>JACVBY030000352.1:0-384175 GCA_017589505.3 Metroxylon sagu
ATTCACCTTTGATTTCAAATCATGATTTTAAGCAAGATAGTTAATATTATAAATTAGATATCTGCACAACAACTTATAATTGATTTTATATAATTAATTATTAGGAAACCACACCTTAAAAATATAATTTTCAAAAATAAATTTATAATTAAAAATTTACATCATTGGTTATGCGATTTGAAGTGTCCTAATTATGCATCAAATATATATATATATATATATATATATATATATATATATATATATATATATATATATATAGAAATAATTTTGTTAGCATGCTAATAAACAAAATATTTGATATACAAATTCATGAGCCTCTAATGTCATGACTTATGTACATGCATGCCAACACCATGAATCCCATGGCTGTACTCATAAACGCAGATGCGGGCTCAGGATAAACCGCCATCCATTGAAGCAGGGGGCGGAGGATTTCCTCGGCGAAAAGATGGCGGAGATCCGCTCGTCTTCGGCCAAGCGCCTCAAAACGCTGGCACCGCCTCCCGCTCCTGCCGCCAAGGGCAAGGAGAAGATGGTGGAGGAGCCCGCGGCCGCCGACGGATCCGCCTCTCCGACGGCGGAAGAGACGTGCGGCATCTGCCTTTCTGACTGCGGCCGGTCGATCCGCGGCCATATCGACAGCTGCGACCACTACTTCTGCTTCATATGCATCATGGAGTGGGCCAAGGTCGAGTCCCGCTGTCCCATGTGCAAGCAGCGCTTCGGAGCCATCCGCCGCCCGCCAGTGCCGGGGATCTTCTCCTCCGAACGGGTGGTCGACGTTCCAGTCCGCGATCAGGTGAGCTAGGGTTATTCGATACTTGACATGTATTTAGGGCTTAGACTTTAATTTTTCAATTCGTAGTTCTGGATGGATTTGATGGGAATTGGATTCATTTTTGTCGGCAAAATTATCTCTGAGAGCTGCTAAGATTCGAAGCGGCAAATTTAGGTCTTTTGAAGCTTATTTGAATCCAAAGGATCCCTCTCTGCAGCTCCCTGGGTAAATATTCCACCCTGAATTTTGTGCTTTTATATATATATATATATAAATTTAAAGACAGTGAGACCCTAAAATGATTCGGTAGAATCAAAAGAAGGTTATTTTGGAAGTATAATAAGTAATTCAGCTCGCTTGATCAGTGCACGTCAAAGCAGGGAATCCTAAAAAATTCCAGTCTTAAAGATATTAGTGAACATCCTGTAATATAGTACTGAATAAAAAAAGAAGATAAATATAAATTTCCTAAGAGAAGCTAGTATCAAAAGTGATATCGTCGTTAAGTGGGACAAAGGCCTGCAGTACCTCCTAATTTGCATCCATGGTTAGCTAATCTAAGCTGGATTCAAATGGAGATTGGTTGTTAATCAAATGGAACATAACTAGGCATGATAATTTGATCAAATGTTCCCAATCACAATACTTTGGGTTTGATCTGTGTTAATTAAAATAGCAATTATGGAATAAATTCAATTGCTCACCTACTTTTCATGCTCTTATATATTATATGTTTAAATCTGGAATGGCCGTTATATTGGTTCCTTAACTATAATTTTTTATTTAGTTTCAAAGTTTTGTTGCCATCAATTTTTTTATTCATTTTTTTTCCTCCTGTGCATCTCACGGGTCATTTGACAGTTTGGAATGCTAAGGCCATTATATGTTTGGTGTTGTTATTAGTTAGCCATGCATGTGCTTCAATCTTAATTCGCTTTTCAGGTTCAGAATATATGAAAATGACAAAGAAACACTAATGATCTTTTAGTCTTTTTTTTTTGAATAATAAATGTGCTCCAAGGATCAATTGAACTTTTAAAGTTCTAGGACTCCATTCCTTTGTAATAATCATTTAGTTGAATAGCTGTGGTTTGGTGTGTTCATTATCAATAAAATTTTTGGGATTAATGAAACTTATTTCCATGTGAGACTAGTGCTGGGTTAAGCTACAAAATGTATCCTAAGAAGCAACAAAGCCTTTATGTTGCTGATAAATGATGCATTTATGTTAGCATAAATTGCCACATCTGGAGGGGGCATATGAAATTTGAGAACTGCATCCTGTGCCTTACTGCTTTTCCAATGGACAATGCTTTTCCACATTATTCCTCATACACTACATGTGTATGAATTCATGCTCGATCATCATCATAAATTGTAGGTGATATACTTAAAAGGTTCCACCAAGAAGGCTGTTTTCCAATACTCTTTTATTCTTGTTTAACCCAATGTGGTGGATCCAATTTGCAGGTTTACCATCCACTTGGCAATGAGAGTACTAGGATTTCCGATCCATATTCAAATGTCAACTGCAGCGCATGCCAGAGTTCTGCAAATGAAGAACTTCTCCTACTTTGTGATTTATGTGACTCAGCTGCTCACTCTTACTGTGTTGGTCTGGGGGCCACCGTACCTGAAGGTGATTGGTACTGTCCTGATTGTGCTATTTCCAGGGATGAACACTTGAAATCTCAGTCTGATACTGATTCTTACATTCAAGATCCCTACAAAATCACCACTGCAGTTAGAGTGTCTGAGCCACCTATTTCAATCTTTGAGATTGTGGCTGATGAAAGAACTTATTCATCACAAAGATTTTCCACCATTCAAGTTTCTGAAGAACAAAGAAATGACGACAATTCAGCATGCAGAAATACTTCTCGAAGGGTGTCTCAGGGCTCTATGTCAAATACAGAGCAGTCATCATCCCCTATTGCACCTGCTGGGGAAACTGTATCAACTACTCAAGTAAAAAGAGTCAAGCAAACTGCAAGGACATTGCTCAATTGCCGCAATTTGCATAGCCGCATATGTGTGCTACGTGAAAATTGGAATGCTCTACGTGCTGGTTCATTAGCCTTCTCCTCAAATTTACTTGGTTGTGGTGCCCAGATCAATGAAGGAAAACAGAATAACAGCAGCAGTGAATCTGATCTATCAGGTCATCCAGAGCCTTCGCATACTGCTTACAGTGAGCAGATTGCAGATGCTGCTGCTTCTAGAAAGTCACACTGTAGTGGAAGCTCAAGAGAAGCCAACAAAGCATGGAAAATGATGGAAGTTGCAAAATCAGCACATGAAACTCAGACAGGCAACAAAATGTATCATTCTCCAAATTCTTTCAGTAGTAGGAGTGTCTTGAAACAGGCTGAAGATGTTCATTGGGGTATCTCCAGAGGTAGAAATACAGCTCTTACAGTGTCTGGAGGAGCTGTATCAGAAGACAACAAAAATTTCTCTCCTGAGGTATTGCACAATTATTTTAAACCCCAATATCAGGATAAGCAAATACCGGATGTGAAGAACACAAAGCTGCAGCATGTTCATAGAGGAGATATAAACACACACCAATCAGGTTATGTGGGACCATCTTCTGTGAAACAAGATAGATTCTTGCACCAAGATGTTATGTATGATCGAAAGGGCAGGCCAGCATCTTGGCAGGTCATGCAGGAAGTATCAACGTCGTCTGATACACAGGGAACTTCAGTTTGCCCAGGCTCTCTTGCTTGTTTACCTTCTGGAGCTTCCAATCTATCATTTAGCAAGCCTGGTGAATTCTCTTCTTGCATGGAGCCCCATGATGGAAAACAGGATTTGGGTACAAATTCTGATGAAAATTTGTCTAGAAAATTTAACTCAGCAAACAGCAATGTCACAGGTAAGGTTGAAACAGTTGTCAAGCTCCACATGAAGTTGCTGAGCAGAGAGCAACATGTAGAGAATGGGAAAATTGGTGCAGACACATATGCTGACGAAAGATCATCGAGAAGAAATGACACTGCAAGCAACAATGCCAAGTGTGACATTCAGTCATTAGTGAAGCTCAACCTCAAGTTTCTAAGCAAAGATCAAAATTTAGGTAAGAATTTTATTGTTTCAGCTCTGTCATCTTGTAATTTAAGCCAGCAGGTTTCATGTTCAGCTGCAGTGTTCCTGATCTGAACTTTCTATATTTATAGCATCATTTTCTCGGATAGCATGCTTTATTTTGGTGTTGTTTTTTTGGTGATGTATGAACATCTTTGTTCCATTAATGGCCAATAAATTATAATTAGGTTAATTAGTTTGGGGTCTTCTAAAGGGCTGATGGTAAGCTTAGTCATGTTTGTTGCATTGGTTTTCAACCAACAAAAATATGAAAAAAATCCAGGAGGAAGGAAATTTAGGCAGCTATTAAACTTTGATTTTTCATCCCCAATGATCTGGTATCATCCAATCCCTGAAGATGAACCTAGGGTGTTTCTGAAAACAAAACCTTCTTTCTCTCTTCTTTTTTTTTTTCGTTTTGTAGAAGGCAGGGGGATAGCTCCTGAGGATTACATAAGAATTAGAAATACCCATAATATATCCCCTGGCTTCCACCTGGGCCTTAGCACACACATCATATGGATAGAAAGAGGTCCAGTCTGTCCTCTCGTCCAAGTTGCAGCCCAGGTTCTTGAGAATAGAACAGGACCTTCTTTGGTTAAATGCTTTGTACATGAATAGAACAGGACCTTCTTTTAGTTGCCAAGTTCTCATGCTACTTGCTACACATGCTAGTCCTAATCTGACCTTGTCATAGAAGCATCAGGTTGGTTTGCCAAGTAAACCTCATGTATCCTCAATTGTGTAGCTATAGAAGAGTTGGATAGGTCTTAACAAAATTGGTTAAGTAATGGGACAATGGTGCCTTGATTGCTGGAACAAGGAATTATGGTGAAAATTGTATTGCATTACTAATTATCCCATCTGATTGACATGGATGGATTGTGATTATCCTTTCTCTGAAAGTTGGCGATTGTATGAAGTGGAGCAACACTTGGATTTTGCCCTATGCTTCTGGGAAGCTAATATTACAAAGGTGGCCATAGGGTGACTGCAAACGTTTCTTTTAGATATGCAATGATGAATTGGACTTGTCGCTTTTGAACTTATGAGGTCTTTCATTTTAGTAGTGTTGGCATATGGGCTCTTTATGTGTGTTTGAAGGCAGTTTTTCTAATTAAAATTAAATTAAAAATTATAAGCAGTCAGAACTGAATGCTGTTATCGTACCATCATATCCTTTCTTATCATAAAATCAATGATTTTTTATTAAATTTTACGTTTCTTCAATTGAGTTGTTAGGGCCTGACATGAAGAAGAAATTTGCTAACCTGCTGCCAGCTTGGACCTATTGGCCCTCCTTTGATACAGCAAATTCAATTTCTGGATTTTCCATAATTTGTTCATTCATATTTTGTTTTTCTGAATGTTCCCCTCCAACTCTAACCCCCACAAAAAGTCTCACTTCTTCAATATATGATTGAAAAGCAATATTCTTTTTCTTGATCTGGAGTTTATTGAAAAGGTGTTGTTCACTGCAGGTGCTGACAAATTTAAGGAAGTTGCAAGGGCTGCTACCCACACCATCTTAGCAGCATGTGGATTGGAACATTCAAAATCAAGAGCACGAGCTGTCTCAAGTTCAGTATGCAAACATGCTGAAAAAATTAAACAGATGCGTAAATCCAATCTTATGCCCAATTCTTGCAGAGAATGCTTCTACAACTTCGTGCAGGATGTGGTTAAATCTATATTGTCAGAAAGACATAACCCTCTGGCTGCTGCTAAATTCAGTTGACTTGCTATTTTTGGTCAGGGTGGTTTTGTTATACTGCCCCCAGGAGGAATAACAGAATAAGGGAGTAAAAGGCAACTGTTGCAGCTCCTCTTCTGTCTTAATCTTTTTCTCTTTTTTGTAAGTTTATGTTTTCGTTCTTTTTTCCAAATTTGTGTGTTAGAGAGACTGTATGCATCCTTCAGAAGAAGTCATTTTAAGGAGCGACATATGTTGTCCATGTTTTATGCTCAAATAAATGATCCTTGGTCCTTGTGTGTGGTTTTCTTTGATCCGCTAGCAATTAGTGGTGGCCAATTTGTTTTCCTTTATGTATTTTCTGATCTCTTGTGCCATTAGTGATTCCCTTTTTCTGTCACTCATGGCAAATGAAATTGTTATTTTCTGTATGATTTCATGTCTGATGACAGGCCATTTTATGTTCAGTGCGTTGTTTCTTATCTTCAGGATCATTTGTGGATTTTGCACATTCCAGGCTACTCGAAGCGGTGTATTGGGCGGCATCCTGTGTTGCTGATTACACTGGTTCAATAAGCGGAGGTCATTAGCTTCCAACAACTGTAGCTGGTTCTTGAGACAATCTGGTACCCTAAATGACGGTTCCAACCTAAGCTAATGCATGTACCATCAGTCTCCAGGACTTTGGTGGTCCGCTTGGTGCGAGGTTTCCAGCAAGATACCCAACTTATTAAATACACAGATAACTATTACAATTGCTAGCAAGACACACAAAGGCGCCCGAATCCACAGACCTTGCGTCCACTCCAACAAATTTTGCTTGCATTTATCTTTTTATTTCAAATTCTCAAAAATTTTCATGCACGACTGCCTTTACAGAGACTAAAAAGGAATAAAAAGTAGTTTTTCTTCGCGTAAAATGGATGGACTCGTTCATCCAGCTCTTTTATCATTACATCAAGCATTCGTCCCTAGATTCAAGGGTCCGTACAAATCCATCTCTTTTATCATTACATCAAGCATTCGTCCCTAGATTCAAGGGTCCGTACAAATCCATCTCGCAGACATTTTGCTTTTGCCTCTATCGACATCCCTCCCTCGCTACTAAGAGAGACTTCATAATATATCGGCTCTTACATTACTACGAATCGTAAATTATAAATTGGATTCATGAACCACTTCATGTGCGGGCATTTAGCTCGATGAGGTCCATCACCATCTGCTCCAGATCCCCGCACGAGCTGCCCCCTTCAGCCAACGCTTCTGCTGCCTTCCTCCCCAGCTCCGCCGCCCGGGCCCTCATCTCAGGCCACGCACCCTCCGCCACCGCCTCCGCCATCACCCTCGCAAGCTCCTCCGGCTCCGGCGTCCCATCCACCCCCTCCCCGACCCTCACCGCCACTCCCAACTCCTCCACCAACAGCCTCGCGTTTAAGAACTGGTCCGCCCCCATCGGCCAGGCCAGCAGCGTTATCCCCGCAGCCGCCGCCTCCAGCACCGAGTTCCACCCGCAGTGAGTCACGAACGCCCCCACCGCCCCGTGGTTCAGTATCTCCACCTGCGGCGCCCACCCCCCCACCCCCAGCCCCCGCCCCGCCACCCGCTCCTCGAACCCCTCCGGCACCAGCACCCCACCGCCGCCGGCGGCCCACACGAACCGCACCCGACTGCGCTCCAGCGCCGCCGCCAGTGCCCGCCCCTGCTTCTCCGTCGGCGTGTACTGGCTCCCGAAGCAGACGTACACCACCGACCGCGGTGGGCACGCGTCCAACCACGCCGCCAACTCCCCCGCCGGGATGGAGCTACGGCCCCCCCGCCCCGCCACGGGGCCGGCTGGTGAGATGGGCCCCACCGCCCAGACGCGGCGGTAGATCCGCCTTAAATGGGCGAGGAAGGGGCCCTCGAGGGCATCGAAGGTGTTGATGGCCGCCCCCCAGCTGCCGGTGGCGTTGGCAAGGAAGCCCTCCCGCAGGAACTCGCAGTCCGGGTCGCCGGCCCTGAATCCGCGCCAGATGCCAGGGAGGTGGTCGAAGGGGAAGACCGGGGAGGAGGGAAGCTCGGAGAGGACGGTGAGGGCGGCGGGGCCGTCGCCGTCCTCGCGGCGAGGCATGCGAAGCCAGAGGTAGTCGATGATGGAGACGGCGAAGGCGCCGGAGGAGTAGACGACGACATGGGGGATGGCGAGGTCGGCGGCCAGGCGGTTGGCCCAGCCGAGGAAGAAGTCGGAGAGGAGGGCGGAGGGGGGGTGGGGATGGGATCGGGCCCAGCGGAGGACGTCGGGGCTGAGGAGGGAGAGTGCGCGGACGAAGGCGGAGGTGGAGCCCGTGGGGGGGAAGCCGCGAACGTGCTCGACGCCGGCGGAGAGGGAGGGGTGGGCGGGGAGGGGGAGGACGAGGGGTCGGGCGGAGGGGACGGCGGAGAGGAAGGAGTCGAGGAGAGGGAGGTTGGCCGGGTTGACGAGGACGGTGAGGGAGAGGGTGACGCCGGCGGCGGCGAAGCGGTTGGAGATGTGGTGGGCGAGATCGAGGAGGGGGATGAGGTGACCCTGGGCCGGGAGTGGGACGACGAGAAGGTGGACGGGTCGACGAGAGTCGGAGGAATTAGCCATCGGGAGAGGAGGAGGAGACGGGAACCGAGAGCTTTATGAAAGTCCTCATTGGATTGGAATATATACGGGAGATTAAAAACTTATCTAGTCTTCGTATGCGACGGTCAACAAGGGTTTGAGTGAGGTGGCATCGCGGCCCAAGTATTCATTCATCAACAGTTGTTGTTTGCCTTTGTTCGGTCTCATGCTTACGAATGGCAACAGTGCGAGTTTGGAGAAGAAGATTGGATTTATTTCATCTCCATCTTCTCCCCATAAATCTCGGTTCTCGCTTTTTCTCTATATATCTATTTCATCCAAGGCACAAATAAATATTTTATAATTATATTCTAGATTTCAAATTTAAATTAGATTAAAATATTTTGTGTCTCGTCATAGTGGTATAACAATATATCACAGTCTATCTCATATTAATTATAATAAAATTTGTCATATTATAATATAAGATTTATTACAATGTATTAAAGTTAAAATTTTCGTTTTAGTGTTGATTAGGTTTGGATCTAATTTATGATGAGCCATTCTTAAATAAATTTAATCTATTATATAATTTATAAATCAAATCAATCAGTGAATGACCATGATTGTGATTTTGTTTATATTTCTGATCGCAAGGTTTTATTCAACACGTTATTCATCTGTTCTCATAATAAATAGACTAAGTATATTGAAAAATACTACTTCTTGCACCAACTTATTATTTTTTTTAGGCTTGTGATTTTGACTTAGAGGGCAAATTTCAAGGGCAAGCGTGCATCGTGTGATAGGAGGGCTACTCCTGATTGGAGTGATATAGCTTTATGAGCTTGAGTGATGTGCTAAATGGATGGAAGTATAATTTGTTGGCTTACGCATGAATATTGTAGAGGGAGAGGGGTGATACTTTTGAACCAGAGTGGTGATATACTGTGTGGGTGAAGCGTTTTAAAAGTCATGCAGCAAATGGACACCATTGAGCTAGGCATTACATCTTGGAAAGTGAGTTTTTGGTGCATGCATGCGTGTGACTTTTGGATTGTAACGGTAATACGCTAACTATAGTGTGGTTCTTTGAAGAGGGGACACTTGAACTATCATGGTTGCATATAAGATGGAGTGTAGTGTTGCCAATTTTATGCATTAACAGAATCCAAGGAACTTGAATCATCTCACACATAAAGAGGGAGAATGTTGATGTTCACATGTGAGTTTTAATATCACATAAAATAATTTAATTGAACTTTGCATATCAACAGATGAGATATATCTTTTTATTTATAGTAAAGTATCTATCCAGCTGAATATTCATCCGTCTACACGATTAGAGAAGATAGAGCATTGGGTATCTCAAAGTTTTCCTCCTGAAAAAAAAACCTTTAGACACTCAAGTCAACCAAAAGTAAATAAGAAAATGATCTTAGAGCCCTTTGACGAGCTACTTACAACTCAAATAGAGAGAAAGATCTTGTTCATATGGGGTGATTAGATACTACTTTTATTAGACATATAGAGTAGTTGTATTTTGAGTCAGATTTTTATTTTAGATGGCTCTTGATAATCTTAGTCTTAAAGAAAGTGACAACCATAAAGGAATATTCTTTGATGCTAATTTCTTTTACAATAGTGTTATGCCAAATAAGTAGAGTCCTTATCAAATTAGGATACATTGGCGGTTATGAAAGGAGCTCTTTTGGAAGGAGGGCTCCTATTTTAATGGAATAAGACTTCAAGACTTTGATAAAGCAAGGCTCCATATTTAGTAGAGCAGGGTTTGAATGTCGGGACTTCTCCCCGACATATGCCTCCTTATAGAAATTTGGGTAGAGTTCTGTTAGTCTTATAGTATGGATCATAAGGCACAAGTGAATCCTAGCAAATTTTCATAAGTTACATGCTCAACATACATAATCCTATCTATAACATTTAACTTGTTCAATTTAATCACACCTGTCATCAAGCAATAACCCATAATTTTTCTTGGTCCTGCTCAGTTAAAAATATATTCTACATACACATCACTATTCATTTTCAGGCTAAATCTAATATTTACATCATATATTACAACTTCACAGATATAAACATATATACATCACCATCTCAGTCACTACTCTTAGCATACAAGAGTAACTTACAATCCCCTTTACATCCACCAACATCCTCTCTAAACACTACTATCACATATACAAAAATGCCATAGAAACCAAGATGCTAAGCTCACCGGCTAAGTCTTTGAGTACTCTAGACTCAGCTGCTAACTCGAAGATTTCTATCTCTGATCTGAAATAAAAATGTGAACAATAGAGGAGTGAGACCTAAGTCCCAGTGACTGGATAACCATCTAACAATGGGGAGAAGCTGAGAACCACCTTATAAAACTCATAAGCATACCAACACAATATATCGCGATCGATACATAAATCTTTATAAATGAGATAAGTTAACTTATAAGTTAGCTTATGCTTCCAATAATATAACTTAAATAAAGAAATACCATATTTACAAAATTTTATGATGATGGGCTGGGTGTGCTGCTACTAAGGTACATCCCTACAGTCACCCTCCTACAGGTGTACTCTCAATAGGTGTGTGTACTGAGCGCCGAGGATCCCCGTACCACATGGCATCCCTCACATGTGCGGTTCACCCCATGTGTGAACTTGCCTCTTTTCTTTGGGCCTCCTGGTTGCCCCTCTCTTGGGCTAATATCTCTAAACCACATTGGCTCGTATAGTATCTTAGCTCTTTACTGAGCTGTGATTTTTTAACCCACTAGGCTGCTTGCAACCTGCCCCACTGGACTGGTCTAGCTTATACTTTCCCCTGGCCTCGGGATCATAGTACGATCGAATCGCAAGGAGGTATCGGCTATAAGTAGTGTGCCATGCTCATGCTATGGCACTGTCTACAGGGTGATCAGCCCCATAGATGGCCCAATACTTTTATGCTGTATGTTATAAAAAAAATACTTCAAATGTAGTTTATAATCCAACTATCAAGTACCATGCTTTCTTTAAAATAATGCTATTCCTGTATGCCCATGCATCACTTTGAAACATATACCGGAAGGACCAAAATCTATGCTTTAAACTTTAAACTCATGCTTTGTCTTTAAAACATGCTTTTAAACTCATGCTTAAAATTTAAATACATGCTTTGCTTTGATACTTTTGCTTGGAACCCATAGTTCCACTTGAACATTTATTTCATGCAATCTATGCTCACTTTTCAAAACACCTTCTCTTAATACATATGCTTTGCTTTAAAAACATTCTTAACTATGAATACCTGCTTTAAAATCATTATGAAACTTGGTTCTTATTTCCCATACATAGGCTATTGAAATATCTCATAGAATATAGCATTTTGCTTGGTTTGGTAATTAGATTACATCATTCATTACATAAAACCCTTTCAAAGCTGGATGAGAAACCCACTCACCTTTACTATTTCCACTTTTTCACGGTTGCTACCCCTCTTGAAAAGACTCCTTTGCTTGATTTCCTTAACATATATTACCATATATGAATTTATTTAGACGACATACACCTAAGTTTTCATGAAACATGCATGCATGCCCCTTAAATGCACACCAATAATTCTCTACCTTTTCCTCTTATCATTTAGCTTCATACCTACATGGATTCATCACATAGGTTCATGGTTTCAACACACTTACATGCTATTATGTTATCTCTTAAATTAGATATGACAATGATATAAGAAAAAGGTTTTATTCTACATATCACATACTAGGTTTTCCACCTTTCCCTTCATCAAACATAAACCCTCATCATTTTCATAACATGAAACCCTATCTTATCTCTTTTCTTTTTCTCTCTAACACATGATTTCATCATTAATATAAAGCTTAGAAGGTTAGGGATTACCTTAAAGATGACAAGAAGAGAAGACACCAAGCTTTCTCCCTTCTTCTTCCTCCTTTCTTCTTCTTCTTCTTCTTCCTTTCTTTTTCTTTTTCTTCTTTCCTTCTTCTTCTTCTTTCTTTCTTCTTCCCCATAGCTAAATTTTCTCTCCTCTTCCACCGTCCTCCTCTCTCTTTTTCTTAGTTTCATGAAGAGAATACATACATATATATATATATATATATATATATATATATATATTGAAGGGATAATGCTTGCCACATTACCCTTTCACCCTTAACTAAATTTCCATACTATCCTCTCAAAGTCCACATGTCATGCCTCTTCGCCATGCATTTTTATCCTTCTCCACTCATGAAAAACCCTTGATAAATTTCCTCTTTACCCTTGGAGAAATTTATGAATGACGGTGGAAATCCTTTTTCCCACTTTACCCTTAATCCTCTTTCCAAATGACTTTGATATCCTTTTCCTTTATACCCCTCACCATTTGCTCAAATGACATTGATAAAATTTCAAAAGTGCTCCTCATTCATGATAAATTTTTATGCTTCAAGATTAGGATATATGCTTTATGATTCGGGATGTTACAACTCTTTTCCCCCTTAAAGAAATTTCGTCCTCAAAATTTAGCTATCTTCAATTTAAAAGAAATGATGATATTTCAATCTCATCTCATCCTCTCTCTCCCATGTAGCTTCCTCTTTCTGGTGATTCTGCCACTGCACCTTAACTAGAGAAATTCTCTTACTACGGAGCTGCTTAACCTCTTGGCTCAAAATTTGCATTGGCTCCACTACATAAGATAGATCCTTTTGCAACTCTACTGGCTCCGACTGAATTATATGGGAAGAATCTGATACATACTTCCGACACATTGAAACATGGAACATATTATGAATCTGAGAGAGTTCTGATGGTAAGGCTAATCTGTAAGCAAGTGTTCCAACCTTCTCAATGATCTCATAAGGTCCAATGTATCTAGGACTCAACTTTCCCTTCTTTCCAAACCTCATTATTCCTTTCCAAGGGGATACCTTCAAAAATACTCTATCTCCTACTTCAAATTTGACTTCTCTATCTTCTTATCTGCATAGTTTTTCTGTCTATCTTGGGCTACCTTTAACTTTGCTCTAATAATCTTAACTTGGTCTGTTGTAAGCTGTACTAACTCTGGACCTAACAGCCTTCTCTCACCTTCCTCATCCCAACACACTGAGGTTCTACAGTTTCTTCCATACAAAGCCTCATAAGGTGCCATATCAATGCTAGAATGATAACTATTATTATATGCAAACTCAATCAATGGTAAGTGTTCATCCCAGCTTCCTGTAAACTCAATGACACATGCTCTCAGCATATCCTCCAGTGTCTGAATGGTCCTCTCCGACTGTCCATCAGTTTGTGGGTGAAAAGCTGTACTAAACTCAACTTAGTGCCTAAAGCTTTTTGCAGCTCTGCCCAAAAATGAGATGCGAACCTTGGATCTCTATCTGATACAATAGATACTAGTACCCCATGTCTACTTACAATTTCATTTACATATAATTTTGCTAACCTATCAAGGTAAATGAAATCTGAATAGGCAAAAAGTGGGCAGACTTAGTCAATCTATCTACTATCACCTAAATAGAATCATTGCCTCTTCTTGTCTTCGAGAGACTTACAACAAAGTCCATAGTAATATGCTCCGACTTTCATTCTGGCACAAATAATGGTTACATTTTGCCAGCTGGGCTTTGATGTTCTGCTTTAATTTGCTGGCATACTAAACATTTAGAAACAAACCCAGCTATCTCCTTTTTCATCCCATTCCACCAATAACTTTGCTTAATAGTCCTATACATCTTAGTACTTCCTAGGTGCATTGCATAGGCTGAACTATGGGTTCTTCTAAAATTTGCTCTCTCAGGGATTCTGCTACTAGGATCCATACCGTCATCCCTGATTGAAAATTCTGACTGGGATCCATTCTGAATTAGTTCCTTAGCTTTCTGTAACTGTGGATCCCTCACCTGAGCCTCCCTTATTTCCTCAAGTATCCTTGGTCTAACTCTAAAATTTGCTAGTAAAGCCCCTGAACTATCTATTGCCAGCTCTGCATCTAACTCTCTCAATCCTACCATCAGAGGTAGTTGCACTGCTCTAATGGAAGCTGGAGTTGCTGTGGACTTCCTACTCAAAGCATCAGCCACTACATTGGCCTTCCCTGGGTGATACTCTATAGTACAGTCATAATCCTTTATCAATTCAATTCATCTCCTTTGCCTAAGATTCAGTTCTTTCTGGGTTAGGATATACTTAAGGCTCTTATGATCAGTAAATATCTAGCATCTCCTCCCATAAAGATAGTATCACCATACCTTTAAGGCAAATACTACTGCTGCTAATTTCAAATCATGGGTGGGATAGTTCTCTTCATGAGATCTTAGCTATCTAGAAATGTAGGCAATCACCTTTTCATCCTGCATCAACACACACCCCAACCCTTTAAGAGATGCATCATTATATATTACATAATCACTGCTACTATCTGAGAGTGTAAGTACTGGAGCTGATGTCAACTTTCCTTTCAATTCATTCATACTTTCCTGACACTCACTGGACCATTCAAATCCGGTATTCTTTCTTAGCAGTTTAGTCATGGGTGAAGCTATGATAGAGAAGTTTTCTATAAATCTTCTATAATATCCTGCTAAGCCCAAGAAACTCCTCACCTCTGTCTGATTAATAGGTGCTTCCCAATTCATTATGGCCTCTACTTTTTGGGGATCTACCATAATACCCTAAACTAAAATTACATGCCCCAAAAAGTTCACTTAATCTAGCCAGAATTCACTCTTACTCAACTTAGCATACAATTGCTTCTCCCTTAAAATCTGCAACACTGTCCTCAGATGCTGCTCATGCTCTTCTTTATTTCTAGAATAAATTAGGATATCATTAATGAACACTATCACAAATTTATCTAGAAATTTTTGAAACACCTGATTCATCAAACCCATAAAAGCAGCTGGAGCATTAGTTAAACCAAAAGGCATCAATAAAAATTCATAATGACCATATCTGGTTCTGAAAGCAGTCTTTGGCACATCTTTCTTCTTTATTTTCAACTGATAATACCCAAATCTGATGTCAACCTTTGAAAACACTACTACCTCTTGAAGCTGATCAAACAGAACATTTATCCTTGGCAATGAATAATTATTTCTAATGGTTACCTTGTTAAGCTGTCTATAATCTATACACAATCTCAAGGTACTATCCTTCTTCTTTAGAAACAATACTGGTGCACCCCAAGGAGAAACACTGGATCTAATAAATCCTTTAGTAAGCAATTCCTGAAACTGGACTTTTAATTCTTTTAACTCTGCTGGAAGCATTCTATAAGGTGCCCTGACTATAGGTCCGGCATCTGAGATTAGATCTATACTGAACTCCATTTCTCTATCTGGTGGTAACCCGGATAATTTCTCAGAAAATACATCTGAGAATTCACATGCTACTGGGATATTCGCAAACTCTGAGCCATTACCCTCTACATTCACCACACATACTAGAAAGACCTCACACCCCTTCCTCAACATTCTACCAGCTGTCAAAGCTGAAATCATACATGAGGGTAACACTCTTCTCTCACCTATAAAACAGACCTCCTTACCATCTGAGGCATAAAACACTGCCTCCTTCTTTGAACAATCTACCTTAGCCCCATGCATGGATAGCCAATCCATCCCCAAGATAGCATCAAACTCTTTTAACTCTAGTGGGATCAAATCTGCTGCCAGGTCTTGACCCTCTACTGAAATGGCACAGTTTCTATACACTCGGTATGCAATGAAGGGTTTCCCTACTGGCATAGATACTACTAGCTAACTATCCAACCTACTCACTTCTTTATTTAGATGCTTATTGAAATCTACTGATATAAATGAGTGTATAGATCCAGAGTCAATTAAAACATAAGCATTATGATCACAGATTGATAGCATACCTGTCACCACATCTGTGATGACCTGAGCCTCCTGTCTAATCATCGCAAAGACTCTAGCTTCAGCCCTTGGGGCACTAGGGATTGATCACTGCCGACTGGCACTGGATCCCAACCGACTGGCTGGAGCTAGCACATTACTATCTCCTCTCCTGACTGACTGAGACTGCCCCCTAAGTGCAACTGATCCCTGAGGGTGGTCACTGCTCTGTGCTCTCCTGGGGCAATCCCTCTTTATATGATCCATCTGGCCACATATATAACATCCTCTGCTGCCCTTCCTACATTCCCCAGAATGCATCTTCCCATAGATACTGTACTGAGGAGCAGTTCTCCCACTACCAAAAGAGCGGCTTTTGTCCACTCTCTCCCCTGCTATTCTGCTACCCCCAGCCTGAGACACTCCTTCCTGAACTGGTTTCCTCTGGACTGGGCTGGACACTGACATAGATACTGATCCCCTCCCAACCTCTACGGGAGCTCTATAGTTAGAACTAAATTGTCTTGCCCTTTGGGGTTTCTTAAACTGCTGAGTTCCTCCTGCACTTGAAGGAAAACCGGGTGCACTCCTTTTTGACCTCTCTAGTCTTCTACTGAGGAACTCTTTTTCTATCTCTTCTGCCTTAAGTGCTCCTTGTATCAGCTCTGAATAATTACTATAACAATGCATGCTGGTCTTAGCTTTTATCTGGAGATTCAACCCATTTTGAAATAGTCTGTTTTTCTCCCTTTTATCTACTACTAGAGCTTCAGTAAAATGGGATAATTCAATAAAAGTAGCTTCATACTCAGCTACTGACATCTTCCCCTGGGTCAAGTTTAGGAATTCCCTCCTCTTATGATCCCTATATACCTTTGAATAGTATTGCTGATAAAATTTCTTTTTAAAGTCCTCCCAGGTTATTTCTACCCCTTGTGGCTGCCTACTACTGATAGACTTCCACTAATTCTGGGCCCTACCCTCTAACAAAAAGGTTGCAATGTTCAACCTTTGCTCCTCAGAGCATTTCATCACCTCGAAGACCCTCTCTATTTTCTGAAGCCATGAATCAACCTGAATGGGATCAGTAGTCCCCTGAAACTCTGGAGCCTCCAACTTCCTAGCTCTCTCTACATTTCTTTCTGACTCAAGATTTCTAGACTGTAAACTGGAACTAGAGGCCACTACTGCCATGACTGCTATGACTGCTTGAGTAATCATCCTCACTAAGTCTGGCACACTCTGCCCTGGGGTCTGTGCCGAAGATGGTTCCACTAGCACTAGGGTATGGATAGTGAAGAAGACTCATGCAGATGCTCCGAAAGTATATCCACCCCTGCACCATCAGATGGTGGATCACTAGAAGATACTCTACTGGGCTGGGCTCCCCTACTCACCCATCTGGGTCTACCCCGACCCCTGCCTCTCCCTGAGGACTGCTCTCCTTCCTTGCTTGTCCTTGTGTTAACCATCCTACAAAACAAAATTCATTTGATCAGATTCATCATTCAAACTACACTCAACTATGCTAGACTCATGCTTATGCCCTTAAGACCTAATGACTGCTCTGATACCAAAACCTATCGGGACCTCTCCCCGACACATGCCTCCTTATAGAAATTTGGGTAGAGTTCTGCTAGTCTTATGGTATGGATCATAAGGCACAAGTGAACCCTATCAAATTTTCATAAGTTACATGCTCAACATACATAATCCTGTCTATAACATTTAACTTGCTCAATTTAATCACACCTGTCATCAAGCAATAACCCATAATTTTTCTTGATCCTGCTCAGTTAAAAACATATTCTACATACACATCACTGTTCATTTTCAGGCTAAATCTAATATTTACATCATACATTACAACTTCACAGATATAAACATATATACATCACCATCTCAGTCACTACTCTTAGTATACAAGAGTAACTTACAATCACCTTTACATCCACCAACATCCTCTCTAAACACTAGTATCACATATACAAAAATGCTATAGAAACTAAGATGCTAAGCCCACCGTCTAAGTCTTTGAGTACTCTAGACTCAGCTGCTAGCTCGAAGATTTCTATCTCTGATCTGAAATAAAAATGTGAACAATAGAGGGGTGAGACCTAAGTCCCAGTGACTGGATAACCATCTAACAATGGGGAGAAGCTGAGAACCACCTTATAAAACTCATAAGCATATCAACACAACATATCGCGATCGATACATAAATCTTTATAAATGAGATAAGTTAACTTATAAGTTAGCTTATGCTTCCAATAATATAACTTAAATAAAGAAATACCACATTTACAAAATTTTATGATGATAGGCTGGGTGTGCTGTCACTAAGGTACATCCCTACAGTCGCCCTGCTGCAGGTGTACTTTCAGTGGGTGAGTGTACTGAGCGCCAAGGATCTCTGCACCATATAGCACCCCTCACATGTGCGGTTCACCTCAGGTGTGAACTTGTCCCTTTTCTCTGGGCCTTCTGGTTGCCCCTCCCTTGGGCTAATATCTTTGAGCCACCTTGGCTCGTATAGTATTCTAGCTCTTTACTGAGCTATGATTCTTTGCTCCATTGGGCTGTTTGCAACCTCCTCCACTGGGTTGGTCTAGCTTATACTCCCCCTGGCCTCAAGATCATAGTATGATCGAATCGCAAGGAGGTGCTGGCTATAAGTAGTGTGTGTTATGCTCATGCTATGGCACTGTCTACAGGGTGATCAGCCCCATAGATGGCCCAATACTTTTATGCTGTATGTTATAAAAAAAATACTTCAGAATGTAGTTTATAATCCAACTATTAAGTACCATGCTTTCTTTAAAATAATGCTATTCCTGTATGCCCATGCATCACTTTGAAACATATACTGGAAGGACTAAAATCTATGCTTTAAACTTTAAACTCATACTTTGTCTTTAGAACATGCTTCTAAACTCATGCTTAAAATTTAAATACATGCTTTGCTTTGATACTTTTGCTTGAAACCCATGATTCCATTTGAACATTTATTTCATGCAATCTATGCTTACTTTTCAAAACACCTTCTCTTAATACATATGCTTTGCTTTAAAAACATTCTTAACTATGAATACCTACTTTAAAATCATTATGAAACTTGGTTCTTATTTCCCATACATAGGCTATTGAAATATCTCATAGAACATAGCATTTTGCTTGGTTTGGTAATTAGATTACATCATTTTATTACATAAAACCCTTTCAAATCTGGATGAGAAACCTACTCACCTTTGCTATTTTCACTTTTCCACAGTTACTACCCCTCTTGAAAGGACTTCCTTGCTTGATTTTCTTGACCTATATTACCACATATGAATTTATTTAGGCGACATACACCTAGGTTTTCATGAAACATGCATGCATGCCCCTTAAATGCATACCAATAATTCTCTACCTTTTCCTCTTATCATTCGGCTTCATACCTACATGGATTCATCACATAGGTTCATAGTTTCAACACCCTTACATGCTATTATGTTATCTCTTAAATTAGATATGACAATGATATAAGAAAAAGGTTTCATTCTACACATCACATACTAGGTTTTCCACCTTTCCCTCCATCAAACATAAACCCTCATCATTTTCATAACATGAAACCCTCTCTTATCTCTTTTCTTTTTCTCTCTAACACATGATTTTATCATTAATCTAAAGCTTAGAAGGTTAGGGATTACCTTAAAGATGACAAGAAGAGAAGACACCAAGCTTTCTCCCTTCTTCTTCCTTTTTTCTTCTTCTTCTTCTTCTTCTTCTTCCTTTTTTCTTCTTCTTCTTCTTCTTCTTCTTCCTTTCTTTTTCTTTTTCTTCTTTCCTTCTTCTTTCTTTCTTCTTCCCCATGGCTAAATTTTCTCTCCTCTTCCATCGCTCTCTTCTCTCTCTTTTTCTTAGTTTCATGAAGGGAATACATATATATATATCTTTTTTTTTTTTTTTCATGAAGGGATAATGCTTGCCACATTACCCTTTCGCCCTTAACAAAATTCCCATACTACCCTCTCAAAGTCCACATGTCATGCCTCTTCACTATGCATTTTTACCCTTCTCCACTCATGAAAAACCCTTGATAAATTCCCTCTTTACCCTTGGAGAAATTTACAAATGACGATGAAAATCCTTTTTCCTATTTTACCCTTAATCCTCTTTCCAAATGACTTTGGTATCCTTTCTCCTTATACCCCTCACCAATTGCTCAAATGACATTGATAAAATTTCAAAAGTGCCTCTCATTCATGATAAATTTTTATGCTTCAAGATTAGGATACATGCTTTATGATTCGGGATGTTACATCAAGAACTTTAATAAAGTAGAGTTTCAAGACTTTGATAGAATTGAGCTCTACCCTAGCTTTAATTAGGAGCATAGTTCGTATTTAACTTGAGCCAAAAGTATGTCTTCTCTTTGGCTTAATTTCGAAGCATGAATCTTCTTTTACTTGAATTAGGAGATTGACTCTTTTTTAACTTGAATTTGAATTGAATTAAGAGTATGGTTCCTCTTTGACTCAAATTAGGAGAAAAACTCCTCTTTGAGCTTGATTTGGCTTTAATTTAAGTTAGATTTGGTCCACTTTGAAAGCAAGGCTTCTAATTGAACTTGTTTTGAATTTGATCCGGGTTAGGTTTGGCTTGAGGTTGGAGCAAAGCTCCAAATTAAACTTGATTTAGACTCGATCTTAGTTAAATCTAGCCCGATCATGGAGCAGCGCTTCAGATTGAATTTGATTCGGGCTCAATCTAGGTTAAATTTGGCCCGATCATGAAGCAATGCTCCAAATCGAACTTGATTTGGGCTCAATCTGAGTTAGGTCTGGTCCAATCATAGAGCAACATTGCTGATTGAACTTGATTTCAACATGATTTAGGTTAGATTTGGCATGATCATGGAGCAATGCTTCAGATTGATTTTGATTTGGGCTCAATCTTGGTTAGATTTAGCTCGATTATGGAGCAACGCTCCATAGTGAAATTAATTCTTGGAGCAATACTCCAAATGAGTGCATTTAATTTTGGAGCCATAATTCATTGATTGAATTTAATTTTAGAATAATGCTCCATTAATTGAATTTAATTTTTAAAGCAATACTTTATTAATTGAATTTAATTTTGAAGCAATACTCTATTAATTGAATTTAATTTTTAGAGCAATATTCTATATGAGTACGCTTAGCTTTGGAGCAATGCTCCATTTAGGTACACTTAATTTTTGAATAATGCTCTATCTGGTTGACTTTGGAGCAATGCTCTATTCTAAGTTGAATTTGATTTTGTTTGGAGAAATGCTCTACAGTGAGCAGTGCGCAATGGCCGTACCTGATTTGCCTCTATGTTAAGAATGTTCTGTGGACCTGGTTCTCTGATTGGCGTCATTGAAGCTTCTTCACACAAGGCTTGCAAATCACTTATAGAATAACGTTTGGTCTCCTTGTCGGGTCATTCCAGATTGCCACCAGGCAATGAAAATGCTCGATCCTTGAGCTGACTTCTAATAGAAGGAGCCTCCTGACATATTCTCTTGACCAATCTCCTTAGAGCAGCATCATCCAATCATCCAACTCTTGTGGCTTATACTAAATCATTTTGATTTGAGGTCACCGCATCAAACTGGACTAAGAATTCATACTTCAATCTTCTACTTGCATCATTCTTGTAGACATGATGCAATCGATTTCATCCATGAGGATTACAGATGGGTGCTTGTCAACAGCAACCATAAAAAGAGTCCAAACGAGCTTTTCAACCTCTTCCACCCATTTTGACGTTAAAGATGAGGCAGAAATACTAAAAAGGATTACCTTTTCAAGACCAGCAACATCATCCCACTCAACAGCAGGACTTCATTCTACGATGACTGTGTTTATGATTTCAACCAGTCGGGCATCATAACCCCTTGTAGCATCTTGAGCAAGGGATTGTTGTTTTATTATTATTATTATTATTATTATTTTACACCAGACGTCGATGAGATTGTTCTCACTAGCGTATGGCTTGTGGTGACCTACGCATGGAAATCAATGCACATGTAGTCACACAGCAAAATCAAACAAATTGCCACGGATCAAGTTATAAATATTAGGAACAAAGATATCGAGAATAAGGCTAATCCATCAGTCTATTGGTGAAGCCAGCAGATTCTTCTGACTGTAACCCAAATATTTTCTCAGTTTGTTTTTGTACACAGCATGTCAACAAGTTATAAGAATAGAGCTGTAGAAGCTGTGGCAAGTTGACTACAATTGCCCATGCTGGCTGGCACAAAACACGTATGAAATCCACTTCTTAACAATTTAAGCACAGAAAGGCATATGACGGCATGGCAATTAGACATGCTGGAATGTAACAACACTGGTTCAGGCACCAACAAGCAAATCCATGACGATTACAAGTGATGATAATTGCTAAATGAATCGAAAACTTCGAAATTAACTACAAGATGCAACAACGCAAAACAAATATGGCGTCCACCTTTTCACGTGAAAAATCTTTGTTTTAAGACCTTGCACTATAGGCCATTCTCCTTTCTCACAGGTAACAGGAAAGTAGTAGATTATGCCAGCAGGAATACCATGGTACCCATCTAAGTACACTCCCATGGATACCCATGAGCCCTTGGGAGCACCAAGAGCACAATGACGCATGTGATCACAAGCAGCGCAGGCGTAACAATTGTATGATTTACGTCAGGATATTGAGCTGAAGAGTGGTTTGCCCATGTGACGACATTCTTCACATCACTGACTTGGATATTTAGCCTCTCTGAGATCTGACCAAGCGCTCGATTGTAATCAAGCCGTGTAAGACATGCGATATGCCCTTCATTAATGTGACTTGCTGATATGTTTAGAATGATGACTTGGACTCGGCGGTCCTACTTGGAGATCTGCTGCTCCCTCTCCTTGGCCTCATCTTGCAGCTCGTCTAGGAGCCGATTCAGTAAATAATCGATGGCGGCCTCATTGATGAGCTTCCTCTCGAAGTCTTCTTCCCACACTTCGTAGAGGACCAGCACGGTTTTTTTGTGGTCCACCTTCGAGCAGAGCTCTTCAATTCACCCATCCTGTGCTCCCTTAGACGCTTGTTCAAGATGTAGAAGTGATGGAAGCCCTATAGATAACCAACCAACACGAAGGTTAGGCAAGCAAAGATGGAAAATAGGAAAAAAATAGAGTGGTTGGGACTTACCTCGAAGATGAATTAGATAAAATCACAACTCAAGTTGTTATCGGGTTTCCCCATGATTATGCTTGAATCCACGAGCAGGCAGGTGCCATAGAGAAGCTGAGGCCCGTCTGAGCCATCCTCACAAAGTATCCCTAATGAGCTTTCAAGTTTAGAACATACACCAAGGAGGAAGAAGAAAAGACCAACATTCCAAGCCCCTAAAAGAGGCGAAGCTCAAGCCAGATGGGGGACTGCATGCTACCTCTGCGACTCCCCCAGACACAGAAGGGCCCTTTCGACTACTCAGACCTACGGTGATGGAAGGAGCCAAAGGTTGGACCTTGGGAATGGGTGCGTTACCCACTCATTCCTCAGTGGTTGTAGGTTGGGGCAGCACTGTTTGAGATCAGAGCAGAATCTTCACCAAGGCTCGGTGTCATGGAGGGGGACTACTTCCTCCCGGAGCTCGGTGTAGACTCACGAGGGTCATCTTCACAGGCTCAGAGGGGCCTTTGTCAATGGGTCTTATTGGAGCCAAGGAGCCTCCTTTCATGGACGTAGCGAGGCAGCCGAGGAACTAATTGCAACCTGTCGCTTGCACTTCAAGGCTTACTACAATGCTTATGATAAGCCATCTCTGCAAAAAAAAAAAAAAAAAAAAAAAAATTAGTTTGGGTTAGTAAATGACGAAGACAGCTTGAACAAAAAAGAAACAATACCCTTGACGGCTGAGCCCAGGTACAGGGTTGGCTCTATAAAGATGGTTAGGCTTTAGGTTTGGTTGCTTCCAAGTCATATTGAATGACTAGAAGTCCTCCACTCAAGATATAAAAAAAAATCTACTCTTTCATTCATAGATGAAAGAGAGAGATGTTATAGAGGGTTAATAGATTAGCTATAAAGTAATAAATGGGTAACTAAAGCCTTACCTTCAAAGAATCCTCTATCTTCATGATCGAAGGCCTTATCCCTTAGACCTGAGACGGCCAATCGATACGAATTAAGGATGAAGTACCATTGACAAATCTTTGTCAAGTCATTTTCATCGAGAACACTAGCCTCCTCAGCTAGCGAGGACTCTACATCCTCAAAACTGGATGGTGGGGAGACCAACATCTGAACTGACCCATGTGAGAAAAGATGTACCTAAAACTAAGAAGCCAAGGAGAGCTAGGGAAGAAGGAAGAAGGGTTGAGGACTCTGACCAAGGTGAAGCCAAGAAGAACTAGCAAGGTTTCATCTCTTAAGCAGTAAGGAGTGAAGCAATTAAAGGCCCTCCCTTCTTATATAATTAGGAGGGAGAGGGCGCGACACAGAAGCTGAACCATCATCTCCTCAATGCCTACGACCATCTAAATGAGTCATAATGATGACTCTTTGGAGTGTGATGGCATTGATGAGATGACAGGTGCTTCTTAAGAAGTCATCAATCAATTTAATGATAAGTGCGTGAATTTAAGTAATGCCTAATGGTGATGATCAATGATCAACTCTATGACTCTCGGTCAAAGATTCATGCAGCAATAAGTTACTCCTACTCTAAGATTCATGCAACGATAAGTTAACAACTAGACTAAATAATTGCTAAATGTCATATGACAGTTACCATATAACTTGGTCAATCTGATAGAACTTCTTCATCTGCAAAAAATAACATAATCGAGGTACCATCGATCCGAGCATGCCAATGCCAAGCTACTTAATGGCTTGGCTTAAAGTTTGTCATCTGATTATTTGGTAAAATTTGAGTTGTCGAATAACTAGCCTATGAATTATGAGTTGACTTTGATGAAGACAAGCTAATAGATAGCTCGATCCAAAGGAGCCACCATATGGCTTGGAAAGAGATGCACTGCATAATATCATAGTCATCTGAAAGGAAACTAATGAAATTAAGTTAGATCGGCCACAATAGGAAATAGAGTTGCTTTTAATACTAATCTATTATGCATGTGTCATATTATAATACTGAAGGTACTTATTCTTTTATATGAGATTATATAATGTATCAGAGTTCAAAAGATCATTAGTCGATCATATGATTATACAGTTATAGAGCAGAATTCAGATAATCATTTTTGATGACATGAGTTAATGCAAATAGCATAAGATCAATCATTATATCAAAGTTAAGATGAATCTTAGCTAATCATACAAACATATAGTCTCATGACTGAATTCTCGTAATCATTTATCATAACATAAAATAAGACAAATAGCATAAGCTTAATTAGTATATCAAAGTTGAATAAATATTTGCTAATCATATAAACACATGTCATATGATCAAATTTTAGAAATTAATAATAAAATTATAAGAAATTTTCTATAAACATCAATTATTTATAAGAATATAAGGCTACTAGTCAGCTAACAATACTCAATATTGAATAACTCATAAGTTTAATACAATCTTTATAGAAAATTATCTTGTTCATCAATGCTTATCCTCATCCCCTAGTATAGAATTATGCTACATAATATAAGTGTAATTCATGTGCCAAATCATATCATGAAACTAGGAACATATTGAGGTAGATATATATATTTGTTACTCCATGAAAGATTTATTGTATAAATCAACTAATTATGGTATAAGGTTTATTATCTACTCACAAGTAATCAAAATTTTGATTTCTCTCGTAAGAAATTAACTAATAAATTAGTTAAACATGCTATAGAAATCATTATCTACTCACGGTTAATCATCAGATATCCTTAAAGAATCAGAGCATAAGACAGAGAGGAAAGAAACTCATGAGAGAAAAAATAGATGGTGCCCTATTTTAACATGATGCATAAAGTAGATCCGATGGACAAAACTTTATATGAGCTTATATTAACTTTATCTAAAGTTTATTTTTATATTATAATTGAATTTACTATAATATTTTAAAGTTAAAGCTATGTTTACAGGGTTTAAATGATGACCCACCATCGGATCAAATTTCAAGGTGCTGCATCCTAGTTGGATCAACATATGAAATTAGATTCGGACGTCAATGATCAGTAATAGAAGGAATTCTCGACAAAAATCATCTCCTTGCCTTCATGATGCATCGGTTTGTGGCTTGTTACAAATTGTAAATTATAAACTGGATTTATAAATCACTTCATTTGCCTGTATGCAGCTCGGTGAGCTCCATCACCAACTTCTCCAGATCCCGGTACGAGCTGCCCCCTTCCGCCACCACCTCCACCGCCTTCCTCCTAAGGTCCGCCACCCGGGCCCTCATCCTCGGCCACGCACCCTCCGCCATGAAAGAATAGTGCTATGAAAGCCAATCATATTTCTTATGTAATAGGAGTTTTTCTGTAAAATTCTTTCAACTTATGAATGATATTGATAAAAGGCATTTTGATTCATCATATGTTGTGTCTTATAACTTTTTGTTTTAAGATTATGATGAACCCCATAGATTAGGGCAATGAATTTATGGTTATGATGAAGTTCATAACAGTGAGACCTAAGATCTTATAAACCCTAATCTAGAATATTCCTAGTCAAAGAATCATCGAGTAGGGGATCGATATTTCTAAAAAGACTGGCACATTCTATGTATGCTCAATGAAGAGAGTGGTTGGTCTCACGACCACTTGTGTAGGGGCACTAATACAAGGATGTGGGTGCTTATTAATGTATGAGTTCACTGAATTGATCCGTAATGAGAACATCTTATGGAAGTCTTACTTACTTGTCAAAAGATGATTCTCTTAGTGGGAGTTGTGCAAATGATCCTTAAACCTGAGATCACCATGGAATCTTGTACACATGAATCCATGTTTTGGTTCATACTCATTCATGACTTAGCCATGTACGGGGTGTTCATGGATATGGTGAATTATGTATGAAGATTGTGAGTAGATCAACAAGGAATCGATCACTCCTAGTAAGAAGAGTATTTATCCTATGTAATCTCATCTAATGATAACTCAGGAAGTCTTTGATCAAAGCATGATGATATTAGAAATGGTTTCTAATCATTCATCGATCGAGTCTTCATTAGTGATTTGAGATTCAAATGAATAAAGTGTTAGGGTTTGATAATTTTTCATATCCATCGCTTATTCGGGATAAAGGAGGATCGAAGGATTGAATTGCATGGTAACTTACCACTAAAGGGTATTTTGGTAATTTATACCAAATTCTTCATCTTCTGGATAGGCATGATACGTTGCTAGACGTCAATCATGTCTTGTA
Organism: Metroxylon sagu; assembly: GCA_017589505.3. Classification (NCBI taxonomy): domain Eukaryota; kingdom Viridiplantae; phylum Streptophyta; class Magnoliopsida; order Arecales; family Arecaceae; genus Metroxylon; species Metroxylon sagu. The sequence goes on from JACVBY030000352.1 coordinate 27,387, forward strand.
GGTTTTCATGAATTAAATTGATTGAATTCATGAGTCAATTTGAAAGATGATTCAAATTGACAACTAGGCTTAGCTCGATTTGACCTAATTCGATTAGTTGATTTCTAATCAAAATAAATCGATATAAGCCTAGACCTACTACTGGCTGGATGAGGAACCCAAAGGGTCACACACAAAAGAAACTGATCAAGGGTCTAATTGGATTAGATTAAGTTTGCAAGGTAGACATGCTAGCACGTGTTGCAAACCCTAGCTCCTGATTCGAATTGGATTCGAATCTGGTTCTTGTATTAGGTTAATCTAATATGATTAGATCATAACCTAATGTGGGTTGGCCAAGAGTTGGAACCCAATTGGCTTTATTTAGACCATTGGATATCTCTTTGAATAATGAATCTGGACTATTGATCAGCGGCTCGATCTAGACCATTGGATGGCTCCCTGGATGAAGGACCTGGACCATTGGTTGTTGCTTAAATCTGGACCATTAGTTGGTTCCTGAATCTGGACCATTAGTTGGTGTCTAAATCTGGACCATTGGTGATGGCGCCTTGCTTCTGAACCATTAGATGGTGCCTTAATCTGAACCATTAGATGGTGCCTTAATCTGAACTATTGAATTATCATGAAATAAGTGTGGAGGGAAGTTATCAACCTGAGAAGGCTAATAGCGCTTTTTTTTTTGAGCGGATACGTCTTTTCGCTCTCTTTTAGATGCGCCCCTCTCTTAGCGCCTTATCATGGCGCTATCCTTGGGACACACCTCATCATGGTAAGGTGTGTGGACGGGATGCATCCCTTGGTGATGCATCCCTCCACTTCTTATAAATAGGAGTGCGTCTCGGGGTTTTAAGAGATATGAAAATCCCTCTCTTTCTTATTTTATTTCTCTTATATCTCTTGTCCTAAACCAAGGAGGTCTTCTTCAAGACAAGAGGTTGTCTTGTCCTAAAGCAAGACAAGGAGGTCTTCTTCAGGACAAGACCTAAATCAGAACAAGAAGGTCCTCTTTAAGACAAGAAGCTTTGAAGGGTTTTTTTGTAAGAGAAAGAAAAATTAGAAGGGAAAGAAAGCAAGCCAATTAAATCCTTTGGAAGAATTAAGCAACAAGGATCAAAGTTTTGAAGGAGATAGAGTCTTGAATCCAATTCCTATGTGGATCACCTCTGGAGGGCATACACTTGTGTGCCTAGTGGAATAAAGGATATTAGTGTTACAGGTATTCTTCAATAACTTAATATATTGCCTTGTTAGTTGATATAATCAAGGGGTCCTGGGTCTAGGGTTTCGGTTGACTAGGATCTCAAAGTTTAAAAATTTTTGAAATTCAGTCTTCTGTTGCGCAACCAAAACTCAGCAGTGGTATCAAAGCCACCTTGATTCATTCAATTAATAGTCAATTAAATATTTTGAATGATTATATTCAATCTAATGATATCTAGTACGAAAGTTGTAACATATGATGTATGCCACATATTAGGAGTTTCATTTAAACCCTAATCGACATAGAGATATGTTTAGATTATTCAGTCATCATTCTGATATAAGGTTGTCTTAACATAATGATGGACTTTTGCTATGTTGTAAGGTTGTCCTAGAATGATGACTCACTTAGCATAATTTATGTTGTGGTATTATTTGACTATAAGAAAGTTTGTATTGTTAGGATGTGCATGAGACCATGAAAGCCCTTTTTTTTTGTTAAAATTATATTTAGTCATAATGTTATAAAATCATAATACAAATCCATTTAGGGTTTGAATTATCAATTGGTGTCTAGGAAAGTGGTTCTGGGAAGGTAAAGAGAATGTGGTTTATAATTGGGTCCATTGCTTACCTGGCCAAACTTTTGGTGTCTAAGGTAAGCACGGGGGGCCTCCCACCTCTCTCCCACTTACCTGGCCAATTGGATAGATTTAGACCTTGAATTAGAAATGCTAAATAATTAAAACACTAAATGCCTTCCTTCATGCTAAGCCAAATTCAAGTCAAAAACTATAGTAGGTTTGTTGTGTAACACAAGGCCTAATCTAGGGTTTGATTTGAAATTTATCATGGTGCATCTAATGATTTATAGCATGATTGATGGTGTTGCTTTGTTGTGTAACACAAGAGCAACATTATTCAAACGTGACTATATAGAAATGAAGGATCTGACTAAACTAAGACATTATACTTTGTTGTGTAACACAAGGTTGTAAGTGCCTTAGAGGCAGTTATGTTGAGAGTTGCATGGGTTGCAATTGGAAAGGAGAATTTCCTACCCTTGAACTCATGAATGTTTGTTGTGTAACACAAGGCATTTATGGGGAATTGGGATCTCAACCCTGCTAAAGAAACTCTGTTAGGGTTTCTCGCTTACCATAGGTAAGGGCTATGGTATTCGTAGTAAAATAGTGAGAGACACAATTAGATTGATAAGTCCTTATCTAGTTGTGTATATCATCTTGAGTGGTCTGCTTATACATTGTTCTTTATTTTTGAAGATTAATATTATGGCTTCTACTTTAACACTGCGAGGCATTTTAGATGCCAACAAATTGACTTGTTGTTATGAAATGAGGCTTTGTTGCAAACTATGTGGTTGCAATCACTTGGAGTAGGATGATGTTGAGCCATTCGAGGAGTAGGCAGCTGAGCTTAATGCACGAAAACAATGAGGGATTAGCTCAAGGAGTACTAAAAAAGGTGCTAACGGCAGTGGGACTCCTGCAGGTAATGAGAAGCTAAAAAAATGAAGCCCATGTCTTTGAAATCCAACAAATTGATTGGTCCCAATTATATGGATTGGTTAAGGAACCTGAAAATTGTCTTAACTCAGGAGAATGTCTCCTATATCCTCGATTCTCCTGATCTAGATCCGATTGGAGATGATGCTACGGAGGAGGAAAGGGCCACATATAAAATGTGGCAGAATGATAGTTTAACTGTCAAGTGCATTATGTTGGCCTCTATGAGCAATGAATTGCAGAGACAACATAAGCAAATGGAACCTCAGTCCATACTACTCAATCTTAAAGAGCTTTATGGAGAGCAAAGTAGGGCTGCCCGATATAAAATATCGAAGCAATTGTTTCGAGCATGTATGAGTGAGGGCTTATCCGTTCAAGCCCATGTACTAAAGATGATTGACTTAATCACTTGATTAGGTCAATTAGGGTTTGTGATGGATGGAGAGCTAAATCAGGACTTGATCCTGCAATCACTCCCTGATTCCTTCTCTCAGTTTGTCATGAACTATCACATGAACAAACTGAACATTTCATTACCTGAGTTGCTTAACATGCTTAAAACAGCTGAGAGCTACTTTAAGGGTAATAAGGCTCATCTTTTTCTAATTGATGGGAAGAAGAAAACAATGATAAAGAAGGGTTCAAAGAGAAAGTTGAATCCAAAAAAAAGCATCCAGAAGAGGAAGAAGGCAAAAAAACCCTTTGTTGATGGAACATGTTTTCACTGCGGCAAGCAGGGATATTGGAAGAAAAACTGCAAGTCATATCTTGCAAGTCTGAAGCATGATGCTGGTGAAGCATCAAAAGGTTTGTACATGATACAAACTAACTTGTCATTGAGTACATCAGCTTCTGATTCATGGGTACTGGATACCGCATGTGGGTCTCATATATGCAAGTCTTTGTAAGGACTTCAGAGAATTAGGAGCTTGAAGAAGGGTGACTTTGAGCTTCATAGTGCGAGTGGTGAAGCCATTCAAGCAGAAGCTGTGGGCACCTATCTATTGTTATTACCTTCGAGCAAAATTTTAGAATTGAAAGACTGTTATTATGTTTCAAATATTATTAGAAATATTATTTTTGTACCCTTGTTATTACAAGAAGGCTTTGAAATTAATATAAAGAGCAAAGGATGCTCTATTTTTTATTCTAATAATTACTTTGGAAGTGGTTTATTTATTAATGGTCTTTTAGTTCTTTCACTCAATGATAAAGTTTTACTTGTAGAAAACAAGAAAAGAAAGAAAGAAGATGTTAATGTCACTTTTCTCTGGCATTGTCGATTAGGTCATATTAGTGAGTCCAGGATAAACAAGTTATACAAAGATAACTTCTTTGACCCTTATGATTATGAATCATTAGGAACTTGTGAGTCCTGTCTCATAGGTAAAATGACCAAGTCTCCATTCACTAGTCATGGAGATAGGGCAACTGGGTTATTAGAGCTAATACATATAGATGTATGTGGACCTATGTCAACTCAAGCCAGAGGAGGATATTCTTATTTCATCACCTTTACTGATGATTTATCTAGATTTGGATATGTGTATCTTATGAAACATAAATCCGAAGCCTTTGATAAATTTAAAGAATATCAAAGTATGGTTAAGAAGCAAACTGAAAAAGTATTCAAATCCTTCAGTCAGATCGAGGAGGAGAATACCTATCTAGTGAATTTCTTAATTATCTTAAAGACAAAGGCATTCTCTCAGAATGGACACCTCCATATACACCACAATTAAATGGTGTAGCAGAAAGGAGGAATCGCACCTTATTAGATATGGTAAGGTCCATGATGAGCTTCACCGATCTTCCTGAATCCTTCTGAGGTTATGCCCTCGAGACTGCTGCCTATATACTAAACAAGGTACCATCAAAATTAGTAGCTAGCACTCCATATGAATTATGGAAGGGCAAAAGATCAAATCTTAAATATTTTAAGACTTTGGGTAGCCCTGCTTATGTTAGAAATATATTTGGACATAAGCTAAGTGCTAGGGCTGATAAATGTAGGTTCATAGGTTATCCCCGAGAGGGTATTAGATACCTCTTTTATCATCCTACTGAACAAAAGGTTTTTGTCAATAGGCATGCCACTTTCTTGGAGAAGAAATTTATTCAAGGAGGCAGTGGAAGAATACTTGAACTTAGTGAAGTTCAAGACCAACAACCTACTCCTATAGACAATCAACTTGAAATTCCTCAACCACAAGTACCTATTAATCAGATACAACCACAACACACACCTCCTCTCCATAGGTCAGAAAGAGTGCAAGATGCACCTCTCAGATATGGCTTTCTTATTGGAAATGAAAATGAAGCCGGTATCATTCAAAATGATGTTTCTATGACCTATACGGAAGCTATCAAGAGTAAAGATTCTGACAAATAGCTAGATGCCATGAAATCTGAAATGGACTCCATGTATTCCAACCAAGTTTGGACCTTGGTTGATCCACCTGAGGGAGTAAACCCAATAGGGTGCAAATGGGTCTTCAAAAAGAAGATTGGAGCAGATGGCCAAGTAGAAACTTACAAGGCTAGGCTAGTGGCAAAAGGTTTCAGACAAAGACATGGAATTGACTATGATGAAACATTTTCGCCGATAGCTATGCTCAAGTCCATTAGGATTATGCTTGCTATAGCTGCATACTACGATTATGAAATCTGGCAAATGGATGTAAAGACTGCCTTCCTCAATGGCTATCTTAAGGAAGAAGTCTATATATTACAGCTAGAAGGGTTTGTTTCAAGTGGGAGACCGAACCAAGTATGCAAGCTTAAAAAATCTATTTATGGATTAAAGCAAGCATCAAAGAGTTAGAACATCCACTTTGATGAAACAATCAAGGAATTTGGTTTCATCAAAAATATGGATGAACCATGTATGTATAAGAAGACAAGTGGGAGTGTCATTATCTTCTTAATTTTGTATGTTGATGACATACTTATCATTGGGAATGATATTCTAATATTGCAATCAATCAAAGCTTGGCTATCTAAAAGGTTTTCCATGAAGGATTTGGGAGAAGCATCATATATACTAGGTATTAAGATCTATAGAGATAGATGTAAGAGGATGCTCGGCTTATCCCAATCCAGGTACATTGACTTAATATTGAAAAGATTCAATATGGAGGAAAGTAAAAGGGGTTACTTGCCCATGGGTCAAGGCATACATCTTTCTAAGAAGATGTCTCCTAAGACACCTGAAGAGAGACAAAGGATGAGTAAGGTTCCATATGCTTCGACTGTAGGATCGATCATGTATGCCATGTTATGTACTAGGCCTGATGTTGCTTATGCCTTAGGCATCACAAGCAGATTTCAAGCTGATCCTGGAGAAGATCATTGGAAAGCTGTGAAAAACATTCTTAAGTACCTTAAAAGGACCAAAGATGTTTTTCTAATATATGGAGGATCAGATTTAAAACTAGAAGGCTATATTGATTCTAGTTTTTAATCAGATCCAGACGATAGTAAATCCATATTAGGGTATGTATTTACTATGTATGGAGGTGCAGTAAGTTAAAAAAGTACCAAGCAGCAAACTGTAGCTGACTCAGTTACTGAGGCGGAATACATAGCTGCTAGTGAAGCCGCTAAGGAAGCAGTCTGGATGAAGAAGTTCATCTCAGAGTTGGGTGTAGTTCCTGCGATACAACAACCGGTGCCACTTTATTGTGATAACACTGGAGCTGTTGCACAAGCAAAGGAACCAAGGTCTCATCAAAAATCTAAGCACATCCTAAGGCGCTTCCATCTCGTTCGTGAAATCATTGAAAGAAAAGATGTGGTTATAGAACGAGTAGATACAAAGAACAACATAGCAGACCCATTCACTAAGGTCCTTCCTCAACAGCAGTATAATTCCCATTTAGATTGTATAGGAATTAAATATAACGGTGATTAGCTTTAGTGCAAGTGGGAGATTGAAAGAATAGTCCTCTGAAAGCCAATCATATTTCTTATGTAACAGGGGCTTTTCTGTAAAACTCTTTCAACTCATGAATGATATTGATAAAAGGCATTTTGATTTATCATATGTTGTGTCTTATAACTTTTTGTTTTAAGATTATGATGAACCCATAGATTAGGGCAATGGATTTATGATTATGATGAAGTTCATAACAGTGAGACCTAAGATCTTATAAACCCTAATCTAGAATATTCCTAATCGAAGGATCATCAAGTAGGAGATCGATGTTTCCAGAAAGACTGGCACATTCTATGTATGCTCAATAGAGAGAGTGGTTGGTCTCACGACCACTTGTGTAGGGACACTAATACAAGGATGTGGGTGCTCATCAATGTATAAGTTCACTGAATTGATCCATAATGAGAACAACTTATGGAAGTCTTACTTACTTGTCAAAAGATGATTCTCTTAGTGGGAGTTATGCAAATGATCCTTAGACCTGAGATTACCATGGAATCTTGTACACATGAATCCATGTTTTGGTTCATACTCATTCATGACTTAACCATGTACGGGGTGTTCATGGATATGGTGAATTGTGTATGAAGATTGTGAGTAGGTCAACAAGGAATTGATCACTCCTAGTAAGAGGAGTATTTATCCTATGTAATCTCATCTAATTATAACTCAGGAAGTCTTTGATCAAAGCATGATGATATTAGAAATGGTTTCTAATCATTCATCGATCGAGTCTTCATTAGTGATTTGAGATTCAAATGAATAAAGTGTTAAGGTTTGACAATTTTCCATACCCATCGCTTATTTGGGATAAAGGGGGATCGAAGGATTGAATTGCACGGTAACTTGCCACTGAAGGATATTTTAGTAATTTCTACCAAATTTCTCATCTTCTGAGTAGGCATGATACGTTGCTAGATGTCAATCATGTCTTGTAGGTTTTCATGAATTAAATTGATTGAATTCATGAGTCAATTTGAAAGATGATTCAAATTGACAACTAGGCTTAGCTCGATTTGACCTAATTCGATTAGTTGATTTCTAATCAAAATAAATCGATATAAGCCTAGACCTACTGCTGGCTAGATGAGGAACCCAAAGGATCACACACAAAAGAAATTGATCAAGGGTTTAATTAGATTAGATTAAGTTTGCAAGGTAGACATGCTAGCACGTGTTGCAAACCCTAGCTCCTGATTCGAATTGGATTCGAATCTGATTCTTGTATTATGTTAATCTAATATGATTAGATCATAACCTAATGTGGGTTGGCCAACAGTTGGAACCCAATTGGCTTTATTTAGACCATTAGATATCTCTTTGAATAATGAATCTAGACCATTGGTCAGTGGCTCGATCTGGACCATTGGATGGCTTCCTGGATGAAAGACTTGGACTATTGGTTGTTGCTTAAATCTGGACCATTAATTGGCGCCTGAATCTGGACAATTAGTTGGTGCCTGAATCTGGACCATTAGTTGGTGTCTGAATCTGGACCATTGACGATGGCGCCTTGCTTCTGGACCATTAGATGGTGCCTTAATCTGGACCATTAGATGGTACCTTAATATGGACCATTGGATTATCATGAAATAAGTGTGGAGTGAAGTTATCAATGTGAGAAGGCTGATAGCACATTTTTTTTTGAGCGTATACGTCTTTCCACTCTCTTTTAGAAGGCGCTACCCTTGGGACACGCCTCATCATGGTAAGGCGTGTGGATGGGATGCATCCCTGCCTCTTATGAATAGGAGTGTGTCTCGGGGTTTTAAGAGATATAAAAATCCATCTCTTTCTTATTTTATTTCTCTTATATCTTTTGTCCTAAATTAAGACAAGGAGGTCTTCTTCAGGACAAGAGGTTGTCTTGTCCTAAACTAAGACAAGAAGGTCTTTTTCTGGACAAGACTTAAACCAAAACAAGAAGGTCCTCTTTAGGACAAGAGGCTTTGAAGGGTTTTTTTGTAAGAGAAAGAAAATTTAGAAGGGAAAGAAAGCAAGCCAATTAAATCCTTTGAAAGGATTAAGCAACAAGGATCAAAGTTTTGAAGGAGCTAGAGTCTTGAACCCAGTTCCTGTGTGGATCACCTCTGGAGGGCATACACTTGTGTGCCTAGTGGAATAAAGGATATTAGCGTTACAGGTATTCTTCAATAACTTAATATATTGCCTTGTTAGTTGATATAATCAATAGGTCCTCGGTCTAGGGTTTCAGTTGACTAGGATCTCAAAGTTTAAAAATTTTTGAAATTTGGTCTTCCGCTACGCAACCAAAACCCAGCACGCCATCGCCTCCTCCATCACCCTTGCCAGCTCCTCGGGCTCCGGCATCCCATCCACCCCCTCCCCGACCCTCACCGCCACCCCCAGCTCCACCAACAGCCTCACGTTCAAGAACTGGTCCGCCTCCATTGGCCAAGTTAACAGCACTATCTCCGCCGCTGCCGCCTCCAACACCGAGTTCCACCCGCAGTGCGTTACGAACATCCCCACCGCCCCGTGGTTCAGTATCTCCACCTGCGGCGCCCACCCCCGCACCAACAGCCCCCGCCCCGCCACCCGCTCCTCAAACCCCTTTGGCACCAGCACCCCACCGCCACCGGCGGCCCACACGAACTGCACCCCGCTGCGCTCCATGTTCTTATATGAAAATATAATTTTTTAGTCTTTTACCTTTTATTTATCGAAAGTACAGAATTTAGATACAATGCATTACTTACATGTTATTCGATTCTTTTCCTATTTCTTTCTTACTCTTTTTTTTTTTCTATCATTACTTAATGCTTATATAGAGGTTGAATTGGTACTAAAAAAAATTAAAAAAAAAAGATAGAGGAAACTAAAGGGTGTACAAATAATGTATCGCAACTAAGTGCCATTGTTACAAAAAAAAAAAAAAAAAAAGGGATAAAAATTGTTATACAAAATATTTGGCCTTCTAAGTTCAAATCCATTCTCTGTCATGGACAAAATATGACCTTAGTCTCTATCACGTTTTATCATGTGGGATCAAATTAAGGCAGAATTTCAATAATGCAGATTACAATTTATGATTTCTTTTCATTACTTTGTAATTCATGCATGTTATAAACCAGTGTTGAAACCTCGCTAGCAACAAAGTATTTAGTGAAAACTGGTCAATAGACTCAACTTTTGCTTTACCCATGAGGTGATACCCTAAGAAAACCATCATGTGCTGTATTTTTATACCCTGAGCTACTTGAAGTTGGACCAACAACCCATAAGAAACAAATAGAGCTTCAAATAGGATATCTGGTCAAAATTATTTTCCAAGGCAAACAAGCCATTAACGAAGTGGAGGCACTCTTCTTTCTCTAGCATTGAGCAGGAGGTTTCATTTATTGAAATCCTGAGGTTTGTTTCTTCAAATTTTAATTGCTCACATGAAAAATTGATAATTCTATCATTATTATCTTTAATTTCTAAAATATCATTTACATGTGAGGTTTGATCAACTTGAACACTAATTCAAATAAGAGAGTATCATAGTTCATATATCCATTATAATTTCTAATGATAGTGAAGAAACACATCAAATATAGGTCGAATATTAGTGCATCTATATCTGTATAATTTTTTATTTGACAAATATAGACATCAGTATGATATAATTAAATATTGAAAGTATAGATATAAATATAAATTTAGGTCAAATGATTAAACTTTATGACCACCAAATCGAAAATATCATTAAGCAAATCAAGTTAATATTACGTTAATATGGTTGTTTATTTTTTAAAAAAAGTTTGTTAGTATTATATAAGAACAAATAAGATTAAAACAAAGCCATATTGTTTAGATAATTATTTATCTATATTCATATTTGTTTTTTCTTTGATGAATATAGTATGGGTATGGATAATAGTCAAATACTCAAATTTATATCTAAATTTAAATATATTCGAATATAAAAATAGATTTGTATAATAAATACTTGGTTCACTTTCATCCTTACTTGATAATGTCTTAGAGCCAATCAGTGCATGGGTTTCCCTATTCTTGTAACAAGGCCCCTATGTCATTAAAAGATTGGATGATTGGAACAAGGAAAGAGGCTGGCAGCTTCATGAACAAATGAGCTTGACTAGCTTGGTTATAAGTGCCATTAGGTGGACATCATCTTTAAATACAATAAACTTGCATCTCAAATATGCTAAAAATTGATTGAATATAGATTAGATAATAGTGTATTCATCTTTATATCTATTTTTATTTGATAAATACAAATGCAAATTCAAATATTAGTTGGATATAAAAATTTATATTCATATTTATTTTAAACATATATGGATATAAATCAAATATTAAAAATATAAAAATAAATACAGATACAAATTAGATACTTAAATATATGACCATTAAATCAAAGATATCTCTAGGTGAAAGATGAATTAAATCAACACTATATTATTATAGTCTTCTAATCCCAAGATATAGCTAAAAAGAAACAGAAGAAGGATAGCGGTCTCAAATAAAAATCAACAATAAATGCATTATTGGATAATTATCTAGTTATATCCATATTTATTTTTCTATGACGAATATGAATGCATATATAAATATTATTTGAATGCTTCCATTTATATTCATATGCAAATGGATTCGAAATGAAAATAAATTTAAATGGATATTATTCAATCCACATTCACCTTTGATTTCAAATCATGATTTTAAGCAAGATAGTTAATATTATAAATTAGATATCTGCACAACAACTTATAATTGATTTTATATAATTAATTATTAGAAAACCACACCTTATAAATATAATTTTCAAAAATAAATTTATAATTAAAAATTTACATCATTGGTTATGCGATTTGAAGTGTCCTAATTATGCATCAAATATATATATATATATATATATATATATATATATATATAAAGAAATAATTTTGTTAGCATGCTAATAAACAAAATATTTGATATACAAATTCATGAGCCTCTAATGTCATGACTTATGTACATGCATGCCAACACCATGAATCCCATGGCTGTACTCATAAACGCAGATGCGGGCTCAGGATAAACCGCCATCCATTCGAGCAGGGGGCTGGGGGATTTCATGCTCGGCGAAAAGATGGCGGAGATCCGCCCGTCTTCGGCCAAGCGCCTCAAAACGCTGGCACCGCCTCCCGCTCCTGCCGCCAAGGGCAAGGAGAAGATGGTGGAGGAGCCCGCGGCCGCCGACGGATCCGCCTCTCCGACGGCGGAAGAGACGTGCGGCATCTGCCTTTCTGACTGCGGCCGGTCGATCCGCGGCCATATCGACAGCTGCGACCACTACTTCTGCTTCATATGCATCATGGAGTGGGCCAAGGTCGAGTCCCGCTGTCCCATGTGCAAGCAGCGCTTCGGAGCCATCCGCCGCCCGCCAGTGCCGGGGATCTTCTCCTCCGAACGGGTGGTCGACGTTCCAGTCCGCGATCAGGTGAGCTAGGGTTATTCGATACTTGACATGTATTTAGGGCTTAGACTTTAATTTTTCAATTCGTAGTTCTGGATGGATTTGATGGGAATTGGATTCATTTTTGTCGGCAAAATTATCTCTGAGAGCTGCTAAGATTCGAAGCGGCAAATTTAGGTCTTTTGAAGCTTATTTGAATCCAAAGGATCCCTCTCTGCAGCTCCCTGGGTAAATATTCCACCCTGAATTTTGTGCTTTTATATATATATATATATAAATTTAAAGACAGTGAGACCCTAAAATGATTCGGTAGAATCAAAAGAAGGTTATTTTGGAAGTATAATAAGTAATTCAGCTCGCTTGATCAGTGCACGTCAAAGCAGGGAATCCTAAAAAATTCCAGTCTTAAAGATATTAGCGAACATCCTGTAATATAGTACTGAATAAAAAAAGAAGATAAATATAAATTTCCAAAGAAAAGCTAGTATCAAAAGTGATATCATCGTTAAGTGGGACAAAGGCCTGCAGTACCTCCTAATTTGCATCCATGGTTAGCTAATCTAAGCTGGATTCAAATGGAAATTGCTTGCTAATCAAATGGAACATAACTAGGCATGATAGTTTGATCAAATGTTCCCAATCACAATACTTTGGGTTTGATCTGTGTTAATTAAAATAGCAACTATGAAGTAAATTCAATTGCTCACCTACTTTTCATGCTTTTATACATTATATGTTTAAATCTGGAATGGCCGTTATATTGGTTCCTTAATTATAATTTTTTATTTAGTTTCAAAGTTTTGTTGCCATCAATTTTTTTATTCATTTTTTTTCCTCCTGTGCATCTCGCGGGTCATTTGACATTTTGGAATGCTAAGGCCATTACATGTTTGGTGTTGTTATTAGTTAGCCGTGCATGTGCTTCAATCTTAATTCACTTTTCAGGTTCAGAATATATGAACATGACAAAGAAACACTACTGATCTTTTAGTCTTTTTTTTTTGAATAATAAATGTGCTCCAAGGATCAATTGAACTTTTAAAGTTCTGGGACTCCATTCCTTTGTAATAATCATTTAGTTGAATAGCTGTGGTTTGGTGTGTTCATCATCAATAAAATTTTTGGGATTAATGAAACTTGTTTCCATGTGAGACTAGTGCTGGTTTAAGCTACAAAATGTATCCTAAGAAGCAACAAAGCCTTTATGTTGCTGATAAATGATGCATTTATGTTAGCATAGATTGCCACATCTGGAGGGGGCATATGAAATTTGAGAACTGCATCCTGTGCCTTACTGCTTTTCCACATTATTCCTCATACACTGCATGTGTATGAATTCATGCTCGATCATCATCATAAATTGTAGGTGATATACTTAAAAGGTTCCACCAAGAAGGCTGTTTTATTTTGGGCATTCCATTGACATCCAGATAGATATGACCTTGTTATTAACCCAATACTCTTTTGTTCTTGTTTAACCCAATGTGGTGGATCCAATTTGCAGGTCTACCATCCACTTGGCAATGAGAGTACTAGGATTTCCGATCCATATTCAAATGTCAACTGCAGCGCATGCCAGAGTTCTGCAAATGAAGAACTTCTCCTACTTTGTGATTTATGTGACTCAGCTGCTCACTCTTACTGTGTTGGTCTGGGGGCCACTGTACCTGAAGGTGATTGGTACTGTCCTGATTGTGCTATTTCCAGGGATGAACACTTGAAATCTCAGTCTGATACTGATTCTTACATTCAAGATCCCTACAAAATCACCACTGCAGTTAGAGTGTCTGAGCCACCTATTTCAATCTTTGAGATTGTGGCTGATGAAAGAACTTATTCATCACAAAGATTTTCCACCATTCAAGTTTCTGAAGAACAAAGAAATGATGACAATTCAGCATGCAGAAATACTTCTCGAAGGGTATCTCAGGGCTTTATGTCAAATACGGAGTGGTCATCATCCCCTATTGCACCTGCTGGGGAAACTGTATCAACTACTCAAGTAAAAAGAGTCGAGCAAACTGCAAGGACATTGCGCAATTGCCGCAATTTGCATAGCCGCATACGTACGCTATGTGAAAATTGGAATGCTCTACGTGCTGGTTCATTAGCCTTCTCATCAAATTTACTTGGTTGTGGTGCCCAGATCAATGAAAGAAAACAGAATAACAGCAGAAGTGAATCTGATCTATCAGGTCATCCAGAGCCTTCACATACTGTTCACAGTGAGCAGATTGCAGATGCTACTGCTTCTAGAAAGTCACACTGTAGTGGAAGCTCAAGAGAAGCCAAGAAATCATGGAAAATGATGGAAGTTGCAAAATCAGCACATGAAACTCAGACAGGCAACAAAATGTATCGTTCTCCAAATACTTTCAGTAGTAGGAGTGTCTCAAAACAGGCTGAAGATCTTCATTGGGGTATCTCCAAAGGTAGAAATACTGCTCTTACAGTGGCTGGAAGAGCTGTATCAGAAGACAACAAAAATTTCTCTCCCGAGGTATTGCACCATTATTTTAAACCCCATTATCAGGATAAGCAAATACCAGATGTGAAGAACACAAAGCTGCAGCATGTTCTTAGAGGAGATATAAACACACCCCAATCATGTTATGGGGGACCATCTTCTGTGAAACAAGATAGATTCTTGCACCAAGATGTTATGTGTGATCGAAAGGGCAGGTCAGGATCTTGGCAGGTAATGCAGGAAGTATCAACGTCATCTGATACACAGGGAACTTCAGTTTGCCCAGGCTCTTTTGCGTGTTTACCTTCTGGAGCTTCCAATCTATCATTTAGCAAGCCTGGTGAATTCTCTTCTTGCATGGAGCCCCATGATAGAAAACAGGATTTGGGTGCAAATTCTGATGAAAATTTGTCTAGAAAATTTAACACAGCAAACAGCAATGTCACAGGTAAGGTTGAAACAGTTGTCAAGCTCCACATGAAGTCGCTGAGCAGAGAGCAACATGTAGAGAATGGGAAAATTGGTGCAGACACATGCTAACGAAAGATCTTCGAGAAGAAATGACACCGCAAACAACAATGCCAAGTGTGACATTCAGTCATTAGTGAAGCTCAACCTCAAGTTGCTAAGCAAAGATCAAAATTTAGGTAAGAATTTTATTGTTTCAGCTCTGTCATCTTGTAATTTAAGCCAGCAGGTTTCATGCTCAGCTGCAGTGTTACTGATCTGAACTTTCTATATTTATAGCATCATTTTCTTGGATAGCATGCTTTATTTGGGTGTTGTTTTTCAGTGGACCAGTTTTGGTGATGTATGAACATCTTTGTTCTATTAATGGCTAATAAATTATAATTAGGTTAATTAGTTTGGGGTCTTCTAAAGGGCTGATGATAAGCTTAGTCATGTTTGTTGCATTGGTTTTCAACCAACAAAAATACGAAAAAAATCCAGGAGGAAGGAAATTTAGGCAGCTATTAAACTTTGTTTTTTCATCCCCAATGATCTGGTATCATCCAATGCCTGAAGATGAACATAGGGTGTTTCTGAAAACAAAACCTTCTTTCTCTCTTTTCTTTTTTCTTTTTTTTTTACTCGTTTTGTAAAAGGCAGGGGGATAGCTCCTGAGAATTACATAAGAATTAGAAACACCCATAATATATCCCCTGGCTTCCACCTGGGCCTTGGCACACGCATCACATGGATAGAAAGAGGTCCGGTTCGTCCTCTCGTCCAAGTGGCAGCCCCGGTTTTTGAGAATATAACAGGACCTTCTTTGGTTAAATGCTTTGTACATGAATGCAAGGTAACATTTTTAGTTGCCAAGTTCTCATGCTGCTTGCTACACATGCTAGTCCTAATCTGACCTTGTCCTAGAAGTATCAGGTTGGTTTGCCAAGTAAACCTCATGTATCCTCAATTGTGTAGCTATAGAAAAATTGGATAGGTCTTAACAAAATTGGTTAATGGGACAATGGTGCCTTGATTGCTGGAACAAGGAATTATGGTGAAAATTGTATTACATTACTAATTATCCCATCTGATTGACATGGATGGATTATGAAGTGGCGATTGTATGAAGTGGAGCAACGCTTGGATTTTACCCTATGTTTCTGGGAAGCTAATATTACAAAGGTGGCCATAGAGTGACTGCAAGCATTTCTTTTAGATATGTAATGATGAATTGGACTTGTCGCTTTTGAACTTATGAGGTCTTTCATTTTAGTAGTGTTGGCATATGGGCTCTTTATGTGTGTTGGAAGGCAGTTTTTCTAATTAAAATTGAATTAAAAATTATAAGCAGTCAGAACTGAATGCTGTTATTGTACCATCATATCCTTTCTTATCATAAAATCAATGATTTTTTATTAAATTTTACGTTTCTTCAATTGAGTTGTTAGGGCCTGACATGAAGAAGAAATTTGCTAACCTGATGCCAGCTTGGACCTATTGGCCCTCCTTTGATACAGCAAATTCAATTTCTGGATTTTCCATAATTTGTTAATTCATATTTTGTTTTTCTGAATGTTCTTTACCTTGAAGCAGATAAACCCCTCCAACTCTAACCCCCACAAAAAGTCTCACTTCTTCAATATATGATTGAAAAGCAATATTCTTTTTCTTGATCTGGAGTTTATTGAAAAGGTGCTGTTCACTGCAGGTGCTGACAAATTTAAGGAAGTTGCAAGGGCTGCTACCCACACCATCTTAGCAGCATGTGGATTGGAACATTCAAAACCAAGAGCACGAGCTGTCTCAAGTTCAGTATGCAAACATGCTGAAAAAATTAAACAGATGCGTAAATCCAATCTTATGCCCAATTCTTGCAGAGAATGCTTCTACAACTTCGTGCAGGATGTGGTTAAATCTCTATTGTCAGAAAGACATAACCGTCTGGCTGCTGCTAAATTCAGTTGACTTGCTATTTTTGGTCAGGGTGGTTTTGTTATAGTGCCCCCAGGAGGAATAACAGAATAAGGGAGTAAAAGGCAACTGTTGCAGCTCCTCTTCTGTCTTAATCTTTTTCTCTTTTTTGTAAGTTTATGTTTTCGTTCTTTTTTCAAATTTGCGTGTTAGAGAGGCTGCTACTCAACTAGAAAAGCATATATGCGGTATGCATCCTTCAGAAGAAGTCATTTTAAGGAGCGACATATGTTGTCCATGTTTTATGCTCAAATAAATGATCCTTGGTACATGTGTGTGGTTTCCTTTGGTCCGCTAGCAATTAGTGGTGGCCAATATGTTTTCCTTTATGTATTTTCTGATCTCTTGTGCCATTAGTGATTCCCTTTTTCTGTCTCTCATGGCAAATGAAATTGTTATTTTCTGTATGATTTCATGTCTGATGACAGGCCATTTTATCTTCAGTGCGTTGTTTCTTGTCTTCAGGATCATTTGTGGATTTTGCACATTCCAGGCTACTCGAACCGGTGTATTGGGCAACATCCTGTGTTGCTGATTACACTGGTTCAGTAAGCGGAGGTCATTATTAGCTTCCAACGACTGTAGCTGGTTCTTGAGACAATCTGGTACCCTAAATGACGGTTCCAACCTAAGTTAATGCATGTACCCTCAGTCTTCAGGACTTTGGTCCGCTTGGTGCGAGGTTTCCTGCAAGATACCCAACTTATCATATACACAGATAACCATTACTACCGTCTGATCATGCTCACTCCAGCATTTTGTCCCTTCTTTTTTTTTATATATATATACTTCTAAGCTTTAACAATTGCTAGCAAGAAACGCAAAGGCGCCCGAATCCACAGACCTTGCGTCCACTCCAACAAATTTTGCTTAATGTTATCTTTTTATTTCAAATTCTCAAAAATTTTCATGCACGACTGCCTTTATAGAGACTAAAAAGGAATAAAAAGTAGGTATCATGTTGTAAAAAGAAGCACACCGCGAGCTGGTAACAGTTGTGATCTTTAAAATTTTTCTTCGCGTAAAATGGATGGACTCGTTCATCCAGATCTTTCATCATTGCATCAAGCATTCGTCCCTAGATTCAAGGGTCCGTACAAATCCATCTCGCAGACATTTTGCTTTTGCCTCTATCAACATCCCTCGCTAAGAGAGACTTCATAATACATCGGCTCTTAGATTACTACGAATCGTAAATTATAAATTGGATTCATGAATCACTTCATTTGTGCGCATTTAGCTCGATGAGGTCCATCACCATCTGCTCCAGATCCCGGCACGAGCTGCCCCCTTCAGCCAACGCTTCTGCTGCCTTCCTCCCCAGCTCCGCCGCCCGGGCCCTCATCTCAGGCCACGCACCCTCCGCCACCGCCTCCGCCATCACCCTCGCAAGCTCCTCCGGCTCCGGCGTCCCATCCACCCCCTCCCCGACCCTCACCGCCACTCCCAACTCCTCCACCAACAGCCTCGCGTTTACGAACTGGTCCGCCCCCATCGGCCAGGCCAGCAGCGTTATCCCCGCCGCCGTCGCCTCCAGCACCGAGTTCCACCCGCAGTGCGTCACGAACGCCCCCACCGCCCCGTGGTTCAGTATCTCCACCTGCGGCGCCCACCCCCGCACCACGAGCCCCCGACCCGCCACCCGCTCCTCGAACCCCTCCGGCACCAGCGCCCCACCGCCGCCGGCGGCCCACACGAACTGCACCCCACTGCGCTCCAGCGCCGCCGCCAGTGCCCGCCCCTGCTTCTCCGTCGGCGTGTACTGGCTCCCGAAGCAGACGTACACCACCGACCGCGGTGGGCACGCGTCCAACCACGCCGCCAACTCCCCCGCCGGGATGGAGCTACGGCCCCCCCGCCCCGCCACGGGGCCGGCTGGTGAGATGGGCCCCACCGCCCAGACGCGGCGGTAGATCCGCCTTAAATGGGCGAGGAAGGGGCCCTCGAGGGCATCGAAGGTGTTGATGGCCGCCCCCCAGCTGCCGGTGGCGTTGGCAAGGAAGCCCTCCCGCATGAACTCGGAGTCCGGTTCGCCGGCCCTGAATCGGCGCCAGATGCCAGGGAGGTGGTCGAAGGGGAAGACCGGGGAGGAGGGAAGCTCGGAGAGGACGGTGAGGGCGGCGGGGCCGTCGCCGTCCTCGCGGCGAGGCATGCGAGGCCAGAGGTAGTCGATGATGGAGACGGCGAAGGCGCCGGAGGAGTAGAAGACGACATGGGGGATGGCGAGGTCGGCGGCCAGGCGGTTGGCCCAGCCGAGGAAGAAGTCGGAGAGGAGGGCGGAGGGGGGGTGGGGATGGGATCGGGCCCAGCGGAGGACGTCGGGGCTGAGGAGGGAGAGTGCGCGGACAAGGGCGAAGGTGGAGCCCGTGGGGGGGAGGTCGCGAACGTGCTCGACGCCGGCGGAGAGGGAGGGGTGGGCGGGGAGGGGGAGGACGAGGGGTCGGGCGGAGGGGACGGCGGAGAGGAAGGAGTCGAGGAGAGGGAGGTTGGCCGGGGTGACGAGGACGGTGAGGGAGAGGGCGGCGCCGGCGGCGGCGAAGCGGTTGGAGATGTGGTGGGCGAGATCGAGGAGGGGGATGAGGTGACCCTGGGCCGGGAGTGGGACGACAAGAAGGTGGACGGGTCGACGAGAGTCGGAGGAATTAGCCATCGGGAGAGAAGGAGGAGACGGGAACCGAGAGCTTTATGAAAGCCATCATTGGATTGGAATATATACGTGAGCTTAAAAACTTGTCAAGTCTTTGTATGTGACGGTCAACAAGGGTTTGAGTGAGGTAGCATCGTGGCCCAAGTCTTCATTCATCAACGGTGGTTGTTTGTCTTTGTTCGGTCTCATGCTAAACAATGGAACAAGATTGGGTTTATTTCATCTCCATTCTCATCCCATAAATCTCGGTTCTCGCTTTTTCTCTTTATCTCTATTCCATCCAAGGCACAAATGAATATTTTATGATTATATTCTAGATTTTTAATTTAAATTAGATTAAAATATTTTATGTTTCATAATGGTGGTATAACAATATATCACACTTTATCTCATATTAATTATAATAAAATTTGTAATATTATAATATAAGATTCATTACAATGCATTAAAGTCGAAATTTTCATTTTAGTGAAAGAACAGCTCATTCAAATTTCCAATTTACCTCAGAAATTACTCAAAAAAAAAATATCACAAACTATTCTTTCTAGGTCTTAGATTTCGTGGCCACGAAGAATATGACGTAAGCGCGGAACATAGCCGTGTCCACATGTCCAGCCTTTGGTTTCGTTTTCCTCCACTGGGTGGCGGCGCCTTCCCGGGAACTTGCCGTCCAAGAGATGCCGCCGGCCCGCGGATCAATGCATCGCCGCACTTTCCGCTTCAGACAACCACCAGTGCCATCTAGTGGCGTGTCGCACCCTCATTGCGTTGGTCCACCATGAAATTTCCTTCCACCTTGCCTTTTGACCAAGGCTTCGTTATTAGAGAACACTTGCATGTTGCATGA
The DNA here is from genome assembly GCA_017589505.3 of Metroxylon sagu. NCBI lineage: Eukaryota > Viridiplantae > Streptophyta > Magnoliopsida > Arecales > Arecaceae > Metroxylon > Metroxylon sagu. The sequence continues at coordinate 47,866 of JACVBY030000352.1, forward strand.
TTTTCATCTTCGTTTTATGATCTTGATTGGTATATTAAGCTTATAAAAATATCTTGTCATGATTAAAAAATTAGGTCAAGATGAAGTTAAGAAGTTAGTAACATGCTAATTCATAGAACCATATCCTAAAGTTTAGTTTCACATTGAATAAAAAAAAAAATGTCATGTGCTTATAATTTAAGTCGATTTGCTACTCATTAACTTTCATTCGAGTTTTTGGGTTTCGATCCGTTAACAGGTTAATTGAACCAGCAGGTAGGCTTGTGACATTACAAATAGTATCAAAACCAATCCGAGTCTCGTTACAAATGGTATCAGAGCAGATCCGAGTCTGCGAAAGTTAATGGAATGGGCATAAAAAAAGGACTACCCATGGGACGATGGTACAAATGGTATTAAAGCCGATCCGAATTTACGAAAGTTGATAGGATGTGCATAAGGAAAGGACCATTCATAGGACGATGATAGAATCTCACCAAAGCATGATTATAACTTATCCACTTACTATTCATTAACTTTCATTTAAATTTTTGAATCACATGATTTTAATTTATTAATAGATTAATTAGGTCAGCAGGTAAGTTTGGACATTACACATTCTCTTTGTGTTGATCAAAGATAAGACGGGTCAGCCAATGCGCACAATAGTTTTTCAGTCGAGTGCATGAGACGCTTTTCGATTCCATTCTTGGTTTCTTGGGTCGATGGGACCGATCAACAGCAATTTGGTTCCGCCAAAGAATGGGTAGGATAAGGTGGGCCTTGCGGAAAGCTGCTTTTTTTTTATAAATGAGTTGTTGATTAGGTTCGGATCTAATTTATGGATGAGCCATCCTTAAATCTATCTTATGATTTATAAATCAAATTAATCGGTGAATGACCATGCTTGTGATCTTGTTTATATTTCTGATCGCAAGGTTTTATTCTGCACGTGATTGATCTGTTCTCATAATAGACTAAGTGTATTGAAAAATATTACTTCTTCTTGCACCAACTTATCATTTATTTTTTAGGCTTGTGATTTTGACTAGAGGGCAACTTTCAAGGGCAAGCGTGCATCGTGTGATAGGAGGGCTACTCCTGATTGGAGTGATATAGCTTTATGAGCTTGAGTGATGTGCTAAATGGACGGAAGTATAATTTGTTGGCTTACACATGAATATTGTAGAGGGAGAAGGGGTGATACTTTTGAACCAGAGTGGTGATATACTGTGTGGGTGAAGCGTTTTAAAAGCCATGCAGCAAATGGACACCATTGAGCTAGGCATTACATCTTGGAAAGTGGGTTTTTGGTGCATGCATGCGTGTGACTTCTGGATTGTAACGGTAATACGCTAACTCTAGTGTGGTACTTTGAAGAGGGGGCTCTTGAACTATCATGGTTGCATATTAGATGGAGTGTAGTGTGGCCAATTTTATGCATTAATAGAATCCAAGGAACTTGAATCGTCTCACACATAAAGAGGGAGAATGTTGAGAATGTTGACGTTCACATGTGAGTTTTAATCTCACATAAAATAATTTAATTGAACTTTGCATATCAACAGATGAGATATATCTTCTTATATATAGTAAAGTACCTTCCCAGTTGAATATTCATCTGCGTGCACGATTAGAGAAGATAGAGCATTGGGTATCTTAGAGTTTTCCTTCTGAAAAAACCTTTAGACACTCAAGTCAATCAAAAGTTAACAAGAAAAAAATCTTAGAGCCCTTGGACGAGCTACTTAGGACTTAAATAGAGAGAAAGATCTTGTTCATATGGGGTGATTAGGTGCTACTTTTTTTAGACATATAGAATAGTTGTATTTTCAGCCAAATTCTTATTTTAGATGGCTCTTGATAATCTTAGTCTTAAAGAAAATGACAAGCATAAAGGAATATTTTTTTATGCTAATTTCTTTTAAAATAGTGTTACGCCAAATAAGTAGAGTCCTTATCAAATTAGGATACATTGACGGTTATGAAAGAGAGCTCTTATTTTATGGAATAAGTCTTCAAGACTTTGATAAAGCAAGGCTCCATATTTAGTACAGTAGGGTTTGAGAATTTTAATAAAATAGGGTTTCAAGACTTTGATAGAATTGAGCTCTACCCTAGCTTTAATTAGGAGCATAGTTCGTATTTAACTTGAACCAAAAGTATGGCTTCTCTTTGGTTTAATTTAGAAGCATGAATCTTCTTTTACTTGAATTAGGAGATTGGCTCCTTTTTAACTTGAATTTGAATTGAATTAAGAATATGGTTCCTCTTTGACTTGAATTAGGAGAAAAACTCCTCTTTGAGCTTGATTTGGCTTTAATTTAGGTTAGATTTGGCCCACTTTGAGAGTAAGGCTTCTAATTAAACTTGTTTCAAATTTGATCTGGGTTAGGTTTGGTTCGAGGTTGGAGCAAAGCTCCAAATTGAACTTGATTTAGACTCGATCTCAGTTAAATCTAGACCCATCATGGAGCAGCGCTTCAGATTGAATTTGATTCAAGCTCGATCTGGATTAAATTTGGCCCGATCATGAAGCAATGATCCAAATTGAACTTGATTTGAGCTCAATCTGAGTTAGGTCTGATATGATCATAGAGCAACATTGCCGATTGAACTTGATTTCGACATGATTTAGGTTAAATCTAGCATGATCATAGAGCAACACTTCATATTGATTTTGATTTGGGCTCGATCTTGTTAGATTTAGCTCGATTATGGAACAACACTTCATAGTGAAATTAATTCTTGAAGCAATGCTTCAAATGGGTGTATTTAATTTTGAAGCAATACTTCATTGATTGAATTCAATTTTAGAATAATGCTTCATTAATTGAATTTAATTTTTGAAGCAATACTCCATTAATTGAATTTAATTTTAAAGTAATACTCTATTAATTGAATTTAATTTTTAAAGCAATACTCTATATAGCTCTATTTAAGTATACTTAATTTTTAGATAATGCTTCATTTGATTGACTTTGGAGCAATGCTCTATTTTAAGTTGAATTTGATTTTGTTTGGAGAAATCCTCTACACTGAGCAGTGCGCAATGGCCGTACCTGATTTGCCTCTATGTTAAGAATGTTCTGTGGACCCAGTTCTCTGATTGGCGTCATTGAAGCTTCTTCATACAAGGCTTGCTAATCACTTACAGAATAACGTTTGGTCTCCTTGTTGAGTCTTTCCAGATCGCCACCAGGCAATGAAAATGCTCGATCCTTGAGCTGACTTCTTAGAAGGAGCCTCCTGAGATATTCTTTTGACCAATCTCCTTAGAGCAGCATCATCCAATCATCCAACTCTTTGTGGCTTATACTAAATCATTTTGATTTGAGGTCACCGCATCAAACTGGACTAAGAATTCACACTTCAATCTTCTACTTGCATCATTCTTGTAGACATGATGCAAACGATTTCATCCATGAAGATCACAGATGGTTGCTTATCAGCCGCAACCATAAAAAGAGTCCAAACGAGCTTTTCAGCCTCTGCCACCCATTTTGACGTTAAAGATGAGGCAGAAATACTAAAAAGGATTACCTTTTCAAGACGAGCAACATCATCCCACTCAACAGCAGGACTTCATTCTACGATGACTGTGTTTATGATTTCAGCCAGTCGGGCATCATAACCCCTCGTAGCATCTCGAGCAAGGGATTGTTGTTTTTTTTTTTTTTTTTTTTTTTTTTTGGTTTTTACACCAGACGTCGATGAGATTGTTCTCACTAGCGTATGGCTTGTGGTGGCCTACGCATGGAAAGCAATGCACATGTAATCACACAGCAAAATCAAACAAATTGCCACGGATCAAGTTATAAATATTAGGAACAAAGATATCCAGAATAAGGCTAATCCATCAGTCTATTGGTGAAGCCAGCAGATTCTTCTGACTGTAACCCAAATATTTTCTCAGTTTGTTTTTGTACACAGCATGTCAACAAGTTATAACAATAGAGCTGTAGAAGCTGTGGCAAGTTGACTACAATTGCCCATGATGGCTGGCACAAAACACGTATGAAATCCACTTCTTAACAATTTAAGCACAGAAAGGCACATGACGGCATGGCAATTAGACATGCTGGAATGTAACGACACTGGTTCAGGCACCAATAAACAAATCCTTGATGATTACAAGTGATGATAATTGCTAAATGAACCAAAAACTTCGAAATTAGCTTCAAGATGCAACAGCACAAACAAACATGGCGTCCACCTTTGCACATGAAAAATCTTTGTTTTTAAGACCTTGCACTATAGGCCATTCTCCTTTCTCAGAGGTGACAGGAAAGTATGATGACCAAAATCATCTTAAACATCCGCTCTAGCTATGAGACTTGGCGGTCCTACTTGGAGATCTGTTGCTCCCTCTCTTTGGCCTCATCTTGCAGCTCGTCTAGGTGCCGATTCAGTAAATAATCGATGGCGGCCTCATTGATGAGCTTCCTCTCGAAGTCTTCTTCCCACACTTCGTAGAAGACCAGCACGGTTTTTTGGTGGTCCACCTTCGAGGAGAGCTCTTCAATAACCAACCAACAAGAAGGTTAGGCAAGCAAAGATGGAAAATAGGAAAAAAAAATAGAGTGGTTGGGACTTAACCTCGAAGATGAATTAGATAAAATCACAAATCAAGTTGTTATCGGGTTTCCCCATGATTATGCTTGAATCCACGAGCAGGCAGGTGCCATAGAGAAGCTGAGGCCCGTCTGAGCCATCCTCACAAAGTATCCCTAATGAGCTTTCAAGTTTAGAACATACACCAAGGAGGAAGAAGAAGAGACCAACATTCCAAGCCCCTAAAAGAGGCGAAGCTCAAGCCAGATGGGGGAATGCATGCTACCTCTGCGACTCCCCCAGACACAGAAGGGCCCTTTCGACTATTCAGACCTACGGTGATGGAAGGAGCCAAATGTTGGACCTTGGGAATGGGTTTGCTACCCACTCATTCCTCAGTGGTTGTAGGTTGGGGCAGCACTGTTTGAGATCAGACTCGGTGCCATGGAGGGGGACTACTTCCTCCCGGAGGTCGGTGTAGACACTCACGAGGGTCATCTTCACAGGCTCAGAGGGGCCTTTGTCAATGGGTCCTTTTGGGGCCAAGGAGCCTCCTTTCTTGGACGCAGCGAGGCAGCCGAGGAACTAATTGCAACCTGTCGCTTGCACTTCAAGGCTTAACTACAATGCTTGATGATAAGCCATCTCTGCAAAAAAAAACATAATGTTAGTTTGGGTTAGTAAATGACGAGGACAGCTCGAACAAAAAAGAAATAATACCCTTGAGGGCTGAGCCCAGGTTGTCTCGGATCAAAGTTACCTCAGTCATGAGCTTACAGGGTTGATCTTATGGTTAAGCTTTAGGTTTGGTTACTTTCAAGTTATATTGAATGACTAAAAGTTCTCTTCTCAAAACATAAAGAAAACCTACTCTTTGATTTATAGATGAAAAAGGGATATATATCATTGATTATTATGTTTTAAATTCATCTCGAATTTAGAGGACGATATTTGGATTGGAAGAATAGCATACCGTACATATAAAAGTAATAGAATGTAAAATTTGATTGGAGAGAAGTAATAGCTTCGATTCGGTTTGAGGAGGTATATTGTCTTACATGTGAAAACAGAAAGTATCAAGGGTCACACAATGCATGAAACGTGGTGCGATGGTTGGTGGGTAAGCCCTTGAGCTGAAGCATTAACACGCAATAAAGACAAAAGTAATTGGATGCAGATCTTTTATATATATATATATATATATATATAATGTATTTTAACTACATGTGGGTTTTTTTGAGTAGATAACCAGTCAAATCGTGACACGTCGTTGTAATGTTTGTTGGATGGAGTAGTTGGGGCCTATGTTTCGTGGTTACAGTGCGGAAGTCATTTTCTTACGAGAAAACCCTCGCGTCGAAGGAAAAAGAAGTAGTGGGGTGGTAGGTGGGGTACACGAATAAGGGTAATGTAGTAATTTAGCTTCCATTGACTAGCCATTGACGAGTTTTCGTCCGGCATCGGATTTTTTTTAAAAGGTAATAAGGAAGGGTTGGCTCGCCAATTTTGAGGAATAATCCATAATCTAGGAGAAGGCCTTCCAACCTTTTTTTTTTTTTTTTTTTCTCTTCCATAATCATGTCATCCTCTTTAATGATTTTAATATGACGTCCAATTCGAAGTAGGGCCAGAGGAGAGAGAGGGGAGGGGAGAGGTGCTTGAGTTTAGAACGCATGCACGATGTCACGTGTAAGGCCTCATTAAAGCCCTTCCTTTTTGTTGTTTCTCTTTCAATAATCAAAGCGGAACATTTTGAAAATTTGGACAGCTTCCGTTCCCACAGCACGGTGCGAGACTATAAATGCAGGATATACGATATAAAAAATTATAATATTATATAATTTTATATTTCAAATATTATAATTTTATTATAATATTATATACTGTGTAATATTATAATGTTATTATAATATTGTAATGGAGAATAAAAAAATCTTTTTTAAAGAGAAAAAAAGCCAGCTTCAGGAGTAAATTGAAGGATAAATCCATATAATGACGATGCTTTTTCATTGCAATTCATATCATATTTTTGACTATAAAATATTTTTAAATTTGATAAGATAATCCAAATAGAAGGGTTGCTTAAAGGATTTATGGTGGCTCTTATATTTGATAGAATAGTTCAGATAAAAGGACCGCTTAAAAAGATTATGATGGTAATGTTAAATAGTACTAACAAATTAAGCAAGAGGAGAAATTAAATTACTCTTTTTTTATCATACTTTTGGTTGTACGTAAATGATGCCGTAAATAATCGAAAGTCCAAGAGTTTGAGGGCATTAGGTTAGGGCTGAAGGTTTTAAATGGTGGCCTTAGATAGCTGCGATTGGAGCCTAATTTTTGAGAAAAATATTTAAAAAAGGATTGTAACTAAACTTATTAAATTAATGTATATAAGAGTGATTGTTAAAAGAGTATGTGAAATAACCAATAGAATGAATGGGCAAAGAAATCTCTACATTTTTCTTATACTTTAAAGTACAAAGGTTATGGGTATTTATACCCATAGTGTACCTATGCATAAGGAAATTTAAAAAAAAAATCAGAATCCTTTGATTATTACCGATCAATCCATAATTTATCCAATTAGTATTTGATTACAATTTTCATGATTTGCCTAATCAGCATATGATTATAATCCCCATGATTCATTGAATCAGAATCTAAAATCTCTTGTTCATCGCCTACCGTACGTAAAGAAAATATAACAAATCAAAATTTCTTAACTATCACTAATCTATCTATAATTTGATCAATCAACCTTTGATTACAATCCCTCCTGATTCATTTAGTCAGAATCTCTTGATTATCGCCTGCATCCCCTCAAATTGATGTTGGGTAGAAGAAAGCATCAATCTGGAAAGAAGATAATGATAATGTCTATGAGTCATAGAATTGGTGAAGAAATTAGCTAGCTGAATATGAAATGAAACTTTAGTGAGGGAAACCACATGGATCTAAACTAAATCTTGAATGTAATGATGATCACCTCAATATGCTTACTGTGCTCATGAAAAAACTGGATCAATAGCAATTCAAATAGCACTAGAATTATCAACATAAAGAGGATAAGAAGCAATAATTTGTATGCCAAGTTTAGCAAAAAGATAGTGAAGCTAAATGATCTCTAAACATGCAGCGAACATGGATATGTATTTAGACTCTGTAGAAGATTTGGATATATGATCTTATTTTTTGCATTTCCATGAAACCAATGATGCATCCAAGAATATGCATTATCCAGCAGCAGACATCCGAGAGTTAGGGCAACCAACTTAATCAATAACAGCAAAACGTGATAAGGAAGATATGAGTCAGAGAAAGAACAAATCATGGTCAATAGAACCATGCGCATATCGGATAACCCAAAGCAGCACACTATAATAAATCTGGGGAGGATTAAAAGGAAACTGGCTGAGGACCTAGACAGCTAAGAGATGTTTGATTGGGTCATAGTCAAATAGATAAACTCTTAACTAATCTTTGATATAAAGTACAATCTAAAAGAGGTTCACTTTCTTCTTTTTTTGTATTATGTGTTGATCTCCATGGGTGTATAATTAACTTTATCATCAGAGAGATGAACAAGCCAAATTAGATTCTTAGTGTATTTGTATTGACAAAGATGGATGCTGGTACTGGAATAATTGATCTCTAACCTTAGAAAATATGTCAAGTCATCAAGATCCTTTATATGAAAGGAAGAGTAGAGGAAAAGTTTAAGTTGATGATTACCTTCAACATCATTTCTTCTGATGATCATGTCATTGACATAGAGGAGAAGCATTGTGATTCCTAAGGAAGAATGTCGGAGAAATAAGGAGTGATCTAAACTACTCTGAAAAAAACCAACTTCTCATATCAGGCATGGGGGGCTTGCTTCAAACCATATAGAGACTTCTAAAAGCGACAGACAACATTGGGAGCAAACACCGAATATCCAGGAGGAATTTTCATATAAACAAGCTCCTTAAAGTCACTATAGATAAATACATTTTTACATCCATCTAGTGAAGATGCCATCAACGAACAGAAGCAACTATTAGTAGTGTATGGACCATTGTTATCTTAACTATTGGGCAAAAGTTTCTTTATAGTCTAACTAATATTCCTTCTTGTACCCTTGGGCAACCAATCAGGCTTTGTATCTCTCAAGTGACCTATCTGTTTTAAGCTTGATAGAGTAGACCCATTTACTATCAATAATAGATACTCCTGAGGGGAGATTTATAAGATCCTAGGTATGATCTCCTCAAGTGTATGCAGCTCCTCTTCCATAGCTTTCTACCAATACTTTTGTCTTGCTGCCTGAGTATAAGATTCAGGTAAGATATAGAATCTAATATAGAGATTAAGGTATATAATTCATCACATCGTTTTAGAGAATATCCATGTCTAGCAGGAATAGAAGCATGACATGTCGAACGTTGAAAGGGGGATTAGGGTCAAGGAAAACAAAAGGGCCAGAGGGAGCTGTGGATCGGAGATTACTTAAAGTAGATAAAAGATTTGCAGATAAATGAGGAACATAAAAAATATCAAAGAAAATGTTTGCAGTGGTTGGAAAGGAGGAAATAGAGGTTGTACTAATGCCTGAGATTAGTAATTTGGAGCCATTTGCAATCAGATGAGGAATGAGTTTCAAGAGAAGAAACATGTTGGGGTATTCTAGTTATATGATTAGATATAGCAGAATCTATATGCCAAACTGTGGAATCTATTTTTGTACCTGATAATATAGTAATAGTAAGAGCATGAAAGATAGCACTTGAAAGAGCAATTGTCGCAGACTATTAGATCATCTTCTGATTGCTATTGGGTTAATGAAAGAACTAGACTGAGTTTGAGAAAATAAAATAAGTCCAATTGCTTGATAGGCTAGATGGGTATTAGCCTTCGCTGCTAGTTTGTGACACTCAGTAATGATATGACTGGGCTTCTTACAATAAATACAAAAGTTTTCCTTTTTGCAATGTGAGAATACATGACCAAATTCCTTACATTCATAATATTGAGGGTGACTGGCATCTCGAGGTTCAGGAGAAGTTTGATTGGCAACCATGGTTGTAGAGAAGTTAGAGGAAGCACCAAGAGAAACTTGTGTGTGAAGGCAAGTTTTTTCATAAAGAAGTTAAGAGAGAATGCTCTCCGATTCTAGAATTGTTCCTCAATTCAAAATGTTGGCTTGAATGGTTTTAAATTCTGAGTGGAGCTTCATGAGGAATTGGACAACTCTAATCTTCTTACATTTTTTCATCGCTAGAGCAAAAGTTACAGTAGACAGTGGTATGAACATTCAAATCTTTTTCGAACCATAATGCAAGGCCATAATAGAAAGTGTGAATATTTTTGTTATCTTGCTTGTATTTGGAAATTGTGTATTCCAACTTATAATCCCAAGTATAACTAAATTGAGTATACACTTGACATAGGTGTTTCCATATCTCTGATGCAGTTTTGAAAGAATGCATATTTAAAACAATTTCTTGATTCACAAATGTCAAAAGCTAGGATATAATCCGAGAATTGTCTATCCTCTACTTGGCTTCCTTGGTGTCGTTTGATTGTTTCTCTATAGATCCATCCAAAATTTTTAACAATTCTTTACCTTCTACAAGAGTTTGGAATTAAAATTCCTAAAGAGAGTAATTTTTCTCAACAAATTTGATCATAAAAATATCCCCTGATCTATTGCAGAAATAAAGCAAATAGACAAAATAGAGAGAATAACAGAACATGATCGATTGTTGATGTCACTACTAATGTCACCTGATGATGTGGCAGAATTGGGTGCTAATATGGCATGTTAGAGATCTGACACGTGACATATGTGGGGGCCAAAACTGAGGCTGATGTGGCACACATGGAAACTAACATGTGGCACATAGAATTGGATTTGAAACCAATTTGATTAGATTTGGACTGCCAGAACAAAACTAGGTTAGCACTGCATCAAGAGGTTTCTAGTGATAGGGTTGGGTTGAATTGATAGAGAATGAGCTAATCTTTTGATTGATGGTAATGGTTTTCTAAGACATGATGCGGAAATATAAGAATAAAAAAGGAAGAGCTATGGAGCAAGAGAAAAAAAAAAAAAAAAATCTGTAGAGAAGAGACTGTGAAAGAAGATGGCTCTAATACCATGTTAAAAGAGCAAGGGAATAATCAAAAGAATGAATGAGCAAAGAAATTTCTGTGTTTTTTTTTTTATGTTTTAAAGGACTAGGGTTATGAATATTTATACTCATAATATACGTATACATAAGAAAATTATAAAAAATCAGCATCCCTTGATTACCGCCAATTAATCCATGATTTGCCCAATTAACATTTGATTACAATCTCTATGATTTATCCAATCAGCATTTTATTACAATCTCCATAATTTACCAAATTAGCATATGATTATAATCTCCCATGATTCACTAAATTAAAATCCAGAATCTCTTGATTACCACCTACTATACATAAGAAAAATATAATAAATCAAAATTTCTTGATTACCACTAATCAATCTATGATTTATCCAATTAGCCTTTGATTACAATCCCTCTTGTTTCACTTAATTAGAATCTCTTGATTACCGTCTATTGTGATCAGATATCAAATTTAGATTGTAGCAATGAATTGGAATCCAGGGAACCTAAATTGGCTTACACATAAAGAGAGAGAATGCCGAAGTTCATATATAGGTTTTAATCTCACATAAAACAATTAATACAAGGTAAATGAATTGATATAAATTATTAGGCTCAAAATTTAATAGATTAAAACTTCAAGTTATACAAAACATACAGTTGGATGTGTATATTATTAGATATAGAAAATAATTAAGTTCCATCTTCTATATCAAAATATTCTCCCGATTGCGCTCTTTATTCTTTTTTCCCCAATAAATTCAAATATTCAACAAACCAAGTAGAATTGACCATCTTTCTTTGTGAGGCCACAGTATGGCAGCAAGTGGTTAATTGATTCATCCCAATCGTTGCAGAAAGGAAACTATCTAAATAGATACCCAGCTTGTCTTAGATTGTATGTAGTATGAAATCTATTCTCATATCCTAGCCAAAAGAGGATTGGATATATTTCAAAGAGCTGAAGCAAACGGATACAGGTACCATGAGAGGACAAGAATTTATAGAGGCTGTAGTGAATTTTGGGGGAATACAGGATTATGGAGAGAAAAATAGTGGAGCAAAAGATGATTACTTGAAATGCATCCCTAAATCCTTTATTTAGCCATCATATACAACTTATTTAATACTATCTAATTCATGACTTCAGATTTCAAAGAATTTAATTGTAGTTACTAGATGATTGTTCATATTCCTACATAAATATCATCATACTTCTACATGACTCCTCATGTCTTAACTTTTAGACTTTTTCTAAGTAAGATGCTACATAAACTAAACCAAGTTTAGTTTCCAACAATTTTCTCTATGTTACCATCTCTCCATGTCAAGCTGTAGGGTAAGCCAAGGAGCTTAATCTCAGCACTGCTGCTCTGAAAATTAATCTCCACCACCTATATAGATCTTCTATACTTCCATAACAAAGCACTAGATGAATTCTACTTCTTACATGTGACACATGAGTTGGGATAAAGATATCCAAGTGGAAGACAGTCAAATATCTTCAGGCTATACGTCATACAGAAACCGTCAGCTCACACTTTTCGGATGGTTATAAATACTTGTGATATATTGGCCAATATGATGTCAACCATCAATGAAGAGAACATTTCTCAATTACTTTTTTTTTTTTTCCTTGCATCAAATGAATTTTTTTATCAACAAATTTTAGAATAAATGCCTAGAAATCTTTAATTAACTACATTTACTGCAACAATGAAGTTTCCAGTGCATCTACTGTTGTATATAGGACAAGATCTTAGGAAATCATAGCTTTTTTTAATTAAAAGTTTTCCATTTAGCTTGGCTCAGACTGAGACAAATTGAAACTTCAATTCATTTCGAAGCTCAATGCAGGCACCTGCTAAGATGATCAATAATTTAGTTTCTTGAAACCTTAAATCTATTTAACATTACGTAAACAACGTTACGTGTGGAGCTGTTGTGCTCTAATTCAAGTAGAGGTGTGATTCACTGCTAGTAAGTTGCCAATTCTAACATTAGAGTTTTCGTATCACTCAAGCCAAAAAAAAAAAAAAAAAGCTTGATTGGTTTTAAAGTTATTTAATTATTTATCACAAGTGAATGCTAAGGTAAAGTGTTTATAATCCTGACACGCTATTTGGATTTTCTCATCTAAGTTGGATTTATATATTTTAAAAAAATATAATGATAATGCTATACTGCTAGGTTGGACCTCTTCCAAGAGCATATATTTATAAAAAAAAAAATATTTATAAATTATTGATTAAATACTTTGTTACTTTCTTTTGTCTGATTGTTCAAACAATGGTTCTATTTGTCATATACTTGCTTTGTTCAAGATACTGTACATGATCCTCTCTCTCAAATAGACAAAGGGCTTGCTGAGGTTCATTGAAAGAATAATTTAGTTAACTAGAACAAAAAATTGATTTTTTTAAAGAAAAAAACAATTGTGTTGGGTAACATGGCCTTAAAAGCACTTATTAAGTAAGCAAAACTAAGTGGCTTGTTTGTTTTATAAAAATAAAATATGCCAACTTTAAAAATAATATATATTTTTTCCTCTTTTCGTTTTAGACAAACTAGAAGTAAATCCACTAAATAAATATTCAAAAGAACCTAGCATAAATTAGCCTGTGGTTATTATGTAGTGTTTGTGAATTTGAATAAAAACTTTCATCAAGTTAAATATTTTGGGGAATCATGATCTGGTCCATGTGTCCAAAAAAAATTATGGAAAATTGCATGCGCCAAACTTTTCTGGAGAGAGATTGGGCAAAAGCCCATTCAACTTCATTGAAGCAATGAAATAGAAATGTTTGAAAGAAGGGATTAAAAACATGAAATGCCCTTAACACTTCTGGCCCTTATCTTAATTTTTCTACCTGCCAGTGTCTACATATCAAACTAATGGCCTTGTTCTAAGCATTGAACTCATGTTAATGATATCCAAGTTCAAAAATTTCGCTATGAGAGAGGAACAATAGCATGCAACTTCTTAAGATTTACCATATTTAAATTCAAAAGGTCAAGCAACTAGAACAAAATTTTCTTGTGAGTGTAATCATCATCATCCCCGTCCCATTTAGCCCTGTCTTCTCGTCTTTTGCGTTTACTTGTTATGTCCTCTGCCTTATTTTTCAAAGTAAACAATAGCTACCTATGATCACCCCATTATTTAATGGAATTCCAGCCACCAAAACAGAAGAAATTCCTCTTCTATTGCTCCCCATTCAAAAGAGTTGATGGAAAAAGCTTTCTCACCTATATTTTGTAGCTCTACTGAACAAATGAAGGATGGGATATCCTTGTCGATTGTGGCAGCGGGTGCTATATGAACACCATGAGTAGGACTTAAGCTTGGGAATGGACCCAACAACATTTACTGAGATAAACACTTCAACCAAAATATATTCCCGTTTCGTTTATGTAATTTGTTTTCTATATTCATGTTCTTTGCAATTCTAAATGAACTTTCAGATCAATTTTATCATGCTGCAAGCAAAATGTATTAATAATATCCAGAAAAGTATAAGAATAAAAAAAAGTATTAATAATATTGGCATGCTTGTTTTAATACACATTTTCTGGAACATTTGCGATCATCAACTACTTATTTTTGTTTTTTCAAAGAAAAAACATAAAAGAAGGAAGAATAGGTATGCAAAGTTCTTCGATAGATCCAGTGTCTCTATTAACAAGTTTGCTGGTTCCCAAAGATACACGCCAGAGAATCATGAAACTTGCTGAAAAGGTCTAAAGCTAATCATGCTTCTAGATTATGCTTCAGGCTTATGTTTCATATTAAAATTTGCATCATATTCTAAAGTTGCAAGTGTAGCGAATACCATGCAGGATTGCTGAAAACAGTGATAGGTTACCACATTACTAAATTTTCAACTATCATCAGAAAATGATCCCAGGATGTTCATTGTTTTCATTTTTCTTTTTTGGCGACAATGAGCAAAGTTCATCGGTTCTCCAGCTATCAAAAATCTTTTGAGTATAATCACAGTTAGATGCTAAACAAGTTAGGGACTTGGCATGATGACTGTAACTCTGATAGTTGTCACCCATCTTGCTCAAAGCCAGAGAAGCTTTCACTGATCTGCTATGAAATCCATATCCTACCAAACCAAGTGTGACATTGCACCAGAATCAGAAACCATTTATAAGATCCCCACCTACACCTCCAAATGTGAACAAAATCCTCTTATCTCCTCCCACTTCAATTGCTTGACTGCTCTCCTAAATCATGCCTACCCCAAGCCTTGGAAGGCATGTTTTGGAGAGGAGCCCAAGCCCCCGGCAAGTGGAGAGGAGGATGCAAGGCAAGAGCTCACTGTCCAAACACCTGCAGAGGGTGTACCCACTTAGCATTCAGAGGAGCAGCTCAAGTCTCACACTCTCATCACTCTCTCTCTCTCAGAATTCAAATGATTCTTCTCTTAACAGCTCTATCTCCAGTTGGGACCGGAAGATCCAGCTCTCGTTTCATGGGATTTTCAGCTCCTGGGAAAGGAGATTCATTCGTGGGGCTGGGAAAGGAAGGTTTGGAAGTGGAGAGTTCGAGTCTTTTGAAGGCAGTGAAGATTTAGCTGATGATGTTGTCAAGGAGGAGGAGTTGGGATGTGGGGAGACTGGGAGCTTGAAGAGATGCAATTGGATTACCAAATTCAGTGGTAAGCCATTGCCGTTTCTACATATTAATCTCACCACATGCATCAGTAATCTAAAATTAGTTTAAAGATTCTCCCCAATGAACTAATTGGCTAAGAATCCATATAATATATATCAGTGAGAAAACTTTGTGCAGCTTTAAGAACTCAGGTAAAAATGAGAATATTTATCATTCCATTTTTTATGTTTCTACTGCAGATGAAGTTTATGTTTCTTTCCATGATGAATGTTGGGGTGTCCCTGTGTACAATGACAAGTAAGCATTATAATTTTTTTTTTTCCTTATAATGATTAATTTTAGTTTACCAACCATGTTATAACTAAAAAGAGTCATACTGATCACAATGTCTTGTAGCCGACTCTTCGAGCTGCTTGCTTTATCTGGCTTGCTCATCGATCACAACTGGACCGAGATTCTCAAGAGAAGGGAGCAATACAGGTCTATTTCTTTTCTTAAGTACATTTCGAATAAAACCTTGTCAAATTACTGCTTTTGATGATAAGTTTGGTTGCTGTAGAGAAGTTTTCGCCGAATTTGATCATAATGTTGTTGCCAAGATGGAAGAAAAAGACATCACTGAGATATGTTCCAATAAGGAGCTCATGTTAGCAGAGTGCAGGGTGAGATGCATTGTGGACAATGCAAAGTGCGTGCAGAAGGCAAGTTATCAGATTCTGATAATTTTCAGATCACAAAAAAGTATTCAGCTGATAACATTCAAATGGCCTACAGGATTAACATTTATAATTCAAAAGTCAACACAAACAACTAATTAAGTTCTTGAAAGTTATGATGATGGAATTCTCACTGGCTCTG
Organism: Metroxylon sagu; assembly: GCA_017589505.3. Lineage (NCBI taxonomy): Eukaryota > Viridiplantae > Streptophyta > Magnoliopsida > Arecales > Arecaceae > Metroxylon > Metroxylon sagu. Next base: position 64,018 of record JACVBY030000352.1, read on the forward strand.
CCTTAGAATGGAAGGAAAGATTTTGCCCACCTTGGCCATATAATGAAGAGCCTAATTGGCCACTGGAAAATGTGATAGGTGAAGTAGATAAGGTGACAAATGAACATGTTAGCTTTAGCATCTGCCCTGTAGATATTCTCCACCCCCTAAGCCTATGAAAATTACTTATGAGAGAGATCTTTTGGTTGGTAAGGGGGCATTTAGGATTAGCCTTTCAACATTACCCATGGTCCAAAAAAAAAAAATACTGTTCGGATGAGGAAAGTTGGCAGAAGAATTGATGAGAACCATGCACTGGCCCAATGTATGTTCCATGCTTTAGAGTAGACCAGGTTGGCGAGGATGTAATATTAAGTAATCCTTGGGGCCCCAAATATAGTACCAAGAAAAAGCCCTTCATAGTTTGCTCACCATCTCTCATGGTGGGTACTGGTGCAAAGCACCGAGCCCCTCATCACATGTAGACTAAAGGTTTCCCAAAGTTAGATCCCGGAATAATTTTTACTGAAGAAAGTCCCAGTTTTATTTTGTACCATGAGGTAGCTCCAAGTTAAGGTGCAAAGAAGGTGCCGGCCATGTTGAAATCAATATTTTCTTCTCTTCGGTGTCTCCTATAAATTCTTTTTCAAGTTAGATGATAAAAGCTCCACATCAATGAACCTTAGATGTGATCTACTACCTTTAAGCACTTGCACATTAAAAATCATATAATTGGGATAACCCTAGCTAGCTTGTGCATAGAGTGGCCAAGAAATGTATATTATTTAAACTATCCTGTACCTGACCACTTTAATATGAGGGGTCTTCAATTTATATGTATGAATAGTTTAGAAGTGGTAGATGGCATTTAATTATCTATGTAGGACCCGTGTCATCTAATTCAAAAAGAATAACTTGGACATGACTCTCTACGTATGAGTGAAGAATTATTCTTCAATGACAATTTCATATTTGCTAACCTTTCTTTTATTTTTCAGGTTGCTAAAGAATTTGGGTCCTTCAGTGGATACATATGGGGTCATGTGAACCACAAACCTATGGTTAACAAATACAAGCATCCAAGAAGCATCCCTTTTAGGACTCCAAAATCAGAAGCCATTAGCAAGGACCTGGTCCGAAGGGGTTTCCGCCTGGTTGGACCAGTGATCGTTTACTCGTTCATGCAAGCAGCGGGAATGGCGATTGATCACCTCATCGACTGTTTTAGGTTTGGCGAATGCGTTCGACTTGCAGAGAGATCATGGGGCATGACTAATATGGCTGTGTAGCTCATTAAATTTTGGCCTAAACCTTTCTTTTGTGAATGTGAAGCACTGGAAGTTGACAATTGAGGGAGTGATCAGAGTTTTGTAAACATATATATCTGCACTATTTATTTGATAAATGATACATGCTCAATGTAACCTATTTCTATGTTTAATGTATCAATTAATTGCATGAAGTTTACAAGCTAATGTGGTCATGTTCTATGAGGTCCTGATTTAGTTGGTAACTCTTCAAGCATCAGTCACCTTCCTGCAGCTGTAATCAGTCAAATGAGGTTCGAAAACCAAATAGTTGATTGGCGATCATACCTCAACTTCGAAACCCTATCAAACCATGCGCATAATAATTTGGTCCCAGGAGTTTCCTGCAGCATAGCCTTCAATCATCAGACTGAAGTTTTATAGCTGGGCTGGTGGCCTCTCTGATCACAATGTTTCCTCGAGATGAAAAATATCAACCAAGGTATGGTATATAGATCAACTTGTAATGAGCCTGAGGCCCTGATCCTAGACCTGAGATGTTGAATTCTGAATGAGAGTACGTTGGATTCAGTCTGGGAATCTCTACAGGTCTCAACTTGGTCCAGCTCTGATCCCAGTTGAGAACAAAGTGCTTGGTATCATGGGGCAAGACTTGGTCATTTCAGCCTTGGGTTGGGCCTTGGCTCTCATTGGCATCCCTAGGTCTTCATATAGCATTCTCAACTCTCAACCACCTCATCTACCATTCCACAATTGAAGCTTGAGTGAAATCCTAGAAAACATTCCTTCCTCATGAAAGCAAGCCAAAATTACCCTTCTTTTTAGGTCAAATATTGAAAGCTCTGCATGACAGCAAGCTCACTTAGCTCACCACAATAAATAGAAGCTCAGGCTAGACTGGATAATAGGCTTCCTTGAGCTTGTTCTTCCGCTAGGAAACGAGCCTAGCTTCAATATGGTTTAAGCTAGGCTTGTATTCAAATTCCCCTTCATATAAGGAGCCCAGCTTAAGCAGGCCAACACTTGTCTCATCTCTGGGAGTGAAACAAAATCCAAAGAAAGGACTATAATAACAATGGAGTGCATCTTGATAGGTGTATCTAGATAGGACGAAACTTAGGTGTAGTGCGCTGTATGCATACCCACTAATTTCGTTCCTATCTTTTTCCACCTATTTTCTCTACCATCATTCAATGCTTACATGGAAGCTGAGGTGGTACTTGAAAAAGGTGGAAAGAGATAGGTAGAATTGGTGGACATATACACAACGCACTACACATCTATTTTGATAGAAATTAGTGTTGAACAAAAGGCCAGAAGACCAACTAATTCTATGTTTGTTAACTAGATTAGGTTGACGATGGATTTGTTAGGTTGGGATCCTCTGCAATGTTCTATAAAGGTATGGTATACATCTCAGCCCCTCATCTATCCACCAGCTGTTGTCTTTCACTCATGGTGAGCTCCACCACCAAACCAAAAAAAATTTCAGTCAGTCATGGATGAATGAGGAGATGAGATGTGTACCACACTCTGCAGTGCACCGTAGAAAATTCTAGCCCCTGGTTTGTTGCGTTAGCAGGCTAAGGGGTATGGATAGATTATTTTCTAGCCCTCTTCTACTTAAACATAAATTTGGTTTGCCCATAAAGACTGAACTTGATGTTGAGTTTTAATATGTAAACCTCAATTCAATTCCTCTTAATTAGCGATGAACATATGAAAATTGGATTGACTCTATCCAATCTATCCTATTAAAAAATGCCTCATATTATCAATTGCATAACATAGTAGAATCCAATCCAAACATTGAGTGGAAGAGTTTGGACTGCACTAAAATCAATTAAGCAGACCAAGTCACATGGAACAAGCTCTAATTTATGAATGAGGTCCAATAACCAAAATGTAGTTTGGCAAAAAAAGATAAGAAGCAAAAGGAACAAAGGAAATTTTTGGATCCACAATTTCTTCAATGTTGAGAAAGCCTTGATGCTATTATCTTTCTATATTAGTATAACAAAGAGTTTATTTTTTAAAAATTTTTGCATGATATATTATCATAAAATATTATTTTTCTATTTCCATGCCCAAGTCTTCATTGTTGCACGTTCTTTTTCTTTCAATATCTAAAAATTGTGATGCTTTTGGTGCCAAAAAAAAAAGTACATTTTTCTATTTCTAAGAACTACGCTAGTTGAAAACTACTATCATTAGTGCCAACCATATGCTATATATGAGATATAGTTTTTTCTCCCTTTTTTTAACTTTAAAACGTATTATAACAAGATAACAAATTATAATAAACAAAGAACTTCAATAGCCAAATGTATGTTTTATAATAATCAATAAATTTTAATGATGGTCAAGTATATTAAAATTAATATCTACATAGAGAATGAAAAACTCTACATAAACCAAATCTTTTTTTAGATAGGTATAAAATAGATAATAGATGGCATTCTTATTAATATACTTCACCATCATTAAAGTTTATTGCTTAATATATTGCAGAAATTTAACTATTAAAGTCTTTTATTTATTATAATTTATTATATTTTTGTATTTCATCTTAAGAATCACTGAAAAAAGGTACTAGAATATATCCTAAGCATCACAAGAGTTTTGATACGAAGACTTATCAATATTAATTACTAAAGTTTTTGCTCAACCATTATTAAAGTTTATTGCTTAATGTGAACTAAAATTTGAATATTGAAGCCTTTACAAATTACTATATAATATTTCAAGAATAATTATAAAAAGGAGAAAAATATTATATCTCACACATTGCATTCTTTATATACTAGGTTTTTTTGTGTTGGTATGATAACTTTTCTTTTCAATTTTAGTATGTTACATTACAATAAAAATTAAAAGAATTCAAAACAATAAAAAACATTCAAATTCATGCAACTATTTTTCAAGTGGGCTAGATATAATATCTTATATTTTCTATATGGAGTGAGTTAGATATCACATCAAATTGATTTATATAAATAGTATCTCTTTGGTAATTTCTTTTATTAAGATTTTTTATATCAAATAGATTATTTGAATCAAGATAATATTGTGGTGGATCATTTTATTATATTTTTTTAAAAACGAATAGTGAGGCAAGAAAGTTCTCCTACTAAATTTTATTATTTATTATTAAAATTAGAGAAGATTACAGGGGACTCAAAGGAGAGGAGAAGGAAAGGAGGTTAGAAATCCTCTTATGGGAGGATTTCAAGGCTTTTTTCTGAGCAAAGGTTGCCCCAAAAGTTAAAAAGAAGATATGATTTTGTGAAAAATAGATGTCTAAGAGTACTTCTTTTGGAAAAAGATTCTCAAGTTTCTCTATTTTTATGCGTGTTATATAAATACTATAGCCAATTTATCCTAACATTTTTTCCAATTAACTAACACCCTTTTCTTTCTTCGCATTGACCTTAGAGTATAAATGTTGGATGGTAGGCCACTCGAGCCAATATCATCACTAGTGACCTCCAAGATTAACCTAGAAATGGCACATTTGGTAAACAAAAGGTTAGCACTACATAATACACACCCAAAACTAACTCTTCATCCTTTCCTTGCTAAGATATCTCTTGCGTTACTCGATATGGAGATCATAGGAATACTTTGACTTTTTTTGGATGCATAAGCTTTCTACGTAAAAGAAGTAAAAAATGCATCGATGATTGATAAATTTCTAGGAGTCAACATTATATTGGTCATCACGTCAAAGCTTCCAAATTGGTACATCTAGCGATGATGATAGTTAAACAGATGAGAGAAAGCTCTGAAGCTACTCCAATAATAGGGATTCTAGGGACGAGAGTAAGCCCTAGAGACCAATCTTCTACTATTGTGATCTTTTGCTCCAAAAAAAGGCAAATGAGAATATCATGCCCCAAACCCAAGGACAAACCTAAGGGTGGATATAGAATACGATAATTTGTTGCATACTTATAGAAAATAAACTCCATAGCATGCAAGAATCTTATAAGAACATGGCATTATTTAAATGTAACTAAATCAATATTCTAATTGTCCTTTGAATAAAACTAGTCAAATGTAAACATAATGTCAAATAAATCAAATGCTACAATGTCAATATAAATAACTGATATAAAAATACTATCATCTAAATCAAAGCTGACTCAATCTTGTAATCTAATGTCAAATCTATTAAGAGCTTGGTTAGCTTCTAACCATATCCTAATTTTAGGTCTTTATACATGAGATTTTTTTTATGAACTAATGCCTAATGACTAACTCTAAACACAAATTAGGTGGATCAAGTAAGTATAATAATGCAAAAACACTTGTTTCAAATAATATTCTATAATGTATAACAATAATATCAATTTAAAATTCTCATTTATAATTTTATGTTTGTGTTATTAACAGCTCTATAGTTATTGAACTATGGTCACATAGAATCTCTATGACAGAGCCAATGCATCAAACATAACCTTGCAAATGGAGGTTGAATCATCGCTTATATCTTTTGTGGAAGTAGGTTCTGATATTAATCATCAATCATATGTAGTAGACTTAGATTTATAATATTATACACCTCAATCATATTTCATTTATTAATAATTTCAATCATTTTATATTCATTAATTTTACTTATCCATATTTTTAATCATCATATAATTTCATAGCAAGAGAATAAATCATTTTTTATGGTAAAATTTTGCAATAAAAAACAATAATAATCGATCATAACCTATTTAGTGGACTCAAATTTTTCAATAAACATGCTATGCAAGAAATTAACTTTTAATTCCATATATAGCATTTCAAAATAATTATTAAACACTAATACTCCAAGATAATTTGATCGCAAGGAAATTATATAAATATATATCATGTAACACTTATTTAGTCTAGATATTCCTACACTAGTTCATAAATTTATAAAATAATTTTAACAATCATGAACAATTTTATAAAAATACTCCAACTAATGATTAAGTTACTTACTTTGATTCGCTAATCAATAGGCTAAGTCAGACTAAGCCAGGGCTATTGTTCGCTTACATTAATCAATTTTAAATTTTAATCCTCAAAATTAGATAATGCAATAATTAACATTTGGCTCCCTAGATGGCTAACCCCAATCTAAACCAAAACTTACACCTATTAACCTTTTCGAATGGGGTTTGGATTATAGAGCTTCAATTAGCTTAAAAGGAGACTAGTTCCTATCTTATTTCCAGTAATCCTTAGTGGCCAAAGATCGTCATTCAACCACCAACTAAGACTAGCTAGCCATGATAGTCCCAAGCGACTAAGCAATTGATTGTTGTTCCACTAGATAGGTCAAAAATAAGGGGAATAAGAATTTTTATTTGTGGCTATACTAAAAGATCTTAGTAGCTGGAATCATCTCTATCTATGGGCCATTCTTGACCTTAATTTTTGGTGAAAGTCCAGTCCTAATCCGGTGGCCATTCTTGACCTTAATTTTTGGTGAAAGTCCAGTCCTAATCCGGCACCTAGAAAAGCTCCTTAGAAAAAAGAATGTAACAGGGCTTAACAAGGGAAGAGTCTGAAGATCTCAATCGTCAACGGCCTACCAAAGAAATCAAAGACCTAAAAACACTTGAAATAGAAAGATAAAGGATTAAGGACTTACTAGTTCCATTGGTCATCGGATCAAAAGGAGTCGGCAAAACTAGCTTGTCTAGGCTATGCTCTTCCCTTAAAATAAAGATACACAAAACTCTCTTTAAGTCTTTGAATCTAAGTGGTAATTAATATCAATTCAAAACCAAGAATCTAAGAAGAGATCAAAAATTCTTTAGAAGCTTACCGGTGGAAGCTCCGATTGTTTTCTCTTTCCAATCTCTTTAAATCCTTAGATCTGAACCCTCTTTCCTTCAATAATGGCTAGAGAGAGCATATGATAGATAAATAGAGAAGGATTAAGGCTTTGGATAGATCTCATCTCCTCTTTCCAAAGAGTTTGGGAGAAAGAGAAAGATGAGTCTGTTTTCTTTCAAGATTTTAAGATATATATATTTTTTTACGTTAAACTGATCTATGGATTGGGTGAAGTCCTTCAAATAAAAAGACAAGAGGAACAGGGACTAACCATGAATCCATTCAAAATCTTATGCTATTCCCATTACCATGATATTCTAGAGATGGTGGCATAATCCCTTTTAGTAACTCATCTCTAGTAATATCCTGAATTTTTAAATAAGTTGTTAGTAGGGTTAGCACAGCATGAATCTGTTGAGCAAAAAGATGACCTATTTTTTTCTTAAAAAAAAGTTCGTACCGGTTCCACCTTGTGCCTTTGGTGATCACAAACGATACAACAACAGCTGCATGCTTAGAAAAAAAAAAAAAAAAAAAAAACTAATGTTATGGTCGCTTTTCATCATTCAAAGGAACATATCATGTTTCCAGCAACTCCTGGAGCAATTCTTCCTCGGAAGTGACGTAGTTAAAAGAAAGCATTTAGATGAGCAGTGTGTCTTATAATTGGTCACCGAGGAATGTATTAAAAACAAACCTTCGAACCGGGCGCGGGGTCAAAGACTTCGAAGCGATGGCGCTATTCGTTGCATGGTCAATTCCTGCGATGCACGGCAATGAGATTCTTCTACCATCACACTCTCGAAACAAAACGCACGATAACATCATCAACTACGACAGAGAGAGCAACAGAAGGCACAGAAAAATCTTCCAGCCAACAAGACGGGCTACAAAAAGAAAATTATCTCATCTTTAGTGAGATATTCCCGTCACGTTACATGCTCGTATATGAGGACCAAAAACGTGCCCCCAGGACGGCGTCCGAGTCGGCCTCCCCTTTTATTTAAAATTCTTTCGTTTCGTTTTACCGAATCGAGGTCAAGGCATTCTTTCGAAGCCTAAACCACCACCAGACGAAAATATTGCGAGGGCGAGGGCGAGGGCGCGGTGGACTTCGTAACCATCGGCACCTCAAGGCGGCAGAAAGCAGATTCCTGGAACCATTTTAACTAAAACTGAACCCCTCGATAAAACCACGGAATGCAGGCGTCTTTTCAAAAGACCGAGAGATGGAGAGCTCGAAACTTTGGTACAAGAAAACGTCACGGGTTTATCGTACCGCCGCATGGGATTAAAGAATTCCGCGTGGTTTTTTAGGCCTTTTGCTTGCTTCCGCCCTCCCCCGTTGACTCCCTCTCTCTTTGGCTGTGACGGAGTCCACCCTAACATCCCGTCTTTCTCCTTGCTAGAAGAAGGAGGAGGAGGAGGAGGAGGGTAGGTTTGATGGAGATTGAGAGGCTTTGCATTAGTTTGGAGGGATTGCAACGGGGAGCTGGCGTTTTCCCGGGTCAAAAGGTATTATTTTTGGCGATTTATGTGGAGTTCCCCCGCCCCGCCCCGCCCCGCCCCGCCCTCTTCTTGGATATGACAGTTTATTATCTCTTTGATGGTTGATGTTTGTTTTGGATTGGAAGGTGTATCGGGATGATGTCTTTTGGGAGGGTTTACGGTGGTTTTGTGGGTGTTTTTGGTTACTGATGGGATTGGGATTGGGATTGGGATTGGGATTGGGATTGGGATTGATGGGGTCTTGCCTTTGGGATTGATCACAGAATGATTTAAGAGGTTTATATTTAGGCTAGGGGGATTTTAAACAGATTTATGCGCTGAAACGATATATTTTTAATGATGAAAATTGCCTCTTTTTTTTCATGGGTGACAAGCAAGCCATCGATGATTTTTGATGATCCTTTCTTCTTATGGGATTTGGTAGTGCTTTAAATCTCTAGAATAGTCTGTCTTGGGATAGTTACATGTTATGTTTATGCAATTCAATTTTACTATTTCTTTTATTCTTTCCTATTACTGACAAAAAAGGGTTATTTATTTTTTTAGTGCCATTTATTTATATAAGGATGTGAGGAGGAGGATTTTGTTGCAAAAGGGATAGCATAAGCTTTTGTTGAGCAGGCTTATCTTCCATGGAACTCTGGAATGTGCATTTTAGCCACCTCAATTAGAATTATTTTTGCAATTTTGAAGCATTTTTTTAAAGTTAGTTTAATAAAATTTTGCAATGTACTTAATGCTAAATTACTTTGCATTTTTTATCTTGAAGATGCAACATATGAAAGCAAACATAAACAGTATGGTTAGAAATGTGTATACAAATGGAAATGACAATTGGAGGCAATAAAAAGTTGATTGCTATTATATCATAATTGACAAATTGCAAAGTGAGTATGAACAATGGTATAAGAGGTTAAAAATTTGAGTAGAGACATTTATTTCAGGAACATCAAATAAAGATAGAGAAAACATGAAAGATCCATAAATAGAAAACATTCAACTATTCATGCGCTTGTATAAAATTGAAGTTGAGCACTTGAAGGTAGATGATGGTAACAATTGTAGTATCTGTTTCCTTCTTTTACTAGTTCGTTGGGTCCAACTTAATTTTAGCTTTATAACTGGGCTCTATTTGGGCCCATATGTTTGGCCCAACTTTTTGTGACTATGCACTTAAAAAATGACTGATTTTCATTTTAGATCAATGATGTCATAGTGGCTTCCTCCTTAAGTAAGCAAATGTGTTAGTGCATAGCTGGGTAGAATGGATTGTACATCCACTATCAATTTTCCCTTTCTTTCTTCTTGTTATCCCTCTCCTCCATTCATGCAAGACAGCCTAATGAAAGACTTTGGTTGAGGAGGCTTGTGTATAGGTTTCTGAAATTATCACTTCAAATATAAACTTTACCTAAAGACAGAGTGGCTAGGTTACCTCAACTTCACCTAGGGCTAGGAATTTAGGGTTTTGTTTTGATTTCAGGCCAGGAGTTTCACCTAGGGTTTCCTTCATTAACATACGAGATATTCAGTAGCTCAGTGTATGTATGTATGGTTTGTTCATTTGTGACTCCTGCATGGTCTGTGGAAGTTGGCAATTTTTTTCAGCTTTAGGATGTTGTTTAGTCTCTTATTTGTGGAAACAGTCTTCTGTCATACATAACCTAGATTGTTGTTAGCCAGAATATTTTTGAACATGTGATGTATTAATTAATCAATATATTAAAATGTAACTGGCTATTGTCCATTTAAAAGCACATGAACATATGATTATAACTGATATCAAAATGTATGTTTTGACAGAAAACTTGACATCCTGTTAGCCCATCAAAATGTTTTCAGCCTTTGACCATCAAAAGGGATCAAGGAATGGAAAGCCAAACTAAGATCATTATTATTGGGTTGTCCGTTGGTGTGGCCATTGGGATCTTGGTGGCATCTTGTGCGTTTATCGCTATCAGGATTTATAGAAAGCGTTCTCATGTCAGGCAGGAACTAAATGAATCTAGTGCAGCATCTCTTCCCATACGTACAAATGGCATTGGTACAAGCATTGATTATAGTGTATCACTCTCAGTTTCTGATGGCTTGCACCAGACAGGGAAAAGGAAAAGTTACTGGGGTCAGTGGGGGCACCAAAAGAAAGATCTAATTGCTTCTGCGTCAGGAATTCCAAGATATTCATACAAGTATATCTTTTACTAGATACTTTTTCTTCTCTTTAATTGAATCACTGTTCAAATATGTGTCAGCAACAGCAAGCCATGAACATATGCCCTTTGACAATTTTTCTTATGCAGACTTTTGTTTACAAGATGCATGCTTAAGTGTGATGAAACTTGCATTGCAAATATGAGTTCTTGTGCATGTACCGCATGGGATAGGAGTTATCTTGGATTGTATATTGTTTCTCCCTTTTTTTTGTGGGAAAAATAAACTGTTTTCTATCTCACCAATTAAAAGGAGGAGAAGGATGTGCAACGCTGTATAGATAGTATCTTTGCCATAAATACATGCAAAATAGTTAAGTAGATCAAAAGCAACCTTAAGAAATGAGTAAAGAATTTAAGAGAGAGTAGCTGATGCAAAAGCTCTTAGATTTCCTTGAGAGGTGGGGATCATTCTGACAATGTTTTTTATGCTTATTTTTAGACTGACTGTTGTATAGAAGTCCTTTAACTTTTTTAGTTGGGTTGAAGAAGATGGCTATTGAGTTTCAAAGTGTTTTAAGTTCCTCTATGAGGCTTGTGGGAATCCAGATTTTATAACTAAAATACAATTTGTGTTCAAAGTTTTCTTTATTTATTTTATATTTTAGTCAAGGGTCTACTGCCATGCTTATCTTGTTTCCTTAGGTTCATTCAAGTGTTTTTCCTGTTCCTTTTTTTTTTTTTTTTTTTTACATTTTATTCTGCTGCCTGTGTTTGAATTAGCACTTCCCAATAGGATGATATAGGAGAACACAAATGCTAGCCACAATAGTGGTGACTTTAGCTGTGGTGATTGCAAATGCAGCCAGGGGTGGTATGGACGAAGGATATGTACATGGATAGGGTGTCTGTTTGTGTGAGAAGAGATGGTGAAGGAGCCAATGGTCCAGATGGTGGTCTCAGAGGCAAGAGTCAGGGGACCAATTGCAAACCAGTAATAGATGACAGTTAGAAGCGAAGGTGAGGTTGTCTGTTTGTGTGAGAGGAGATGGCGAAGGAGCAATGGCCCAGATGGCGGTCTCAGAGGCAAGAGTCGGGGGACCAATTGCAAACCAGCAATAGATGACAGTTAGAGGCGAAGGTGAGGGAGGTGGTAGAATAAGGGGCATGTGTGAGAGAATTGAAGGCTGAACGGATAGGGTTGGTGAAGAGGGTTTCAGGTAGGAGAGGGGATGGATTGATAATTATATATATTATATAATATTAAATGATATAACTAATATTTTCTTCAAAAGCTAGGGTTGGGTCAGACCATGCCTATGTACATTTTAGTTAGATTGAGGCTTGCCTTGAAGTTATTTGGGCCTTAAAAATGACAGGGCCTGACCTATTGGGCAGAAATCTTATACTGGGCCAACCCAAATCCTGGCCAAGCAAGCTGAACTGAGAATACTCAGATCTAATAGGCGGTATAATTTTGTGCTCTGAGTTATAATGATTCCACAAGTTGACAACTGACATCCTATGCTTATATGATGGTGCTGTTTCTGTGGTAGCTACATTTTAGTGCTCTTTTCTTCCTTATCATCATAGTAAAAAATTTCAAAGGCATGAAATCAGTACTGAAATTTTTAAAACCTAACCCTTGGGCCATTTTTAACCTTTCAATCATCTTGACTTTTATAGTTAAACTGTGTTCTTCATATAATTCTTCTAGAAATCATGGTTTTAAATCCTAATAAAACGTTCCATGGAATGTTGGGATAGGTTACCATTTCAAGTGTTGGGACGACACTGTCTCGCCATTGTCCCGGCGTCTCAATCGGTGCATCCTAGAACATCCCCATCTCAAGTGTTGGGATGGGGTAGGACAACACTATGTCTCGTTCCATGGAGAAACTAAGACAACTCATTCTATAAGATTTAAGGCCTTGCTAGAAATCCCTAGCTAGTATGTGAGTTTAGCTTTTCTATATAAACATGCTTCTTATAAAGTTTTCTAATAAGATTCCTACTTTCTTAATTATGTTTGGGCTTAATTACTGATCTGATAGGAACTCCAAAGTGGCCTTCAAATTGCAATTTTCACTTTGGTGCCATCCCCTAGCTTGTATTTGCTTGTAGGAGCACTACCACCCCACCATCTATTGTTGCTTTAAAGTCTAAATCCTCTATACTTCCAGTTATCCTGTTTCAGGTTCATAACAGAGTTATTAGTTCTGTTTTGTGCATCAATTGAGGGTTATAAAGTTTTACGTAAAAGGATCATAGTTCGGACTTAAATGAAGAAAGGGGTTAGCTAGGGAATTAGGAGAAAAGAATGTGGATTAAGAAAAAAATGGATTCTGAGGGAAAACACTTGTTACAGGCAGGAGGGCAACTATATAATTGAAGGAATAGATGTAAATGTTTCCCAAGTAAGAAAACTTCAGGATTAAAGCTAATTTTATGTTTTCTATGAAGTTCATGGTCCTAGGCTGAATAAGACTTAAGAATCTATGACAAATGGTGCAAGAGTCATTAGTCAAATTGAATGGGGATGGCTTCAAGTAGAAAGATAAAGGACAGTTCTCTTGTTCAAAGTAACAATTTAGTGTGTATAAGTCAACGAACTGTTTGATTAAATGTTAACCCTAGTAGATGACCTACTTACCACTGTCTGTAATACTTGATGTGGTCTATAAATTATAAGGATACTGGAGTCTGTTGAAAAAGGTAATTCAGGGGCTAATGTGGAAAGGTATCTTGTCAAGACTCTATCACTTTATAGTATTAAAAGCCCAGGTTATGTTCTCTCTACTTCATTACAAAATCATTATTAACAAGTGAAACAGTACTATGGCACTGTCATTCTCTTTGAATTTGAGAGTGAAGGATGGGCTAAGCTACAAATGGGTTAAGCCTAGTATTTGGGTTGCTTCCACAAGTTTATATTTATTCGAATGGTTAAAGCTACAAAAGGATAAAGGTATATTATATCTGTGCTTGTGGTGATCTGGGGCTGGCAATGTACACCTACCCTGCTGAACCATGTTGATACTCGGATGGACCAGTACATGAAGGTTCACAAGTCTATTGCTAGATTCACATTTTGACATATTAAGTATGCTATATTATTATGATTCAGTACAGGATAATGTAGTTGCTTTATACTATTTAATATCCATGTTTGTGATGAAATAAACACAGGTTTTAAATTTTTATTAATCTCTAGAAATCTGCACCAGCAAATCATCTCAGATATTTATGTTGCTTGTTGTTTAACATGTGATTTTTGATGCTTCAAGTACTTTGTCATGCGAGTTATCACTATACAGCTATATTTCCACATTAACAACATGAATAAGCTGAAAATTAACTCTAAAGTCTTGTGCATATTGTTGAAACTTGGAGGTTCCTCTATCCATAGTATTTTGGGAAACTTATAATCATAATTACCTTTATTTAGAACCTTTGGTTGAATGTAAAATTATGGATTTTTCTGTAATCATTTTCAATGTGTGGATTGTGCCTTCAAACCCTAAAATGAAAGCAAAAAACTATATGGGCAGAGTCCAGGTTGTCATGCATGGAAATGAGGTTGTTCAAGATTAGTCGGACAAAGTTAAAAACAAGAAAGCATGGTAGAAGCTAGTTTTGCTGCATATCAATATGTACAGGTTCAATTGCTTCTATACACATAGATCCATCATGGACGGTGCAGTCATACACCCCTTGTACTGTGCTGACAAATTGCCATCATGATATTTGTCATAGATAAAGTACAATAGAGATGGCCAATCTCATCCTTCACAGGGGCTAAAGTACCATGCTTTTTTCTGTTGAAAGCCAATGTTACACACTTACCATGTCATACCATGTCCACAATTAGCATATGATGGTTCAGAAAGACAACACAATTGTATAAAAAAGTTTTTCTTTAGAATAAACAAGTGTATTTAATTCTCCTTAGGCCTAGACCTATTTTAACTTCTGTATACTAGTGTGTTTACATGCTTTAGACAGTTAAGATGTTTTTAACTATTCCTTAGATATCTAGAACCATAAATCATCCAAGATAGTGATGCTATTGCTTATTGCATAATTTCTAGTGATTTTTTCAGTACAACCTCACATTACATAACTATGTGCATGCTTATAATCCAAATAAACTCAAAATTCCTGACAGGAAATATATTGGGTTTTGTATTGAACTTACATATAAACACCATATAATGGGTGTAGTATACACTTTGTTGGCATTGTAAGGAGTCCATATACTGATAATACTTTAGGAAGCTCCTGATGTAGGTTTGCCTACTTGACTTAGCTTCTAACTTTTGGTCTGATGTGCAACAACAATCTTTTATTGTTGGTGAATCCAATCCAAAGATTTGAGTCTTCAAATCTAGAAGGGGGAAAAATTGTTGGTAGGTAAGAATTCCAAATGGTCTTGAATAGAAATAAGGCTATTCAAGATGGTAGGTTATGGCTCTAAAAGATTTTAGCGTGCAAGCTCATATGACAATGTACCGGTCTGCACTGTTGCATATTGATTCAATCTGCAGCTGTACAGACTGGCATAGATGGTACAACCATATGTACCCTGTGCCATCAATAATTTTCCAGAGTGATATATTTTATGTGGCACGATATGATTGGCTACATCCGTGATATACCATAGATGCGCCTTTCAGACACAAAGAACTGTGGTTAGGATTAGAATAATGCAGGTTCTATATTTCCAATCTTGAATCATGGTGAGCTATTAATACAACGTAATCTTAATCCTTTTCTTGTCTAATCACTTAAATCAACTAATATTTGCTTTGTGAAATGAGATACATGATTACTAGAATAATTTAAATTTTATTATTGTCATGCCTTGCGAGAAGTGCAAATATTATGCCTAGAATAACAAATATTATCAGTGGATCTGTGGTATGTATAGTGGTTTAATCTACGGAAATTAATGCAGTGCATTCTGTCTTCTAGGGACATCCAGAAAGCCACACAGAACTTTACGACTATTTTAGGAGAGGGATCTTTTGGTCCAGTCTATAAAGCTGTAATGCCTACAAGCGAGGTGGTAGCTGTCAAGGTTCTTGCAGTTGATTCAAGGCAAGGGGAGAGAGAATTCCAGACAGAGGTGCACTATTCAATTTATACTCTGGAAATGAACTTTTATTAGAATACCTGCTATTTTGCTTTAAAAGCCACTTTTAAATCTTATTAAGCAGGTTTAAGAAAGCCAAAAAAAGTAAATTATCCAAAAGCTTTATTTTAACTTAAAGAAGATTGCTCATAACCTGTTAGCAAACTAATAGCATTCTGTTCTTATCTGTCAAGGGTATTCTATCTTGGAGGAAAAGTCATGCCTATTAACTTTCTAGCCTTATCATGGACTGACATCAAATATTAAAGCTTCATTTTTGTACATTCTTCGCATAGCCATGGCATTATGGACTTTAAAATCTGAAACATTTTATTGCTAGCTTGTCTTCAGTGCTAAGTGCACATGGTGAGGAATTGTTTCCTCCTATAATAGATAGTCACAGTGATGCTTCCTTTTCACTTAAGCCTGGATGCCTTTTGTGAGTTCTAAACTCTTTTATGCATCAATGTTATGTTGCATAATCTCCTAGTCAACACGGATAAATTCTTTGAAAACAGACACAAGTTATTTAACAACTTCAAATTGTTTCATGCTAAATAAAACTCTATCATACAAATATTAAGACTGAGATCCAATGAAGCCATAGATTAGATATCTTCCAATTTTCCTAGCATGCAGTTATTGATACTAGCGACTGGACTGTTTAGTTCTTGCATTCTGGAACAAAATATAGTTGGAAGTAAACATTGCCATATACCTGCAGTTGGCGTGACAATTATGATGAGTATTAATGTTCTAAGATGTCATGGGCAATCGTTACAACTTGCTATCTTATTAGTAGGATTTCATCTGCTATACTTGATGGAAGGCTTATTGTAAACTCATACTACCGAAGTTTCCACCTCTTCCTCATTCACAAAATGTATTAGATGTGTATGTTTTGTGCAACAATAAGGTCTAGGAGGAGATGCATGGGACAAACCATTTAATTTAATACCTTTCTAAAATGTATCCTTAGATAGGGTGGTCCATTGCACGAGGTCCCCTGAGATTTAGGGAGGGTCAAATGTACGTAGTTTTGCCCATGTGAAGAGAGGTTATTTCTGTGTTTCAAACCCATAACCTCTAAGTTACAATACAACAACCTTACCATTGCCCAAGGCTTACCCTCTTAAAATATATCCTAAGATGTTAAAAGTCTTATAGGATGATTAGTCTACATTTTAGCACAAACTTGTGGCAAAAAAAATGTGCAAAAATTTATGGTTTGAACTACAAAATTCTCTTCAGTGTTCAAACTTGGTGGGTTATGTTATTATATTTGTTGCAGCCAACAAATGTGTTAATTGGATGTGGAGCATGTCTTTCTCCATATTGGTTGAAGTACAGGACCAGGAGTATATTGTTTGGTCCATGGTGTTGAGACTGCACCTGTGTGATGAAATGTATCGCTCAACATCATAGCACAACGCGTGATCGTACAATGTGATCATGGACATTGATCTCCCTTTAACTAATTTGCAGTATCAAGGGGAAAAGATGCAAATATACGTCACGATACTTCTAATTTTCTCTAACGAAGAACAGAAGGTTTTGACACTTCAAAGGGTCAAGAATTGTGGTAGAAGTGGAAAATTTTCAGTTTATCTCAAATACAAAACATGCAACTTCATAATAAATGCAAATTTTCATGATAAAAAAATGAAGAAAAAAGTTATTGATAGCCTTGCTTTTAGTTCTAAAATAAATCAACATAGCCAAAAGCCACAAATAGTTAAAACCTAGTTTTATAGGCATCTAGAGGGAAGCTAAAGGTTTATTTCACCCAATATATCTAGACCCTTCATAGTGTTATGAATCTCTTTCATTCAAGTTTGCCAATGAATTTTGATAATTGAATTCATGCAAAATCCTGGCTTTGGCTTATTTATGTCTATTATTTGGAAATAATTTGATGTTATATTATCTTAATTTCACAAGTACAGTGAAGTTACAAAAAAGGATGTCACAAAAAACAAGAAAGTTTAGTTCACATATATTTCAATGGCAAAGTTAGCAAAGCCGTAATTCCTGAAATAAAATGACAAGTAGAATAATGTTTTATATAAAATTATCATTTATTAGTTGTGATATGTTTCGAATTGAAATTGCAAGACCTCGAAATCTCTTGAGAATATGACAATAGTCATGACTTAGTCAGCACAAAGAAAGACATTGCATACCTTTTAGTAGCTACTTTCTTGAATGTTTTATTACTTGCAATTTAAGTTTAACTTAGCCTGTTGGGTTCAGAGGCTTATTCAGAGCTTTGCTCTCTCCCTTTTTTATATCAATTGCCAATAAATATGGATATTGCCAGAACTATGTTAAGCAGTTAAATAAACCATCTTCTTCATGCTGAAATATATTCATGCTTTAGTAATGTTTTGAGTGTTTTATAACTTAGTTGTGTACCGGAGAATTTATTGCTAATTTAGCCTGTCAAGTTCCAAATTTTGACCATAACTTTCCTCTCTTTAATTCTTGTCCATGCGTAGGTAGTTTTGCTTAGTAGGTTGCACCACAGGAATCTTGTGAATTTGGTTGGATATTGTGTAGATAAAAGTCAGCGCATGCTTGTCTATGAATTCATGAGTAATGGGAGTTTGGCAAATCTCTTATATGGTAAGTTTACCATTCTATCTTAAAATATAATGAGCTAGTGTTTGTTGACCTGCATTCTTTATTAGACTAAATTGTTAAAATCAAGCTTATGCTTCTATATTATTTAGCACCTGTCATGGTCAACTGATCAAGCTGAATGTTTGGGTTTGTAATAGCTGTACATCAATGGTTCTGAAATCTCATGATTATGCACTAAATATGATGATTGGAGAATGGTGCATAAGCTTGTTAACCATCGGTAAACAATATGCAGATATGCTTCAATGCCATGCTACATTTTAACTATGGACTTTCAACTGTGGTATAGTTGTTACTGCTTTGATCCTGATGACATGATTTCAGAGGATGCTTTGTGCCTGAAAGGACAACTAAATTATGTGTTTAGAGAGATGCCATAAAAATTACAAACCTTCAATAGCACACATTTGTGTACAAAATGATTATGAACCTAAAACATATGAATATCTGCAAAATTTAACATGTCTAAATATCAAGATGCATTTTTAATGATTCAAAAATCCTAAGTAGAAAAAATTGAAAACCTTTGTTGTCTGTGACTTAGTGGAAAAATCAGCATTTAGGGTAATGCCTGTTCTACAGAATGCATTCATGATTAAGTTTCATTTTTCAATTATATGCCAAAATATTGGCAAGTGATCTGATTGGCATAAAAGATGTTGTCAACTGGTCGAGTTGGTAAATTCTCTTGTTGTGGATATAAGAGGCTAGGTTTGATCCAATTCTCAATTTTTTTTTGGTTGGGCTTCCAACCATCTTACTTTGCCCCAACAAGAAAAGGAAGAACAAAAAACTGATGGACTTAAATAGTTTTTCATGGATTGGATTGACCACGGGTCCATGTTTTTGTCTATAAAAGTTTATGAATTATCATACTTTACTGTTTAAAGTTAATCAATCATGTAATGCAGTTTTATTATTTTCTTTTTCTTATTGTTGTGGAACTTTGAACTAGAAACCATGTTCTATCACATGTTCATAGGTGATGGTCCACGTGAATTGGGCTGGGTAGAAAGACTACAAATTGCACTTGATGTTTCACATGGAATTGAGTATCTTCACGAAGGGGTATGCTGGATATCTCTCTTCTTTAATATTGCAAGCTGTTAATTATATGCTCATTCCAATTAATCATAATAATGGTTTTTGAAACAGGCTGTCCCACCTGTCATTCATCGGGATTTAAAAACGGCTAACATACTTTTGGACAAGTCAATGAGAGCCAAGGTGAGACATTATAGAACAGTTAGCATTGTGCATTCTGTGCTTTTTTATGCTCAATTGCTTGATGCACCACTGGTACGAGGAAACATTCTCTCATTATTCTTGTATGACATGGAGTTAGCATATATTTGTTGCACAAAACTTTGGTACGGTTCCTTAGGTGTTTGCAGTGCAATTCTCCACTTAACAACAAGCAATACATATACCATCATCTCAATTAAAAAATAACGTCTCTTAAACTTTACTAGAAAATCATGACAAACACACCATTTTTTTAATTAGGATGATAGTGCATGTGTCTCTTATTAAAAAAAAAACCGTACAGCAAGCACATAAGGAACCGTATCTAAGTTCCATCGATATTTGTTTTCTTGTGTCTCATAGCGAAACAAATACTTGTCAACAGTCCTCGTGACATCAAGATTTCTCTCCACTTAAACGATCTCAAAGGATGCCCTTTCATAACCTTGATCATTCTTGCTGTGATAAAAGAGTGGTGGCTTGGCAGTTACACAGCACTCTAGTATTAGCAAAAAGTGATCAGGATAAGTATTTACCATCTGCAAAACTGTTGTTTCCAATGATATGTGCACTAAGTATTTCCCATACTAGAATGTTATTTTGTTTGATGATAGGCATTTCAATTTTCAATAAAAATGAATGTACAATTTTATTTACTATATGCATTGATGCATATTTAGTGGAGTTAGGTTTGCTAGCTACAACAATTTTAAGTGATCTTCTCTACCTTTCTGATGAAAGTGAAGAGGGTAACTTTTTCCTTTTTAAATGATCAGACATGTGCATTACATCAGATATAGGACTGCTTAATGCAGATTATGGGTATTCCGAAAAATTACCCCTTCCTTGTATACTTGTGTCATGTAGCTGCCTACCTAAAGACTTGACTCCCTGACATTTTCAGCGGTACTCGTAACTCCTTCAGCTTCCTGTTTAATATATCCCTCCATCTGTGCAATTTAAGGTTGATGTTGATGCAAAAAATAGTTTGGTGTTGATCACAAATATTTGTGTGTTTTTATGTGAGGTATGGTTTCATCAGGAATCTTACACATGATGGATGCTCCAGATCCATTCATTCACATCATTGCTTGGTCTCATAGGGTGCATGTGGATCAAGTCATGCTGATGTGACCTAAACTGGTTTTAATTTACAATGTGGGCTCCATCCTGACCCTACATTTGTTGATCTTGGGACAGAGCAGGTCCATGTCTAGCTCAATCAGGCTGAGTACTGAACTTTACGTCAAGAACTGCCTTCTGAGCTTTGAATGATTTTACATGATCTAGTTAGTCCCACTTGACTGGGCCAAATATATATATTTAATCTTTTCTTTTGGTTGAAGCTGGTTGGTTCTAGGTTAAGTTTGAACAGTGGGATAAGTTTCAACAATGTCTAGCCCTGGTTGACCTTCTCATAACCAGCGATTGTCCCACATTCCTTCATGTCTTATCTTCTTGAGCGAAACACCTTTTTATTTATCATGCATCAATTATTGCCATGAGCTTTGATGATGGAAAATACTTCTTGATTAGTGTGCATCTACCAACCATTTAGTGGACTATTGCATTTGTTGAATGTGGAAGCAGGGTACGAAAGAGGTGAAAGTCGTGATAAAAGGTCCTGGTCTCGGAAGAGCAAAGCCTGTGATATGTGCTGATATTTAAGAATTGAGAGAATACTTCTCCTTTTTTTTGAAGGAAAATAATAATTATTTTTAATGTTTATTTGTTGTAATGCCATCACGTCCTTGTAGCATGTTTGCATTCATCCACTATGCATTGTCTATGGGACCAATTTTTCACATGCAGATGGTACAATGGCATGATTTCATGTCATGATTCATTGAGAGTTTTGTTGAAGTTCTGATACAATTTTCTACCTTTATTTTGGCATCCATTTCATGTATTTAATCATTGGTGATGCCAATCTATCCAGGTTGCTGATTTTGGGCTGTCCAAGGAGGAGGTGTTTGACAGCAGAAATTCAGGTCTTAAGGGCACATATGGCTATATGGATCCAGACTACATGTCAACCAACAAATTCACAAAGAAGAGTGACATATATAGCTTTGGCATAATGCTGTTTGAACTCATAACAGCCATAAATCCACAACAAGGTCTAATGGAGTACATAAATCTTGTAAGTTTCTCATGGAGATTCCATAACTATCAGTGCTTTTACTTTTATTCTGGCTATATTTATCAATCATTGTGTTTTACCTAGGTGAGCTGCTAAAGGGCACTGATATCTCTCATCCACCTCCAATTGATTTTGATGAGATGTCTATCATGAGTGACTACCATGATGTGCGATATAAGTCATCTATAACATAGATGCAAATATAATTACTATTCATCAAGCCTAGGTTGTATATAATTGCATGCACATGTTTATCCAGTAAAATCTGCATTAATTAAATGGATTAAAGTCAACTCTTGGAGAGCAACTGAATACATAATATTGTTGGGATAAGTGGTTTCTCTTGCCATGTTGGAAACAAAAAAGAGTCCAGGCAGGACTCTAATATTGCTCATCAGGAGAGCAGAATATGAGTCCCGCTTTGTTTCAATAACCTAGGCCTCACATATGAGGAAAAGTGAGGCAGCACTCTCTTTAGATTTCTATAATAAATAGTAAGAGTTGCTTCTTTTGAATTATAAAAAGGGCCCATGTTGGATGTCTTTTGTAGTGGTGTAGAAAGAGTTCCAAGACTCAGCTGAGGATGGGAGGAGAGGAGAAAAAGAAAGAAAAGAAGGGAAGAGAAGGAGAATAAGAGAGAGAGAGAGAGAGAGAGAGAGAGAGAGAGAGAGGAGGAAAATTTATTTTTCCAATCTCAACTTCTCATCAATCACTTAGTGACATGCTTCTTCTCTATTAGATTTCTTGGCATGATCTTTTTTGCATTTATTTTTCTTGTGTTTCTCTAGGTTGTATAACTAAGATATTATGTGATCATAGGACACCAGACAAGTTGAAGAAAAAAAAATTTATAGGATTATACAACTAGTTATGCTTTATAATACAAAATGTTACGCAAATAGAAAACAACATATGCACAAGATTGGTATGGCCTAAATAAAAATATTGATACAGATGTGTAGAACACTAGAAAAGATAAAGAAATGAAGTCATTTGTAAAAATATAGAAGTAGCACTAATTGAGGACAAATTAAGGGAAGGATAACTTAGATTGTTTGGATAAATACAATGTAGGCTGAGGGATCTATCAGTATTAAGTGATTTAATGCATGTAGGAGGAACGAAGAGGGATAGAGGTAGACTGAAAATCATATGGGATGAAGTAATAATGAAGTACTTAATACCTTAATATATATCAAAAAGTATGGCCCTAAACTAATTTGAATGGAAGAAAAGTATTTATGACGCCGACCCTAACTAATTTGAAATTAAGGCTAAGTTGAGTTAGAGTTATATTTTCTCTAAGTTTTTTTCTCTTAGTGAACTCTTGTAAGAATCTCGTACTATTTATTATCCTGGATCTCTCACTCTGTTGGCAGATGTAACTTGAATTTTGGATGAACTATATTAAATCCTAGTGTGTCATGGCAATTTGACTCTCTTTTATTTTTCTATTATTTTATGCACCTATTCTTAGGGTTATAACAGTTGAGAGAGAAAAAAATAGATTGTTCATGATGTAGGAAGTTTGACCAAATAATACCACCAATTTTGCACCATGGAAGTTAAAGTTGCAGGCTGTATTGATGCTTCAAGGCAAAGAGAAGAAGCGTGCTGTGATGATGGACGAAGAGTTCACCAAGAGGGACAGGGCGGTGAGTCATTCTTCATCTGACACGTGATGAGTCACTCTGTTTGATGTTTCTTAAGAGACCATTGCTAGAGGATTGTGGGAAAAGTTGCACAGCATGTATGAGGAATGATTTATGCTAAATAAGATTTTTCTTCAAAGGTAGTGGCACACCTTGAGGATGCATCAGGGAACTTCATTGTAAGATCATCTAAATCGCTTTAATGCATTTATTTTGCCAGTCAATAGCAGTTGAGATCGTGATCCAAGATGATGAGAAAGAAGCCATTACTTGATGCTTGACTCATGCAATGATTTGATCATGAGCTTCAATAATGCAACAACTTAGCATGAACTTGGTGGTGTCACTATTGCTTACTAAGAAGGCTTGATGGAAAAGTAATTAAGTGGGCTTTTCAAGTGGCACATTGATGGCAAGAGCAAGATCATTAGAGAAAGGATCTAGTAGTGCACAATCAAGATCCGAGCCTAGAGATATAGGCCAAGTGTAGTGTTACTTTAAGGAGCAAGGTTTTAAATCTTATAAAATGGGACCGTTCCTATTTTTCATCGAACGGGATGCACCACTGTCCCGTTCCGATACCTAAGAACAAGGGGTATCCTAAAGCGCATCGATTGAGGCACTAGGATGATGGCGGAACGATCATGTCCCGACACTTGAGAAGCAACCTGTCTCGGTGTCTTAGGGAACATCCCATCAGGACCAAAAACCCTAATAAGGAGGATGGCTATATTAAATGCATGTGTTTGTAGCATGCACAAAAAAATGGTGTTGGTTCTTCAAAGCTGTGATAACCTCTGGTCCTATTGATGACATTACCGTTGGAGGGATTCTTACAAGCTTCGAAGGTATGGGCACTTTTAACATTGCTTGGATTTTGGATCTTGGTAGTTCTTATTATTTTTTGCTTTAGACAAGATTGGTTCAACTTCTTGGAGGCAAAGGTATTTTTAAGTTGGCTGGTGGTTCCGTTTGTCAAATCGGTGATGTAGAGACTGAAAATGCAAATGTTTGATGAGGCGCTATGTACACCGAGGGGGGGTGCAATATGTCTCGAAGATGAGCAGGAATCTCTCTCTTTTTTCTTTTTTTTTTCTTTTTCTTTTTGCACTAGACTCCAGAAGCTATTGGTGTTCAGCATAAGGTGGAGCTCTAAAAGTGACACATGGCATCATCATGTTGTTGAAGAGCAAGAAGCATTGCAATGCATGCTGATTGATCACACTATTTCAGGTATAGTTTCGACGGTGTGTACATTGAGGTAGAGATGTGATGCTCAGGATGGTATAGCTGAAGACATGCAGCCATCCAGGATCGCTTTTTGCCATCGTGATATGTGATTTTTTTGAAAAAATTGTGGAAGCGATGTTGTAGGTGGCAGCATGAGTGGATTCGAGTGGTGCTCAGGCTCATTGCTAGCTTGGAGTTGAGCTAGCTGTTACCTAGACTGAGGGGTTCTGTTGGATCTTCTGGTTGGCTTGACAATAGAAGTCAAGGTGGAGATTGTTGGGATTAGTGACTTCTCTTGCCACGTAGGAAACAAAAAAAGAGTCCAAGTAGGATTAATGTCACTCATAAAGAGAGTGGGATATGCAGCCCACTCTATTTCTATTAGGCTTCACGTATAAGGAAAAGTGAGGTGTTGCCTCTCTTGGGTTTCCCATAATAATATAGAAAGAGTGGCTTCTCTTGGATTATAAAAAGGGTCACAATGGATGTCCTTTATAGCGGTGTAGAATTGAGTTCCAAGACTTGGCTATGAGCATGGGTGGAAAAGAGAAAGAATGAGAAGAGAGGAAGAGAAGGAAAAGAAGATAGAGAGAGGAGAAATTTATTTTTCAACTTCATATCACGATAATTTCTCAGTGACATCTTTTTCTATTAGATTTCTTAGTAAGATTTCTTGTATTTATCTTGTGTTTTCTCTAGGTTATTCTCTTAGTGAACTCTTATAAAAGCCTTGCACTCTGTTGATAATAGTGGGTATATCACTGCCCTATAGATATGGATAGAATTTTGGATAAACCACATTAAATCTTGGAGTACCATGCCAATTTTATTTTTTATTATTTTATTCATCTATTCCTAGGGATGTAATAAATATTTGGGTATGGATTAGATAAGTGAAATGTGGTCACTGATACTATTTGCATATAGGTTGTGTGCTTGAGTATTTGAGCTATAAACTATAAACTTTATCAAATTTAATGTTGTCAAAGGCACGCTTTGCGCTTCCCTAAGGTGTAGAGGCGCAAGGCACTAAGAGTTGAGTGCTTCTTATACCCTAGGTAAGGCGCTTCTATGTAAGTATACATGAAATGAAAAAGGTGCATGCTTTTTATTTGATTTAAGAGCAAGAAATATGCAACTTTCTTACTAAGTTATATTTATGATTTTTTTTTTTTTTTAAATCTATTATATTTATTAAACTGTATTGACTTTATGATGCTTGATCTCATACGCAATTTTTTTTTTATCCTATAAAAAAGCTAAAACTTGGAAAACAAAAATTATACCATCATCTAAAAAATAGAAGAAAAGACATCAAAGGACCATAAATTTCAATTGAGAAAGAGAACGTTCTCTATTGAGCAAATAGCTAAATATTTTATTATTATATTTTTATAACTTTTTTATTATATGTTATAAATCTTGCTTATATAAATTATTCTACCATTTATTTCAAAAATGTGCGCCTTACTTCACACAGGCACCAGCCTACACTTCGCACCTTTCTCCTAAGCTTGAAGAACCCTTTGTGCTTAAATTTGCCGAGCACTTTTAATAACATTGGGTAAATTAGAATCTATAGAATTTCATTCAGAAGAAATATTTTGATTTCATTGCTATTCAACTTTGGCTATTACAAGTAGTAGATCATGCTTGTCCATATCATGATTCTCTATTTCATAATTAACATTAAATGTAGTTTTATTTGTTTGCATATGAGCAGTATTTTGTTTTAATTCACCATTTCAAGTTTTTAACTTTTCAGGCAGCTATTGGTAGTGAAGGGAAACCTGATTGGGATGAGATACTTGATAGGAAGCTTGTTGGCAAAAGCAATCCTGCAGAAGTCAGGCTTCTTGCTGACACCGCTTATAAGTGCTTGCACAAGATCCCAAGGAAGCGCCCCTCAATAGCAGATGTAAGTCAGGCTATTGCAAAAATAAGACAGCGGCACCTCACCAGGGAAGATACTGTGGCTTCTTCGGTAAGCGATGCATCTGGAATTTTAAGGAGAATAGAGTCTCAGCAAGTGGAGCTAAGCACCATGACTAGCATGAAAGAGTATCCATCCCCGATAGTATAATATGATCTTCGTATTGCTTTCTTTTTATAGAGTATAGGCCCTGATGATCAGCAAGCATGTACAGATCACCATTTATCTTCTGCCATTTTTTGCCAGTAGGTGGGTTATCTAGTTGCTTTTCAAAGTACAGGCATCCTCAAAGTGGATCCTGCTAGGCTACTTGCTGTGGTGCACAAGTATTTTAATGGAGAAACTCAGATGGAGGAGCTATGTGTCTTGTTTTTAAAATAGATGAAGAAATCCCTTTAGACATGAAATTGCTACCTTCATTATGTGTGATAATGCTTTCTGTTGTGATGCTTGCGCCACAATCAAACTGTCATTTGGAAATAAGGTATCGGCACTTCATAATTGTTAACTTGTGCACCTGAACTTTGTCTGGGGAACAAAAGGCAGGAGGCAACATCTTAACCTCCCATGCAATGCCACTTGCGTCTCTCCTAACCTATAGCGGTAATTTTAGAGAACCATTGAGAAAGCTGAGATTTTAAGGTTGAAGATATCCTCCTGCTTCAAATGAATGTTATATCTTACGTGATATGTGATTCAGGTCTACTTGGTAATGTTGGTGGAACTTCATTATCACAATGGCATGATTTTATTGTCTCATATATTTTCAACGATCAGATCATTGTTGTTGACACTGGCGTTATTGATGCATGTAACACTCTTGTGGAGGCTCTAGGTGGCTTGCGTTGTACGCTTGTAGATTTTTTTAAAAAAAGAAAAAGATGCACGGAAGCATCTCTCAACTTTTAGAGAGGGTGCTCAACCATAATTAAATCTAGCCTCATTGCATCTTTTACAACGTCAAACAGTGAACAAAAAAAAAAAAAAGGTGAATGGTGAACGCACAAATATGGCACGACCAATGATGGTTTTTTTTGGTGCGCATGGCGAGTATAAGACAAGGAGTACCGACAAGTATCATCGTCAGATGGTTCGATCTTTTTCTTATTGTTTTTATCTATTAGAAAAGAAAAAAAAAGTGACCTAGACTCCCTAGTTTTTAGTTTGCCTATGTATGTGAGTTGCAAATGCCCGCTTCTCTGTAAGCCTTGACAGAACTGGGATTAAGACATTGTTCTAACTCATATTTTTATGCCTGCCTTGCGTTCATGAGCCTCATCTATATATTAATTATAACAACTTTATTAGTACTTCGCCATATGGAGGAATGTAGCTGCAAGCTACTTTATTTCATGGCAAAGTTTTCTTTTATTTTCTTACGTCCTTTCTTTCGTGTCCTAGTGAGTACGTTGAGGCATCAACGTCTTTCTCTATTCAGCCATCCATTATGGCTGATTCATAGCCATTGGGTGATTAAACTGAACCCTCCTCTTGTTACTGCCAACATAGCGGCAACCATGCCTGCCACCTGGTGCCCAAAAGGTTAAAAAATTTCGTTGGCCGACGAACAATCCAATCCATCCCGAAACGCAGGCCGAGTGCCTCAAGATGCAAACAAGCTGGCATTAGAAGGCCGACCCGAGCCGCGTCTTCGACGCCGCTCGACTCGCGCATGTGGAATTGGCTGTGGACGCCTTGGCCATCGATTGGAGAACCAAATCACCTGCAACAACTACCAGTCAGCAGCTCCCATTGATCACCACGGTCAAAAATCAATGCCATTACTCTGTCGTATGGGCAAGAACTAAACTCCAAAACACACACGGAGAAAAAGAGAGAGATAGAGAGAGAGAGATGTCACCTAATCCGTGCGGCCAGGACCAACCAAGAACATTCCACAGAAGCCCCTGGTTTCCGTCAACTGTTTCCTCGGCTCTGTTTTGCCACTGTCTCTTTAGCACGCCAGGCCGCTGTATGTTGAAACCTGAAGCGGACTCGCCACCCACCTCTCATCCGGATAAGGAAGAGAGCACGTCACCGCAGCGTCCTTTCGACTCGTCTCTCATCATGCTCTCCCACGCTGCTTCCTCCCATAGAGACTCGGGTCCAACCAAGTCATCATAATGCTTTCACTGGTACTAGCGTTATTTTTTTAATAATAATCTCTAGAAAGGACGTTACGTCACCCATGGGAGCGTGAGGTTGGCACGCTGTTATTGGGTGAGTTTGAACATCACAGCCATGTGTAAACATCACAGCCATGTCTAATCTATGCCAGCGTTTGGGATATCTTGCCGGCAATGATGACGGCGTGTTTAGATGATGAAATGGTTAAAAGAGATGATTTAATGGAAACAAACAAAATGCATAATGAAAGCATGGATGATTCTCGTCAAACAAGGTGATGCTTAACGCGAAATTATCACCGGAGAAATAAAGAAGCGTTGGAAGAATAAGAGCAGGATGGATCCTAAGAAACTGAAGCTTTACCAAACTAATGTTTCAAATAATTAAAACAAGTTACCTGAAACCTAAAGATTACTTCGGATGTTGATGTTTCAAATAATTAAAACAAGTTACCTGAAACCTAAAGATTACTTCGGATGTAAAACAGAGATGCAATCAGGTAGAATAAAAAAATGTAACCATGAGCAAGTACTCGAACACACGCATGCTTGCAGCCATAGACAGAAACAAAAGGAAAATCATTAAGCACTAACCATCATACAAATAAGTTGCGATGACCGTTTCAAACAAGAATTAGAAGCCATTTACAGTATAAACCAGTAAAAACTTAATCAATGTAGCGAATGAAACAATTTAATTAAAACATTATCACATTGCAGTTAAGACTTCATTCGTACCCCAAAGACTTCATTCGTACCCCAAAAAAAAAAAAAAGAAAAAGAAAAAACAATAACAACACCCAAATTAAGGCAGGAACAAGGCAGCTTGCAAGCTAAGAAATATCGAACACAAAACATTCTGAAGCATATCATGATCCGATCAGCATCGTTTCATGAAACACATGAGGAAGTCTCCAAACAACAGTGGCTTTGGGTATAGACAAAAAGACTGGCTCACCCACATATCATCAAACTAACATACTAGAGCCTGAAGCACATCTACAAAGATGTGCTAATTGTTTATTTTTGATAGCCATTTTATAAGAAGGCATAGAATGATAAAGGTAAGAAGGCAGGACATCCACACACTCGCCTCCTTCACGTAACTGATACTTCTATATATATATATATATATATATATATATATATATATATATAGACATTAAAATTTATAAAAAAAAAAGTCTTGACAACCTTCACAACATCCCTTCACCATAATGGTCTTATTCTTAAAACCCCCTTCTTCATTCTTTACATCCAAGAGAGAGGGCACAACAAACAACGATACAGACAACCATATCCCCCATCCTCTTCACCTCCTCAAAACTGGCAAGAAGTGCCCAGCCTCTGGCCAGCAGCTACGCACTTACGGCCACGGAATGCTCCGCACAGCAGCTGCTGGAACTTCTCGAGGAACAACCCCCACTCTTCCTCCCCCATGTCTGCCAGTTTCACAAAGCTCATGCTTGCAGGCAACTGCTTGTTGGCACTCCCTCTTCCGCTCTGAAGTCCACAGCCAACGCCACTATTGTTAGTTCTAACTGCAGTATTATTCCCTTTCGGAACACCACCCGGATACCGCTGAGTAAGGCTCTTGCCCCTCGATGATACGGACAGCTTTGAAATGTTTGGAAAACGATTGCAATCAGGTGGAAAGCCAGCAACTTCTTCCACATTCCTCTTTTCATGATCAGCATGGCCTTCCTCCTCCAAGCCCTCCTCTAGTTTTGAAAGTGGGCTTCTGGAACGTCCCCCCTTCAATCCCAAACAATAGGATGGTGGTGTTCTTGGCATCAATGGTTCAGCATCTTCGCAATCAATGTCAAACTGAACTACATCTTCATCTACCAGTTCTGCTTCAAGAGAAAATACCTCTCTTTCAGCTACTACCAACCTCCTTGCCTCAATGCATACAACCTCCAGCTCACTAGGCTCTTCTTCCATACCCCTGAACTCCCTGCTCATCATCTCACCAATCTCTGCCAGGCAAAGTCCAAATGCCGCTGCTTCCTTGAGAAAAATTGTGGAAAGGATCAAAACCCGAAGGCATGCGTCATGGATCATTGGCAGCTCCATGCGAAGCATGTCAGAATCTCTAACCGGATCAAGATTAGCAATGTACTTGAGTTCATCCTCAGAGAAAGGTACTGACGCCTGTGGCCAGTGGATCCACTCAAAATAAGGATCCTCCAAGCTCTCTGGCAGGCAGAGACCATGATCAATTGGAATGAGTTCTGTCTGAGCCCCAAATCTACCAGTTCCCTCTACAAGCCTCCTCACCAGAATGTTCCCTGCATGCCTATCTGTGTTGAAGATTCTAATATCAAGTATACCGATCCTGTGAACAGCTGCAACAGGAAAGTTAGAGGTCCCGTGATCGCTAGCATCAAAATCATGAGGGATAAAGTGCTGAAATGATGCAATCTTGCTGACAGCTTGAGACTTCCTGTCATAAGCTTTACCATTCGCACAGTCTACCCCATCATTGACATGAAACACCGTGTGGGTTATCCTGACAAGGACTGTAGGGGGAACATTGGCGAAGTGATCATAATCCAGTAGGAATGCAGCAACCTCCCTAAATCCCGTCTCACCAACTCGCACTGACCTTTTCAAGCCTGGTTGCCCAAGGGCTTTCCCAACGAAACCTTTTGGATTGTTTGGTGCAAATGGCTCCTCATCCATCGGCTTCACAATAGCAATGCTCTGACCTCTGCTGTTCCTGAAGTAGTAGGCACCCCCAAGCCCACTGTGAACAGGGAGGGGTTCCACACCACTTTTAATAGCCTCCGCTACATCCTTGACAAGCTGTTTGGTTTGAAAGCAGCGGCTTGAGCACCCCAATATTTCAATTGGACCACTGCGATCTCTCTGCCAGAGTTCTCTTCCATCAGGAGTGAGACATGGAGTGGAAGAACTCCTGTGAAGTAATGGAGAGTCATTCTGAATACAACTAAGATCATCCTTCAACACACGATCACCCAATGTGAGTGAGCTCTCCTCAGTGGGCACATTGAGGGCTATCTGTAGCTTCCTCTTCACAGTGTGGGCATTGTTTCCGCGATCCGATTCAATACCCAACACACAGCCAGTGTCAGTTTGGACAAACAAAGGTCTCCTCCCTTCCTGTTTTCCATTGCTTTTCTTGTTCGCAGGGTACTCACTGCTGAGGGTGCGATTCAAGACTGCAATTGCCATCTGGGTCTGTACAGGGCTGTCCAAGTTAGGAGCCATGGAATAGGGAGGAGGGGGTTGAAAGATTATCACCTTAATAGGCAGATTCTTCCTTTTCTTCTCTCTGAGAGACAGCAGAGGCTCCTCTTCTTCCTTTTCTTCTCTCTCGGGCGCACGCCTGGTGCGATCACAAAGAGAGGAAGATGTGGAGCACGATTGATCATGTAGTAACAACTACACAGCTATCAGATACTGACAGCAGGCCTCACAACAGAAGAAGCACAAAGCCAGTGGTCATGGAAGTGTAGATGGCAAGACTCCCCTACAACAGGGAAGCCATCTCTTCCAGCAATGGATGGATCAAATGAACCAAACCCTGTAAAAGAAAATGGTTAAGAACTATAATTATCAAATGAACCAAACCCTGTAAAAGAAAATGGTTAAGAACTATAATTATTAGCACACCAAAATTTATACCTCATGATATATATATATATATATATATTATTCTCAACATTTATAGTCTTGCAGGTTTCCATAACACAATATAATTAACTAATACAGCCATTCTTTTAGGAAAAGTTTTACGTTTTCATTAAATGAAAAGTGGTGCGAGCGTGGATGGAGGAAAAAACAAAGGGGATAGGAAGCAGAAGACAGGAAAAAAATCTGGGGAAAAAAAATTACATCTTTCTAACTTCATTTGTGTGGTATAATAGTGCAAAGCAAGTGAAGAAGAAAATAAAAAAAAGCCACTGGCGTCACCACAGACAGCCAAAGAAAAAAAGGAAGCAGGTCGAAAATTTATTACAAGGTCGAAAATTGATACACGGCATTGATGACTTCTGAATTTATTAACAAAAATTAAAGGAACAAAACACTGCATCCATTAATTACATTAAACCGGCAAGTAATTCACCGATGATCTAAAATATTAAACAGACCCGTTTGACGCAAAGATGTCCCCTTTTATTAAAACCACTGATAGTAAAGCAAGGCAAGAAGTAAAAGGTGACAAACTTCACACCATAAACAGATCAATGACGCAATTATAAGTTGTCAATCCTAATGATATTCTATCCTAATAATATTCCAGCATAAAACATCACAAATCACAGCGCGGGAGGAATGGAGACAGAGACAAAGAGCGAGAGCAAACTCTGTTGATAGATATTTTCCAAAACGAACGAAAAAGCATAAATTTTCAGTGACTACATTAAAAAAGTAATATTTGCGCATAAAAATTAAGAGAAATTCGTGCATATTTTCTAGATCAATTTCCTACTTTCCGGGGAAAATCAAGAAAGAATTTCGGGAGGAAATGAACGTATTTTTTTTTACAGGATTAACATATTATCAGCGTAATCTCTCAAACGACTCACTGATCATATTCCAAATTAAAGAATCAAATCACACCACACCATTTTCCTCCTGTGAATCAAATTAACCCCAAACAAACCCCACCAGCGTCCCAAATAATCCCCAAAAAAATATTCAGAAAATCAACACAGTAGCCGTCTCTGCGCTTCCAGTACGATCGACAAGGGCAAAAAAAAAAAAAAGAGAGAGAAAATATTCCATAAAGAAGTCGCTCTTCTACTGATTCCAGGGTTCATAGAGAATTAAACTTGAGACCGATTCCGAATCAAAACTCACCAGTCACGGATCTGGTCAGAAAGCAGGCCAAGCTCACCGGGAAAGACGGCGACCGGCTCCCCGCCCCCGGCGAGACGCCGATCGGCGACCGACGGCGCGGATCTGATCACGCGGCCGATCCAACGGTCCAGATTCCAGCGCTCCCTCGACCCCAGAAGCTCTCGAACCCCCCGCTCCCTCCCTCGTTCGCTTTCTTGCCCGCTCTCCCCGAATCTTCTCCTTTTTTAACTCTCAGGAAACCAGTGGGGTTAAAACAAATTAACCGCGGTTAGATTTACGACTCCCATTTATTTCTTAATTTATTGCATCATTTATTTCTTCTCCTCATCCTTCTCGCTTCGGTTCTTCGATTCGAAGGCTCTGGAAGAGGGAACGGGGACCGTCCGATGGGCGGTAGAGTAGATTTCAAGCCATCCGATCCCGGGCGTCTCCTAGTGAGAGACTCGATGGGACGTTGACGTGGCTAAGCTCCAACGCGGTAACGTTTACGGTCAACCGCGGAATGCTTTTTAAGTTTTAACACCCGCTTGCCGGCACGAGAGCGGCAGCAAGACTGGCGTGAGAGGCTGCCGTGCGATCCGGATCTACGGTCCCTGACGAAATCGCCCACCGCTCTCGTCCGAATAACGGAAATGGCCTCATCCCCCGAAGCGGTCCATCCTCGCCGTCCAATCTTGGCATCAGTCGAAGATGGACGGTAAGTTCAGCGCTCCATCCGGCGAACAGATCTCCAAGGATGATATCGCAATCATGGGCGAAGTCGATCTGCGGCGTCTTTCATTATCGTTGGAAGGATAAGAACGAGGATATCTTTATCCTGACGAACCGGGAGCTAAATTTGGCCAGGTCATTTTGGAATAAAATGCACGAACCTATCCTGGTGATGAGTTGATTCTGACCGTGTGATGAATGGATCCATTCCCTCCATTAAAAGCAATTATGAATGGTGGCAAGTTTTGTGCGGTCCTGATACGGAATGAACGCGCGTTATCGTCGATGATTTTATTGGAAAGAAGGGAGAGCCCGACGTGGAATAATTAGAGAGATACGAGGAGGGCTTCATTCGCTTTATTCCGGCTAAGGGAGCGTAGTTATCCATTATCCTTTGGATTTGGAGGGCTCACTTCGCGCCGATCCCGAGCCAAGGATTCTCGCGGGTGGACCCCGCCTCGGGATCAGCTCCATGTACTGGCTGGAGAAAGTTAAAACAAAAAAATCCGAGGCGGTGATGCTACGAGTGGTCTCCGACGGTCCTCCCATAACGATATGCTCAACATACATGCGAGTGTATCGAATGCATGGTGGGAAGATTCATGGCCTACAGAGAGTGATAAGGTCCGCCCTTAAGCTTACACTTTCAATGCTGAAGCTTAAATATATATATAATAAATTTAACTATATTCAAACCAAATTTTAAATTCAATCATATTTTTAAATTTATGCAAATATTTGAATCATTTCATTTTTTTATTTAAATCTAAATATAAAAAAATAATCAAATTTAACGTCGCTACAAATCTATATATATATATATATATATTATTATTATTATGGGAGGGCAACACTGAAAAGTTGCCAGGAGATGATGGGAGGAGAATGATGTTAAGATCAATGTAACAACTAACAAACACAGGATGATGGAACGTCTCCTTGGATGGAAATTTGCTTGCTTAGGCAATGTTTGATGAAAACTAGGGCACTTGAAAAGAACTTGAGATATTTCTTTTTCCATGTAAGGTGACGTGAACATCCCCTCCCCTCTCACGGTTGTTATTGATGAGGATGCAAGGCTAATTTGTTTGTTATAGAATATATGTTATTCTACTTGCATATCTTTTTGGTTTCTTGGACTCTCCGGACTCTCCGGACATGGTTTGTTTACAAAAATACAAGTAGTGTCATCAAGGATCCAATCACAATGCTCCTAGATGTGTGACGTGAGACTATCCAATAAATGAATCAAAATGAATGCATGATAGAAAACAAGTCTTAAGAACTTGAAGCTATGACGATCGATGCATTCATCTACCAAATGGGATAATAAACTATTTATAATGTTATTTGCAACAATGGAACAAGAATACCCTAACTGGTTACATCTAATAATAATATGGCAACAATTTGCATTGTTATGGAAAGCTAGACCTATATGTCCACTCCAAATAATGCAATTTGGATGATAAAAGACTAACGGTATGTAATGCAATCTTGATGATAAAGACTATCGGTATATGTTATATCTAAAGTTAGCGACAAGCTAATCAAAATCAAGGTACATATTTGATATTAAATATAGATTTCTATGGTGGAGCAAGTAGAGTGCATGGATCTTGCAAGTGATTGGGGAAAAAAAAAACAAGACTTTCAATCAAAGAACTGCTTAATCTAATTGTTAAAAAGGTATAATTTGATCGGATATTGGAATAAAGAAAGAACAAACATATGCACTTTGTTTGATTGATGGTTAAATTATAGGAGTTTTAATTTAATTAAGTGATAAAAATAGAAAAATACATTATTAAATTACTTTGATTAAGATTGATTGGGATTGACAACGATACATGCTCTAAGCGGCTACTAAATGTTTGAATTTTTTGTTATAATAATTCTCTTGATTATAGTTTAATGATATATACCGATTGCATCGTTGGTATTCACTGTATACCACTAAGGCTTAGAGTCACTTTGTTTGATTCGTGATTAAATTATAGAAGTTTTAATTTAATTAAGTGATAAAAATAGAGGAATGCATTATTAAATTACTTTGATTAAAATTGATTGGGATTGACAACGACACATGCTCTGAGTGGCTACTAAATATTTAAATTTTTTGTTATAATAATTCTCTTGATTATAGTTTAATAATATATGCCAATTGCATCATTGGTATCCACTATATACCACTAAGGCTTAGAGTCCAACGAGACCAAGGTTATTTTAGAATATGGCTTCATGTTAACAACATAATATCAATAAAACAATGTTTCATAGTAGCATCTTACATGGGGTACATGGCCAGTTGGCAGCATTAGTGAATGTTGAAGAGAAAACATCAAGCATGCATAATTGATTGTTATAGAAAAATGGTAGTCTAAAACAACAAATATAAAGTTACAATCTTATTAGAAAGATATACCCCAGAAATCCATTACAGAATGATAATTTACTCCATTGATTATAATATGTAATAAATAAATAATATTAAATAAAAATAAAAAATTTAAAGATTTCTTACCCATAAGTCAAGCCAATATAAGACTAAAAAAAAAAAAAAAGACTAAAGTATACTTTTGACTCTTAAATTTTGATTGTTATATTTAGTTTTTTATGATTTAAAAATATTATGTTATATGAGAATGACATATCAATTATTTTATTAATTTTAATAGCTTCAAAACATCAAGAATGCAATATTTTTAAAATATAAAAAATTAAAATGTAACAATTAATATTTTGAGAATCAATGGTATATTTTTTTAAAAAAATAACTACATAAAATATATGGTTTAAGTTGATACATTGTTTAAATGTAGAATAACTTTTGATTCTTAATTTATAAAACCATCTTATTTTTTTTCATTCTAATGCTATTTCGCCGTGGCACTAATCAGGAAAAGAAACATCAAAATATATAATTTAAACATAAAAATAATTTTTAAATATTATGGATCAAAATCTTAATAGAGGAAAATAAAAACCTAATATATACAAGATAAATAAGATCAAGAATTCATCCCTTAACTTCAATACGAAAAGTTAATCATTAAAAAGATAAAAAAAAAGACCTTGGATGCTTGGGAGTGTTTTTTATATTATTATTTGTGTGCTTGTCCCCCACAGTTTTTCACCAAAATACTTTAACTCTGGCACCTGGATCTTTGGGCATTTTTATTGGGTGTTTGTCCTTCCCCAGAGTTATCCGGTCGCTTGTCTCCCCATCTCCGCTGTCTTCTTTCGGTCCTTAGCCCCTGGTTTTGGAATCCCCACACCTGCGCCGGTGGTACCATGAATGCAGTTGCGTCCCTTTGTCTCTGCCATGCAACGTAAAAATTCACTGATGCATCGAACTTTGGTTCATTTTGGATGCATCTGCTCAGTTCATGGAGCAAACTTCAATAGACCACCATCCCATATAAATTTTGAATCTTATGTATGCTAACTTTTCTTCATGCAATCTGTTTTTCTTTCAGTTTAATGGCCGATAAGTCTCGGCTCTGTGACTTACTATATTTACTAACTAAATTGATCAAGCACCAATACATGCATGCATTATGTATGTTTTTGATTTAATTATATTTACTAGCTTACATGCCTGTGCAATGCATGAGAATATTTGATATTCATAGAATATATATTAATTTATAATTATATTTAAAAATTTTAAAGAAAATATATTTATGAATTTGATAAAATAAATAGCTGGTTTACAAGTAATAAAGTGGGTATAGATACGCTACTTTTATAATTTTTATAAAATTGAGCTTCAATCTCATCATTCAAAAGCTTCATTCATTGCCTTCACTTTCTGTTATGTTTTTAAACTTCTCTTTATTTATGACACTACCAGACATATAACTGAAAGCATTGTAGAAAAAGCGTAATAAAGTATATCTTGATAAGAGTACTTAAAAACATTAATTTCTACATCTGTATCTATTGAAGTGATAATATGTTTGTAAGTAACAATAATGGCTATAGATAATCTTCTAAACTATGAATTGCTGAAGGCTTACCGTTCACCTCATTTTCAATGTCATATATATGCTTTTCACCAGGGTTACGAAGCAAATTTCCAATTCTACAATAATTTTGCCAATTTAATCTAAAAACGTATAGTGAGTTACTATTATTATATTGTTATTAATCTATCCACCCATTAATGCAGATGCAAACATCATATCGTACACTCGAATATTCTCTTTAAGCTTTGCAGATCATCTCCCACCATTATGACTAAGAAAATTAACAAATACTTTTGGAGGTTGCATTAATAATGATAATTTTATTCTATCATCTAAACAACATAATGAAAACTTTGATTTTAATGATTTATTTGATTTTTGTGTCATTTTCTTATAGCATAAAATTGCACCGCAATGCTTATATATGTGTGTAAAAGGTCTAAGATCCCAAGAGCCTGAAAGGTTTTATATAAATAGTTTCACTAAGTGTGAATTGTATTGTGCTTATTAAATAATAAAAGGTTATAAATCAGTACAAATTCAGAAATTAAGATTCTTACCTTGAATTTTAGTGCTTTCAGTCACTTGATAACATACGTTGGCCCTTTTATGAAGATCTCTACATTGCTCATAATTTATCATTGAGTCTATATATACATAATAGACACATTAATATATGATGCTAAATATATAAAAATGTTTAAAAACTCACTTGTATATCAAGATTGATTTTGTTTAAAGGTTATGTCCTTCTTTTGACAGCATTTAGAGCATAAGAAAGGCATGGTGGTAGCACTACTGTTGTTGAAAGAATACCGAGACATTTTAATAGTAACACTGCATTTAACCCTAGTAAAAGGCACATCTACTTTGCACAAATCAGTAGTTAATTAAAATTTAATAAAACATATATGAGCATTGATGAATTCATATATATCTAACCTTGAATTTCAATAGATAGGCAGCATTTATCAGCTCTTTATTGGATGCTCTATATTGGTCTTTTTTTGCAACAAAATTCATAAATATAACAAACATGCTAGCAAATGAATACTTAATAAATTAAAATTAATATCAATCTTTAAAAACTCACCAATTTTATTGCATGATGAATTTTGTTTGACATTTTTGTCTTCAAGCTGTTCTTTTTCAAAGATTATATTCCTCTTTCTATAGCACTCTATATGAATTTTAGGTTTGTTGTTGTCACAATTGTTAGTATGAGAAAGGAAACTAGCAGTATTATTTTCAGATTTATTAATAGAACTAGCTACTATGCGGAGATTAATAAGGCATGTAAGAGAAAATTTAAGCAAAATTTACATGAATACTAAGGAATCCAAATCTAAAATAATAAGTAATAATGCAACCACATTTTTTTTTGTAGCTCTAACCTATCTCAAGGGGCATTAGATGTTTTTCCAATTGACATATTACTTGAACCTTCAAAAATTTAGAACAAAGAACCATTGAATGGACAGAAGAATGTTGTGCTTGTAGTAGACATAGCTCCATTTATAGTAACAGTAGAATGTGATACAATATTTCTTCTTTCATGTATAGATTTTATCTTCTTTTCAAACTTGATTGTTCTCATCCCAATCTTGATTTCTTTTGCTTAGAATGTTTAGCAATCTTATTCTTAGTGTTGCAATTCATTAGTTAAACCAACATTCTCTTTTCAGCAATAATCAATCTTCTAAATTTAGTTGCCTTTATACTTTCTATTTTTTAATGATAACTTTTTCTCAAACAGCGGAGCAATTGGTCTTACCCCATGCAAATCATGTAGGTGATTAGGAAAGAAATCTTTAGCATTGGCCAAAAAAATATATGTAACTATTGGATAAATTCTTATATTGACCTTGCTAAATGATAACTTGATTACTATATGATGCAATTATTGATATAACAATATAGAAGGATATAATCTTAGAGTTAAATGAAGATGAATATGGTATACTCAAGAGAATATAGCAACAACAACAAAGCTGTTAAAATGAAGAAATTACGATAATCTATGTTGCAATATATTTGTTGCAATATGCATTTGACATGTGTAATCTATGAAGACATTTATATTCGATGAGATTAAAGTAATTAGGAAACTCTTATTAAAATGTAATTTATATAATGTCAATAAGGATGAACACCATATAATGAAAAATTGCTTAAAGTTTTATATTTTAGGTACTCCATACAAATAGTGTCAGATATATCTAAGACAAACTATGAGTTTATAATCTCAAAGATTGTAAAAGAGTAAAGTAACAATCTGAGGTTTCAAAGTCTCTAAATTTAGGATTTTAAAAGGTCTAAATTTAAGCATCAACCCAAAAAAAGATTAATTTATTATCAAAAAAGAATATTGAGAAGTCTACTAATTTATATTAGAGGAAGCTGTCACAAAATATGCAAGTTATGTGAATATCTACTCATACTAAACCGTATAACTAATTAAGAAAATTCAGCTTTATCTATAAGATTTACTGAAATAATATTACATGCCAAAAATGATAAACCCGAACTATGGATTTATAATTTCAAACATCATAAAAGAGAAATACAATAGAATGAGATTTTAAAGTCTTTGAATTCAGGGTCTTAAAAGGTGAAATTTAAGCATGACCTAGGGAGAAGTTTAATTCATCATCAAGAAAGAACAGTGGGAGGCTAACTGTTTATATCAAAGAAAGCTATAGTCAAGTGTGGAAGCAATGGAAATGGCTACTTATACTAAAGTACATAAATAATGAAGAAAATTCAACTTTATCAATAAAATTTACTAAAATAATTATAAAGCATAGAAGTAATCTCTAAAATAGAATGGACTTATAGGCCTTATCAAATAGTCATGAATAGATGAAACTAACATATCATAAATATATGAAAAAGTATGATGAAAGGAAAATATACAAAATTTGAAAATAAAGGAACTAAAACTAATTATATGAATTATGTAGAGAATAGTTTGAAGATCAAGCGGGCAATAAAGAAGGTATGATAGAGAAAATTAATTTACAATGAAGGTAAAGGTATATAACCTGTGAAGCAACTATAAAGTAAAGAAAATATTGAAAATTGATATAAAATATATACTGAATATCAGGTAAAAAAGAAGGAACGTACGGGTAAAAAAAACTAGCTTGCAATGAAGATAAAGGCATCTAAAGTATACAAT
The DNA here is from genome assembly GCA_017589505.3 of Metroxylon sagu. Lineage (NCBI taxonomy): Eukaryota > Viridiplantae > Streptophyta > Magnoliopsida > Arecales > Arecaceae > Metroxylon > Metroxylon sagu. The sequence goes on from JACVBY030000352.1 coordinate 105,543, forward strand.
AGCTTTAAAGTAGAAAAAAAAAACCAAAAATAGTCTGCATCTATAAGTAAAAGTGCATAAACGAAATAAAAAAAAAAATGAAATGCTTCGTAACTTAATAAATGAATAGCTTCTAAATTAATAGTACAGGCACCTGACAATATCAAAGCTATACAATTACCTTGTACTCCTATAAAAAAAATTAACAATATATATAGAAATTAAACAATACCAAAAATATAGTAGCACATATTCAGCTTTCATAGCATTATATATCCTGCATCCCTGAAGTGCCAAATTAAAAAAAACAAAAAAATAAAAAAACAAAAAAAAGATGAAAGAGCCGTATGGTAACAACTAAACCCTACACCCCCACCTCCGGAATGCAACTTCTCATAGGTCTTTTCATTAGCTTCATATTTTTAAGTAAAAGGTCGAATGGTATTCTAATTACTTTTGTTAAAATAATTAAAAGTAAAGATATTGGAAAGAGAGAGAAACTAAAGGTGCTATTAGTATCATAAATATAAAGAAAAGTACTTGGCAAGGCAGATGGCTGCAACCTTCTTCTCACAGCTGTAGCTCCCTAAGCTGTAAACTAATTGGCTTCTGGATTCCCTCCTCTAAGAGGATGGGAGACCACAAAAATTCAAATATTAGAAAGCCATCCATAGATCTTAGACAAGAGAATGTGCGGACGAATAAGTGCTCAACTCCCTTTCGCCCGGGGGAATCTGATCAAAAGATAGTACCATGGAATACTATCACCATCATAAATGGTAGACAATTCAAATGATAGCTACCACCACCACCGAAAGATTCTGCAGTGGGTTTCAACATAAATCAACTCGCCAAACTTGACTTCCATGCAAATGATGTAAAGACCACTTCAATTTCAGCGAAAGTATTATATCTTATCATTGTAGCTAAATCACTAAGGTGTTGATAAATTGTACATAAATTTTTCATTGGTTAAATTCTTTATAGCACTTTCAGTAAATGGAATACTGGAAATGCTTGGTGAACTCAAATAATTGTCAACTTTTTCACCAATAGACATCAACCAGGTGTGTAAGTTGATGTCATGAAGGAGTTGTTCTCCAAATATTTTGATATGCTGACTTATCTGAAAATATTGCGTTGATGAGTTAGGTCTTCACAATGTTATTTATATGTGTGTTTTGTGAAAATACACTATTGGTCCTTGAATTTTTTTTCCAAATTCATTTTGGTTCTGAAACTTTTGTTACCATAAGTTCTCATTGTCTTAAGAAAATTACAATCCTGACATTCTATTACATGAGGTTGGCTAAAACTAATGTATTACTCTGATGCGAACAAATAGGTTGTTACTTATCCTATATAGCAAGTTAATAAAAACTCAAGTGAAAGTCCATGCATACACAATCGGGTGTCATATCATTTATTCTATCAATTTTAATTGATCTTATATAATAAGATATTGAAAACGCATCATTTTTGAAACATAAAAGGATTAAATTGTGGTAATGAAAAGTTTGAGGATCAAAATAAATTTTGAACGAAAATTTGACTATTAAAAGTATATTTTAACTTTTCTTCTTTTCCTGCTGCATCATCTAAGACAAATCAATTATGTAATCTAGTTTTGTTATACATTCTGGAATCTCAATTAAACACCTAAAAGAATTCTTCACGCCTTTTCATATCAATCTTTCTCGGCTCATCTATTCTTACATCATCCAGTGGTTATTCACAGCACAAGCCGCAAGTTACTGCAAAATTTAGGAGGCAGGGGTGCTTAGTGCCTCAGCGGCTGATCTCAGAAGTCTCGGTCATGGAGCTTATTGCAAGTTGAAATGGCCAACAAGATGCTATCTATATAACAACAATAAAATCTCGATCTCAAACTATTTAAGTCCAGCTGCCTGAATCTTTTTTTCTATTCATTTTTCAATCATAATTTTTTGTGAGATATAAGCTTACAAAATGCCACCAGAATCCCAAATAGGCCATCCGATATTGGGGAGCTTCACGTTTGGCTGAACTCAGGAGGCCGGGCCGGATGCAAACGCCTGGCTTCTGCTCTGGGGCGCAGGTGGTAACTCATCCTGTGCTTCCAAGAGGTCAACCAACCTTTCGGCTGGGCTGCTGCTATTGGGCATCCACTGAAGAAGTATTCGTTTGGACTACAAATTTGCCCATTCATTCGGATCTCAGGCATGCTGCCACTTAATCACACATGTCGAGAGATTAAGTTATTTTATTGGCAGTTTGTTACTGTTAGATGCATAATTCTTTTGTCCAAGATTTTTTTTTTTTTTAATTACAGTTATATTTTCATCTATTTATCAAGAAATTTAAATGTCAGAAAGAATGGCCCTTAAGGGGTTTTTTACGTAAAATATTTGATCTGATAACCATTGCATCTTCCCTCCACTGCGCTTGCCTCTCCGACCTGGGTGGCAAGACGACGGTGGATCTACGGGTGCAAATGGGATGGACCAAATGGGCTGGGAATTGGCCAATTTGCTTTTGGACCGGTTTCTTTTCCTTGCTGCCACCTTTCAAGCAGCGTGGTTTGCTTTCTAAGGAGCCCTCCAGCCAGGCAGAGAGAAGTCCCTAAAATATGAGAACTAAGAGGGTGCCCTAAGCCTGTTGTAACGCCTGAAGCTCACCTGCTGGTTCAATTAACTTCCATTTAAATTTTTGAAATACATGATTTTGGTCCGCTAACAAAGTTAATTAGACCAGCACGTGGGCTTCGGACGTTACAAATGATATCAGAGTCGATCCGAGTGTACGAAAGTTGGTGAGCCACCAACGACTCAGCTTAGGGATAGATTCTAACTAGCTTATGGCATACGACAAGGACGTCGCATTATAAGAAGAGAAGATTGTGATATCCCAAATTTAGTCCCATATTAGATGGAAAATAAAGTATGATGTGCTTATAATTCAAGTTCACTTGCTACCCATTAACTTTCACTCGAGTTTTTGGATCACATGATTTCAGTCCGCTAATGAAGTTAATTGAACGGTTTGGGGTGCTATAAAATAGTTTTCTCTATTTTTTTTTTTTTTTTCTCACCGTCATTTAAGTGGTATTGAATATAAAATATCATACCTAAGTTTCATTCTTTTCGTAATTAGATGGTTTTAGGGGAGGTAAAAAATGATGTTTTGGATGACTAAAACTTATTATACATAAGTTTTTCAGGGCGATGATTGCCAATAAATGTTGTAAATGGGCCAGCCATGGGGAAAAAGAATCCGACATTTTAGGATCTTGGTTCTCAATTATGGGACAATTAGGGGTTGGCATGGTCCAGCCCCAAATTTATATTTACTCAACCAAATAAAAGCCAACATAGACCATAAATATATGACTTAATCAGCTGCTAAGCTAACCATACATTGTTTAAAATTATTGAGGCTGATTTAGTTCGCAACGGATTGGATCACAAAGGTCTTCTACCTAAAATCAAATCAATAACCAACCCACTTTTTTAAAATTAAAAAGTTAAAATGATGCATGCTTTTGAATCAAGTCGATCCAATGAAGCCGATTTAATTTGATTGGTGGAACCATATGCACCCATAGGGATTGCTATCTCACATGCTTGTTGCATTATTTAAAAAGTTATATATTTATTTTTCATCTTAAAAATGATCATTCGAAAAAAGATGGATGCAACATCAGTTTTGAATAAATTGAGAGAAGAATGATTTAAATATTTTGGACATATACAACATAGTCCTATGGATGCATATATACGAAGATATAATTTGACATATATAAAAGGTAAAAGAAATAAAGATAAATTAAAAATTATACGAAAGAAAGTGATAAAAAAAGATTTAAAATTTTTATATCTTACATAATATATAATTCAAAACCAAATAGAATGAAGAAAAATAATTTATTTAATCGATCCAATTGTTTAGGAATGAAGATTTTATTGTTCTTGTTGTTATTTTATTGATCCCTAAAAAGATATGTACCAACATTTGTCATCATAGGCCTAAAAGGAAGCAAATTAGTTCTAGGGCATCAAATAAAGCTATGAGATTTGAGAAAATGGTTGTAAAGCCGACCTTTGTTCTTATGTAGAAATGGACTAATTAAATAATTAACTCAACCATAATAGATTACCAGGGCTAAGAGATAATAATAAAATAGATGTTTGTGATCTTGCTAGAAAAAAAATTACATGTTGAATTGAGACTTGACAGATGTTGGGGCTTTTCCTAATGACGTGGTTTAAAACACCATACACGAGAAAATTGCACTTGCCAGTTACAAACATATCCTATATTACATTAACCTTAGAGGCCAATAAATGATTTGAACAAAAACTAACCAACCATCTAGCACCTGTAAACTCCATAAGTTCATATTTTGATCATTAATCTATCCATTTTGTCCATCGTTTAAGTTTCATTACCTCATTGGATCTCTATCTATGTATACATATATTTTTCTATATTTTTTTTATCTACCTCTTTCTTTATTTCTTCCTACATGTATTAAATCACTCATTCATCTGATGTATTTTTAGATATATATTACAAATATTCAAACTATTTAAATCGTCATTCTCTCAATCTATTCTCAATTGATACTGTCTCTAATTTTTAATGAATGGCTTCATTTCTTATTTTATTTTTTCTTATATTATTATAAGTCTATCTCCACATTCTAATTTTAATTGCATTCATCTTCTATATATGTAATTTTTTAGATAATACATTCTATATCATAAAAAATAGCTAATCTTATAGTTGTTTTACAAGATTTTCTTTCCAATTTCAAAAGTATTCTACAGCTATATAATATTCTCATTGTACCTTTCTATTTTATCCAATCTAATTAATTTTATATGTAACATAAACTTTCTTTCCTTATGAATAATTAATTTTAAATATCAAAAATAATCATTTTTAGGAACTTCGTAACCTTTAATTTTTCTTTACTTTATATTCATTTCTAATTATATTAAAAATTATATTTCATATATCTCATGTTTATTGACTTAATCTAAAAACCCATCTATTGCCTTTTTTAACTGAAACTTATAATTAGTTCAATCTTAATTTCATTTACTAGTATTTAAACATCTATAAGTAACAGATATCATGAAATATTATACTGAATATATTTATTATACTTATTCATAACTAACAAAAAAAAGATAAAGATTAAAATACAAAATCCTAATGTAAACCTATTGTAATTAAAAATTTACTATTATCACTGCAAGTAATTCTTATACTATAAATTTTTTCATCATACATGTTCCTTGCTACATTCATATCTAATGTGCTTTCCTTTTTATTTTTTTAAAAAATTTTATCATATATTTTTTTAAATCACTAAAAAATTATAAAAAATTATTTTAAAAATATCTTTTACAATCAGTTTTTATGTTATAAAATTAAATTAATTTTTTAATATTTTTAATTACATATCAACCTATGCTTAATTATTTTTTCTTGTAACTCATGAATTTAATAAAAAATTAACAAAGAATAGCAAAGAAATTAATTACCTTAAAAAAATATAAAAACTCTTATTAAAATGTTTAATAATTTGGTAAAATGAAAAGCTGAATTTTTTTTTCCTTTAATATAGATAATTCTTTCTCTTTTTTTTTTTTTTTTTTTTTTGAAAAGATTGGACGCAGTCCTATATTTATTTAAAAAATAAAGTCAGATCCACCTTCCATTTAAAATCAATTTCACCTTCAGCGGATGCACCTGCCGCTCGCCAGCCACATCCGTACGAATTTCGTACGACCAAAGTTGTAGAGGATTCTCGCTGGTTCCACCTCGTTTTATCCAACCCGTGACCAATCCTAGTACGCCACCTAGTATTCGGACAGCCGAAAGGGCCAATCATCTCTCCCTAGATCCGGGAGCCCCACAACCATCCGCTGAGTGCCTGCGGGCCCCACCTTGCCCCACCTACAATGATTAGCCTCTCTCGCTGTCCGGTGTAAAGTTCTAATCACCCGATCCGCTTCCCCCCTTCCTTCCTTCCACTATCCTTCCTTTTTTTTTCTCCCCCCCCCCCCCCCCCCCCCCTCACGCGCGTCCCTTTCGGACGACAAGGGAAGCGCCTGTTCGTCGTGCGCTTGTCTCCTCGACCTCTTGATTTGAATCCACACCGTCCATCTCGAATCTCACCGCTACAGTCCTGGGTCTCCCTCACCCACCGCCACCAATTCGGTGGACCCGAATGTGCCCATAATGGTTCGATTCCCGGTCTTTTGACTCCCACCTTGGACTTTGATGAGGACCTCCCTGGGCGTCAAACAGCGGTAATGATAATAACTCACGACGGAGAGGCACCGGAAGGCAAAGCTCATAGATTTCCTCCTGTCTTCTTAAATTTCTTTTTTCTAGCTCCCGTTTCAAAGCGCATTGATATAGATCTCTGGTGGTTGGTGTCCCATGCGGAGCGGGGTGGAGATGGTGCTCAAGTCCAGGATGAAATGGGCGGCCCTGGGTGGCCTGGTCCTCTCTGCCCTCTCTCTCTTCACTCACTTCCTCCTTGCAGTGTACTCTGGGAGGAGCCTTGCTCGGTACCAGGAGGCAGACCCAGTGCTGCCCTGGGTGCACAGATTTCAGACTGGTGCTTTTCCCTCACTGGTAATGCTTAAAATCCCTCAAAGATCCCAACTTTTCCTTTCCTAGATCTCACCTTATGAGTGCAAACAGTAAACATCGGTACTTGCTTTGGGTTTTGCTGATATTACTGGGCCGTGTCTCTTTATTTTAATATTTCCTTGCACTTAACCTGTTTCCTCTGTGAATTTTCCAATGTCTCTTTATTTTAATATTTCCTTGCACTTTGTTTCCTCTGTGAATTTTCCAGGATTTTTGGGGATATCTTTGCTTTTTACTAGAAAGAATGGAAGCTGTTGGTTTTATCTGTTCGTTAAGTTTTACTAAAATTTCAATATTTATCTTTGTTACGCATTTGCTAAATTTTTAACAGCAAGATTTTTTTTCCCCGCTGGTAAATTAACATGTTTCCTCTGTGAATTTTCCAGGATTTTTGAGGATATCTTTGCATTTTTTTTTCACTATAAAGAATGGAAGCTATTGGTTTAATCTATTTGTTCGGTTTTACTATAATTTCAACATTTATCTTTGTTACACATTTGCTAAATTTTTAACAACATTTTTTTTTTTTTTTTTTCCTCCGTGGTTGTGGAGGTGAAATGTGAATGAGGGAAGAGGAAAAAACACGATGGTTTTCATCAATTTTAAAATGTGTGCTCGATCTTCTGTGCATTCCTTCCTCTGCTGCGATTTGTATGATCGAATGTTTGTGCCAGCATTTGTGATTGTTTGATTATATAAACAATGGGTTCGTTGTTTTCAATTCAAGTCTTTCAGGATGTTCTTCATTTGTCTTTTTCCACATTTGTTAGCTGGTTTTTGTTTTAGTTGAGAAATTAGTTCAAGGGAGAATAAGCCCACCCACCTCTTCATTTATTAATCTTGGAAACATTTGAATTGTGTGTCTATCTTTTATTTGTAAGGTTTGTTTGATATTTTCTTTAGGTTGCCATTATATTATGCTTGACTTTCTCTTTATGTGGCTGTTGTACTCTTCTTTGGGTGATTAGAGTCCAATACATAGAAGATTATGGGGACCCATTCGGCCTTTGGAGTCTCTATTGCCACATGCAAATCCTAGAGGAAGATATGGAGGTCAGTACCATCTGCATGTTTAGCTTGTGTGTCATTCTATTTTATGTGATTGATATGTATATCTTTTAACTTAGTCTGACTGATCATTACAGTTGCAAAATTCTTTTGCTGCTTAAATACTTCTGAAAGATAATAATGGTTAGATCTTGAGTGGCTGAGAAATGATTCTGTACCTGCTGTTAGATTTGAGGTGTTCTGAGCATGCTGGATGTGTGATACAAAAGTGAGAAATGCTAGCATTGTTTATTAATAAGTCCTGCAGGTAAATCATGTTTCTGTAATGGGTCAAACCCCTTAACTAAATTATCATATTATGTCTGTGCAACTATCTAGTCTTTTGATGTAGACACTGCTTCAAGTCGTTGCTAGGTAAAGATAAACAGAGATAGTAAACTGGCAATTGAAAGAGTGTGACTGAAATCTGTAGAGGTTCATTAATTCCTATTGTGGACTCGGGTGGATGTCTTGATTTGGATCGTAGAAATATAATAGCAACTGAGCAGGACATCGATCAAACACAGGAAGAGTATTCAACTCTTGGTGGTGAGCAATAGAGAATGAGACTTTACAACTGGGTTAGAAGGGAACAGAAAAGATCAATGAAAAAATAAATAGGTTTTAAGAAATTTCAACTGACTCTAACACTCTGGGAGATGAATAGACCTAAGAGGAAAGGAGGATGGTTCAATGAGAATCGAATTATATATGGGTTAAAAGTTGCAAGGTTTACATCTGCACATGTATTTTTTAATCTTTATTATTTATATTATTTTATATAAAACAAATTGATATATGAAATATGTTTACCTCATACCTTTTGCTATTTTCTATCATGTGATATTGAAAATTCTACATCAGTCTAGGTAAATGAATATATTGAACTCAAATTAGGCCTTATTACAGTGTGCAATATGCAAACGTCTTGTTTCTCCATGAAATCTACCCAATTTATAAGTTCAAGATTCCAAAATAGATTTTGATACCATAACCTTATTTCTCAATGAAATCCATTTTAGGTCCTCTGCTCTTCTTGTCATGCTAAGGACACCATATTCCTTTTTTATATATTTTTTTCCCTTTAAAACTTCACAATCATCTATTTCTTTCCAATTCTTTTGCCTTTTTTTTTTTTTTTTTTTTTTTTTTGCATTGACATGCATTTTTTTGGCATTACGTGCATTTCCAATGGGGCAGAGATCAGGACATTTGAGGTGAGCTTGACACGAGCTTGGTAGTACTGCTATTTTACCATGTTTTGGCTAAGATATCAAGGGCATTTATGTCTTAGCAGTAAGCTTGAGATTGAAAGCTATATTTTGTTCTGCATCACCCTACTCTGGCTTGAGCCAGTGGTTATCTCAGTTGGCTGGCGGTCATCTCTTTAAAAAATCTGAGTAAGGAAAGAAGACCTGAACAAACAGGAATTGAAACAGAAAGGCATGAAATCATTCATGGGACAAAGGAGAAAATTATTAGATAATATTTAATTATATAAATATTTTCTGATTTTTGATGGGAAAAGTTCAACCATTAAAGCATTTACTAACTCAACAATCTTTAATCTCAGACTAGAAAAATTAATGCAAGTATAGTTGCATTCAATACTTCTCCAACTAGTGAACTTTAGCTGGATATCTAGGTTTTGGGCTGTCACAACTTGCATGCATGGACTTAGGCTTAGTGGGCCATGCCAAGTTGTGTGCTTGGGGAAGCCTATCTTTTGTTTCTAATTGTTTTGGCTTCATTTGATTTATTTTGAGATTTATTCAGGCTTAATCAGTTGTTTTAATGGGCTAGTTATTGGAGGGGCCTTTATGGCTAGGCTAGCCGCTAAGTGGGTATTATTAGTCGAGAACAGCTTGTAACCTTCTTAAGTGCTTATTGCTGCCTTTATGGGCCAACAACTAGCCATTAGAGCTGGCCATGGTCTAGGCTCTCAATACTACAGATTAGAAAGCTCACCCCTCCCCCCAGTGATAATCATTTCTTGCTCTTCTTTTCTACTCTCTTTTTCACTCTTTACTGGCCTACTTTTTCCATTTCTACTCTTTTTCTATATTTTATTATATTTTCAAATTATTGATGTCGGGCAACTGAAGAAGTTGATCAGGTCAAGCCTTCCATGAGCTTGCACTACTTCATAAAGAAGCTGAGCAGAACCAAGGATCACTTGTGCTCTGGTAGTGTTAGAGCCATCTACCCTACATGAGAGGGCAACAATGCTCTTAGGGTAGTGCCTAGCATGCTTTCGATCGAGCTTTCTCTATTTTTAATTTCTAACTTATGAATTGTTTCTCTCTTATTTATTCATGATTGTTTTGTCACACAATTTCTTAATTTTTAGATTTTATTAATATTTACCTCCAACAAAAAGCAAATTACATAGAAATGAGTGCAGAGATTTATCTAAGTTTGCATGTAAAGCAGAGTATATCGCATATTGATCCAACTTTCTAGTTGACTAAAATTTTAGTTTTTCTTCCACATATGATTAAAAATATGTAAATTAGAGAACATTACCCTTCATAGATTCTTTGTATACCAGTAAAGCCATTCTTAATGTGTGGTCTATATCCATGCCTGCTGTTATTCTTACATACTTGCACTGAATGGCAGCTCCTACTTCAGAAACCAATGGTTACATTTTTGTCAAGATACAAGGAGGTTTTCATGAAATAAGAAATTCAGTAAGGATATGCACTCCATGTATAATATGCCTATAATGTGAAATAAACATCAATATATATACTGGTACCATCTCACCTATCTTCTGCTTCCAGATATGCGATGTGGTTGTGGTTTCAAGGCTTCTCAATGCTACTTTAGTCATACCTGTGCTTCAACCTACCACAGGCAATAAGGGTGTCAGGTCTCCTCTTTTCTTTCAATATATATTCTTAGCTTAATCTGATACTTCTTAATTGATTATACTGATCCTATTAACATTAAAACTATATGCTTTTATACAGCTCTGATTTCAAGAGTTTTTCGTACCTTTACAATGAGGATCAGTTTATTGTAGCATTAGCAAAAGATATCAGTGTTGTAAAAGCCCTGCCAAGGAATATTAAAGCAGCCAAGAGGAGGAAAGAGATTCCTTCTTTTAAAGTGCCTTATTTGGCTTCACCAGAATATTACACTGAAGTAGTTCTTCCAGCACTAAAACAGTATGTGGTTGTAGAACTGAAAGTTGCGGATGGAGGATGTTTGCAGGTATCCTTAGTTTGTGGTTCTTTTATTATTATTATTATTATTTTCTATCAGCTAAAATTTTAATTAAAGAGAATTCCTTATGTTTAATTTATTTTTTAAGGTCAAAGCATGATTATAAGACATCACTTGATCAATAGAATTTGAATTGCAACCTATCCAAGAGGGTAAGTCATTTCATGTTCGTAAGGTAGTTTCGAATTTTTGGAGCCAGAAATATCTGATTCACTGCTTACATGATTGCCAGAGGAGCATGTGGTGCCAAGTTATAGACTTCTTTCCCTATGTAAGAGAGACGTTATTTATTGACTTATTTTTAGTAACCTTCCCATCTATGTGTGGAGGGAAGGGATGGAACCATGGCCATGTCTGTCCTTACCTGCTAAAAACACAAACTTAGTTGTGAAATGACATGCATTATATTTACTCGAACCTACTTTTGTCATTTTGACTCTTAATGTCCAGAACTTTACAAATTATTCTTTCTAGCCTCTTTTCACACTAGTTCAGGTTGGCAAAATTTGTTCACAGCATAGGTTATTTTAATGTTAGTATTAGGAAAAAGTATCATCCCATAGAAGTGAGAACAACCAAAACTAATCTATAAAATAGTCTCTAACAATCAACTATTCAGTGTTTCAGGAGCTTTGTAACAAGATCCAGTTGTCAAAATCCTAGTTTTAATTCTACATCTTATTGACAGCATATAGAGCTTCACAATGAGAGAAGTTGGTGGTGATTGTTTCATGCTTTGTTACCCTGGAACATAATTAGCTTCACTTTGAGGAGTAGAATGGGTGTTTAATATTTAAGTCATGAGAAGAGGAGGATTGATGCTAGGTCTATTGCAGGCTGACCAGAAAGGCCTTATAATGGTTACGCTTGATATGCGTTGTTGACCCATTTTCTATAATCTTAAGCTTGTGGAATCTATTAGTTTCTTGACATGGTATTCAAGCTTAGGTTTGATGGAGGTCATGAATTCGAATACCTCCAGTTTGGTTATTTATTTAATTATCTCTGATTTTCTGTTATTCTGATTTTTGTTTGACTTGACTTGATTATCCCTCCAGTATTCTAGCCTGATGTACATTATTGATCCTTCCCTATAAGCTTAAGTTTTTAGGGTCAAATGGTTAGTTAACAATGATGAGATAGCTTTTTTTCCATTAATAAGAAGCAGACAATGGATATGATAAGCCTCATTAAATATGATAAATGTAATGTTTGTTGTCCTATGTTGATGAGTTGGAACCATTTGTGAAGATCTTTTTCATTGGAGGCTTGCATAAATTTCTAGGAGTAATGTTGCTAAAACTTCAAGTCTCTTCCCTTGATTATGTGCAAAACTTATCTTCTGCATTAAAATAACTCAGGCTGTTCTTCCACCTCAACTCGAAGAATACCAGAGGTTGAGATGTAGAGTTGCTTTTCATGCTCTTCTCTTCCGTCAAGAAGTCCAAGATCTTGCTGTGAAAATTCTGCACAGGTTACAAGCTCCCTCCACGCCGCCCCCCCCCCCCCCCCTTTTTTTTTCCAGTCTTGTAGCCATCCTTTTTTCAAGTGCCCACCCTTTTATTCCCTTAACATCTTTTTACCTTGAAACTTATCAGGTTACGTGCCTCTGGGCGGCCATTTCTAGCTTATGATGCTGGAATGACTTTGGATACTTTAGCTTATCATGGTTGTGCAGAGCTTTTCCAGGTATAGATTTCTGGTCTTAAAAATATGACTCTAAATTCCCCCCCCCCCCCAACACCTATAGATATCTAAGGTCTTCAACCAAAGCATCTTATTGCCAACTTATTGCAGGATATACACAGTGAACTTATACAACGCAGAAGACAGTGGATGATAAAGCATAAGTTAATCAAGGATAAACTTTCTATTGATTCAATGAAACGACGGCTTAATGGTTCATGTCCGCTCATGCCCGAGGAGGTATGGTGTGATTGAAACATGTTTTTGTACTTTATGCTCTCCATATTTGACATTCAGTATATGAAAGTGAAAGATCCTGCAATTTTTAGCCAGAGAATTGATTTTACAGGTTGGTATTCTTCTGCGTGCGTTTGGCTACTCATCAGACACAATAATATATGTTTCAGGGGGGGAATTATTTGGCGGCCAGAGGATAATGATCTCTTTTCATGCCATGTTTGAGAATGTCATTGATAGGACCTCTCTTAGCACGGTTGAGGAGCTTACTAGCATTTATGGTCATGAGGAACCCCTTGTCACTGATCTTCTTAAGCAACCTCTGAACAAGGAAGAAGTGCTGCTTGAGGCATGGAAAACATCAGGTCCTCGACCCAGGCCACTTCCGCCACCTCCTGCAAGACCTAAATACCAATCCACTGGAAATGATTGGTGGCGTTGGGTAGCCAACACTGATGAAAAGCCTGAAATGACAATCATGGAGTTAAGAACCAATGCTCACAAACTTATATGGGAGGCAATAGACTATTTAATCAGTGTTGAAGCAGATGCATTCTTTCCTGGATTTGATCGAGATGGCAAGGGACATCCAAATCTTGCTAGCTTGGTCATGGGGCACCGCCTTTATCTGTATGCTGCATCAAAAACATTTCGACCAAACAGGTATCTGTTATTTATAGGATATAACCCTATATTTACTAATACTTTGCAAACAATTTTTAGTGTCAAGTAAATTAGTTGCAGCCAACTAATTAATACTTTTGTTGTCTCTAAATACAATAGTAGTTTTTAGCAATTAGCAGATTTGTGAACTTTTAAGCAAAAAAAGAATTTTAACTTATATATGTGGCAAATAAATATGGTTGTGTATATGCATGTATACAAAAATGCTATCCTTACAATCCTGGATTCCTGGTCAAGATCATGAATTTGGTTACGAATTATATTTGGCATCAGATTTTAATTATTCAAGCAAAGGAAGGGTAAAGTTTAATTTTTCTTTTCTTTTTTTACCAAGAAAATGCAAACTAAAAGAGGAAAAACATAGGTAATATAAATAACTTGTAACAAGAACAACAGACTAACAAACACATGGAAAAACATACAAATGCACATACATCAGCATCATCAAATTTGAAAATCCTAGATTCATATAAAGGCATAAATAAAATCATTCAGCTATCTGATGAGCTGCTTTGCATGTTGGTCTTGTTTGGTTCTAACACAACTAGTTTGGAATATTTAATTTAACAGGGCTAAGTTCTGCCATGCAGAGATGTGGCTGCACTTACAGCCAATAATCTTTGCAGGCAGGCATGTTAATCTTAAAACTAAGTTTTTAGTTTTAAGTTTTTCCTTGGTAGAAGCATGGACAAAAAATTTTCATTTTCCGATGAGAAAAATCTATAATTGATGAAGGAAATTGCCAAATACCCATTAATGATACATTATATGTTGACTCTTATGTTGATTTCTATAGATAAGGGCCGTTTAGGATAGCTGTTAGCCCCAGTTGTTCACTAACAGCTATCTCACATAGTTGCTGAGAAACAACCATTTAAAGCATCTTAGCGGCCAATCCAAACAGGGCCATAAATTTGAGATTCTTTATATAGTTGAGTTTCTAGTGTAAGCATTATTAGAAAAGATCATGAAACTATATGACTAATCTCAAAGATTTTGTTTGCTCCATATATTCTTTTGCTGCTTGTTAAATTACTAAAACATGTTCAAGTGACAGAAGCATACCACATAATACTATAAATAAATTATCTACATAATTTGATGGATCAATTGTATCCTTATGACACTTTTCCAATTAATTATCTACATAACTTTTTGGCTTAGACGATCTCAAGTTTATCTCATGCATTTTTTTAACCACTATTCATAACAAAAATACAACTAGCAATGTAAACTAATTAAAGAAAAAATATTCCATGTATTATATTAAAAAAAAATGTGGCAGTATGACGGTGTCACTTGGGTCCTTTGATTTGGAGTTGATTATCTGACAACATTGTTCTAGTGACCAATAACGACCAGCATGCCAGATTGTATAAAGAAAAAATTTGGCCCTTATTAGGAATTATTATTCAGGCTTGCTGCAGAGGGCCAGCACTGATAGTGGCACATTGTCACTATACTTGTTTTTTAAAAAAATTGTGGATCATTCACGTTGGACATGCGCACAATTTTGAATTATGTATTTTAGTTGTTTGGCCAGTCTTCCTCTAACTCATGCTATTCATGTAGCCATATATTATATTTTGTAACATTAATTACTTTCTCACATGTATTCACATAGGGAAGTTGTGGCCAGGCTTTTTGAGGTAACCCGCAATCATCTATATAAAGGAAACCAGACCTGGCGCCTATTGGTACGTCGGCACCTCAATAGAACTGCATTGGATGGGCTCAATGAAGCATCCATGAACTTGAAGCCATTGTCATTTCTCTCACACCCAGTTCCTGAATGTTTGTGCTTAAGGCAACATCTTTCTGAACAAGCAGCCGGCACTGCTGCTGGTTCCTCAAAAAGGTTGAACTCTCAGTTTCTCTTTGGAGTTACACACTCATGCCCTGCTTGGATGGAAACTGATACCAGCACAGTTTCTGAGAGAGAAGTGGACACAGAGGAGGCTGGTGATGTATTGTCTGAACAATTTTTTCAGTGGAACAGTAGTCAAGAAATTGGTGGTGCAGAAATGAACAGCAGAGAAGATGCTCAAGTAGAGGATGAAGAGGATCCTGAGGGTGGTGAAGGATGATCAGGGATTAAATGATGAATGTCTTAAATGATCACTTCAAAAGCCTGTGTCAGCCACCCTAATTTCCTGGCTGATGCTGTATATTCTAGCAGATGGAATTAGTGCCTCCAAAACAAAACAGGGGATCATTCTAACTTCCATGATGGCAGTGAGAGATTTTTACTGATGCACCAAGAACTAGAAGACCTAGCTTACAACCAGCCAGTTCAAGTCATGTTGAATAATTGCTTCAGGTTCAATCTACCCTTGGGTTTGAGCTTCCTAGTTGAGGGCAGCCCCATTGTGAGAGCTGAAAATTCCTGTGAGCCACTTTTTGTTGGCCTTGGTTGCTTTTGGTGGATAACAAAATTGTTTTATTCTTTATACCAGTTAACCTGCTCTTCTCTAATTGTTCAAAACTATGGTTTTATAGCAGGTAGTCCATTGGTGTTTTATTGATAATAATTTGAGAAATTTATTTTTGTGATCATGCATCATTAAGAAATTTATTCATAATAATTCTTTTGCTCGTAATTGTTTCTCTTACTTTGTTTGTTAGAGTCTCAATCTTTTCAAGGAAGAATTTTTTTGGTTTGCAGCTTATCTTAGTGTGTTAGCCCAATGCCTCAATCTTAATTTTATAGAGCAATGATGTAGTCACAAATGTCCTGAAACCTGTAACAAAGCCATCCTCATTAGAGATGAAGATGTAGAAAATTTTCACACACTATCTGACGGTATGTAGAACAGTAATGATCATTTGTGGAAGAAGATTGGTCCATTCGAGATCATTACAAACAAACTTCGGATACAGAAATATTTGCATGAAAAATAATTATTAAAAAAGGAATAAATTTGGAGAGAGAAATTTTTATCCAAAGAAAAAAACTAAACTGAGCTCGGCTCTCCCTACTTTCAAAAGTGAGTCTCCTTTCAGGAATATACTCCTACTTTGACACATTATTTTAGTTATTTTAGTTTTACTTCCCCCTGGAACTCGGTTTAATACTCTTGACTCAAAGTAAATAAAAATAAAAATTAATAAGATAAATCTCAACCTGAGGTAGTGCTTAGCTGTGAACAGAAGTTTCAATGGTAAGAGAGATGCTCTGTGCCATGATAGATCTTGCAGCACCCCAAATCTTTGGTAAAAAAGGTTGAGGTACAAAAGGTCTTCTTTTATGAACAAATTCAAAATTTATATTTGCTTCTTCCATATATGGATAACTTTTATATTCCCTTGCGCATGATGAGGTATAAAAGAAAGGTCTCTTTTTAAGAAGAAATTCAAAATTTACTTTTGTTCTTTTTTTATATACAAATAATTTTACATTCCACATGAAAGATTTGTGTAAGATGAGGATGAGGCAAAAAAGAAGGTTTTCTTTTAGGCACAAATTTAAAGTTTGCTTTTGTGTTTCTTTCAAATATTGAAAATTAGATTTTCAGCTCCTTAATTATCTGTTATCTTAAATGTTAATTTTGTCATGCATGCAATGAGAGAGAAAATAGTATGTCTAGAATCTGATCTAGAGTATAAAAAAGGTTATGATTTTTCTTCCACAATTCAATCTGATCTTCATTTTTTTTGTCATCTTATGCGAATAAAAATGAATCTTTTTGCCCTTCTATGACAAGCTGATAGATTTCAAGAGTTCTACCATCTTAAACAAGAAAAAACTTGTATTTGGAACTTGAGATTAAGGAATGCAAGGTGAAAGAATTGTTCAAAATAATGGCAATTGCTTTATCAATGTGCACATGGCCTATTTTCTCCAAATTCTGCATTTTATGCAAATTTTAAAAGCAGCAAGAAAGCCTTCCTAAATCTTGAAAAAGTTTGTGCGAAAACCAACTTGTTACCGAAGGAAAAAGGAGTTCATCATATCAAATTTACTATGTTCTACTAAGAATAGAGAGAGAGAAAGGGTAGATAGAAAGAAAAGATAAATAGAAAAAAATATTCCTGATGCTGAATGGAGTCCTACCGATCGAGGTTTGATAGATATTGGACCGTTGAAAATGGAGGATAGATGCTGTGCAACCTTTTATAGATCTGTTACTTGTCCTTTTGTATAAAAAATAATAAAAAAGCCTGGGGTCTCTTCTTTTTTTATTCATCAGTAGCCCCACTTGCTTTAAGAGTACTCGACAAGAGCTGCAGTCATTGCTGGTACAACTTATGGTAGCCAATGTGGTCTCAACCCACATCTAGCAAATTGAGTAAATACAAAGGCTAGCAGAGATCCATCACTAACGTCCACTTGAAATCCATCTTGAGAGAGAAAAACAGGGGGAGAGGGAAAATGAGAGAGGAGAGAGAAAAGAACAAAGGATGGCTAGTCCTCTTCATTCAGTCCTCTTTCTCTTTCTCTTCCTCTTCCTCTTCCTCATCCTACCTTAATAGAGAGAGTGAAGTGGTGTCAATACAGGCGATGCTACTGATTGGACCAGCAATCGATGCAGTATAGTGGTGAGATATCGCTAGTGATGACCATAACTTTTAAGCTTAAAGGAGAGGCGGTAGAAAAAGAAAAAATAAAGGTCTAATAATACCAAAACCCAACCGAATAGCATAGAAGTTGGAGCCATCCTTGGCTAGCCTTCTCAATAGTTAGTATCTAGTGCTAGGTCAAAACTAAATTTTTTTAGAGGGCAAACCTCAATACAATGATAAGATTATAAGATTATTTGATTTTGATTTGAATATCATAAATTTTAAAGCATGAAAACAAATTCTCTGCACACGAAGGTAAACTTACATGTATTTAAGCCTCTTCAAATTTGTAATATCAAGATTGGATATAATTCAACAAGTCTTGTCAAGCCCTAACTAAGACTAGCTCATATATAACAACTCTTATTTAGAAAAAAAAAAAAAAAAATCCTTTCTTCTTGTGAAATTTTTTTAAAAAATATTTTTCAAGAAAATAGCACAAGAGACTTACATGATGGTCAAACATAGCAAGCTAAAAACAAAGAAACATAGCCAACTGGCAGAGTAGGTAATTGTCAAGTAGATGCATGTTTTAAATGGTACTTTTAGCTCCTACATTCATGTTATTTCGGCAAACAATACAATGGCAGGAGCTTCCTACACTGGGCCACCATTTTTTTTTTAATTAGATATTTTGGTTAGGCGATTGTGCCAAGATTTAAACTTTTATGGCAAGTTTTAGTTCATCCTGATAGGCCTTGAGCCCATAGAAGTTTATACCTGGTGGAAAGATCTTCTGAAGACAAACGTCAACTAGTCTCGGCATGCAATGCAGCAGCTTATGGCAGCCGGCATGGCAGTTGCTGGCTATTTAGAGCGCACACGGCCATTCATGCTGTGATTGTGAACGCCTGGGCTTATGCACGCACCCATAGACAGGCTTCTCTACTTTGACTTATCGTCTTCTATAAGCTTTGCATCATTCCTTGCAGTAGTTTAAAGAAATATTTTAAGACGGCTTCCAAGGAAACAGTAAGAGAGACACTAGTTTGATGGTCAAAAAGAGCGGCCAAAGCAAAGAATGAATCATCACCACGTTGCAAATAGAAAATTATCAAGTAGATTCATGTAGTAAGCAGCATCTCTGGTTCCTATTAACCACAACAAAATGGATATGTATGAACCTTCTTTGAACTCTCACCATGTTTGACCAACTCCTCAGCTGATCTTTTTTATTTCCTCAATTCTAAATTCGATACTTGATCATCAAGAAATCTCACTTGTATGTGCCTATATATAAATCATATCCTGAGTCTAAGTTGAACACAACAGTCACTGACTCCCACAAAGCATTCCACTCTCAGAAGCCACACTGAGTTCTTAAGCTGAGGCTTTTGGCAGAGTAAGCAGAAGTCTTCATCCAAGTAGCTCCCACTCGTGCTTAGCCCAAAGTCATTCTGAGTTCATAGGGAATAAAATCCGACACAGTTTAAATTGGTTAAATCTGCAAAGATAACTTATGATTTCAACAAGCTTATTTTCTGGGCACACAGCATTTTTGTTGAGCAATCTCAGCCAACAACATTCTTAGTGTAATCTGACAAAGCTAAGCAGCTCTCCAAGAGAATCTGCTTTCCACCAAGCTATAAGCCTGATGACAACCTTGTTTCCACATGTAAGCTTATTTGAGTTTGTGCTGCAACAACAGCAAACACAGTTATTGAACTCATGGTTTCTATGAATGAATTTGGCTTGGAGAGGGGAATTGTGGCTTCGTTCTAATTGTCCATCCTGAGGTAAACTTTTTTCAATGCAATGGTCCTGAGGTAACGGTAGGACTGCCAGAAACCAGTTGTTCTGGTGCTTAAAAAGACTGCACCTTGTCCAACATGTTCTCTAAATTCTGAAGTAATATTAAAAGATACTTTGAGCTGAGACCCCCTATTGACCAAGTTTATCAACTCAAAATTTCTAGCAATTACAAAGTATGAATTCGATATTCTAAGATTCAAAACTTAGATCGAGCCTTTCTTTCACACGCCACCATATCTAAATTAGCATTATTTGTATGTGAAGTCCAACCAGAAGAATTCTAAACATCATATCTACTTTATATATACATGCAGCTTAAGTGCTGCTCTATGTCCGTTTTCCTCTCATTAAATGGACATGAACTTGCTTTGAACTCTTTCCAGTCCCCTTATTTGACTAGCTTTTCAGCTTATGTTTTCTAATTGATTTCAAGTGTTATAACTTGATCACCAAGAATAAAGGCCTCACTCATCAATCAGAACCCGGTAAAGCTTTCAACATTCACAAATCGTTTGATTCGTCGAGTCCTTCAGTTTGATCAAGCTACTGAAATCTCAATCTTCCCAAGTAGTTCTGAATTTATTGGCGAAAAGAAAAAAGCAATTGCTCGGTGCTGACAAAATTAAGTGATGGAAAGCAAGGAGGATCAAGGACATTCTCATCAGTGTTAGCATCATGGTTCTCATGCTTTTACTTTGTTAATCGAAGCAAAGCAGAGACAAGGTGATTGGTTGCCTTGCTTACTGATCCTTAATGCATCCTAAAGCGAAAATTGATAGACTAGATTGAAAAGAATTTGAGCATACATTATATTTACTTCCATTGTGTTTGAAACAAATGAAGATGACAGCAAAATATTTGATATCCGACACTTTTAGGAACAATATTTTTGAGTATTTATCTCCTTGATTCCCTTGATAGAGAGATCTTTTTATTAAGTAATTGGATAAAGGAGGAGATCTTGATAGAGAGATCTTGTCACAAATGCTGATAAATTGTAGTGGTGCACGTTGAGGGTCCAGATGTTGGATTGGATTCGAGACAAATTGACCTAAGAAATCATTGATGCAAACTGATAAGCAGACAACTGGGCCATCCGGCATCATGAGCCACCAGCTCTGGACCCCATAATCTGACAGCCCCATGGCTTCTTAAGCAAGCAAACATCATGCATGGCCTGGACCATCCCTTGAACCTTATGACTGAACCAATGCCAAGATGAATAATTATGAAGAATCTGTGTTAGTGACTCAGTGGCTCTTTAGGAAGAAGACATCAAAGGGAGGGTGATGGAGACCCACCCTTGATTTCATTAAGAAGAAGAAATCAAAGGGAATACAGAGAAATGGGAAAGGGGGACCAGTCCCTTCTTCTGTTCATGGCTTTGTTGTTAACCTAGAATCTCTCTTTGGTGGTACAAAGGGTCCGTGGGTTGTTGTCTCAGGCCGAGCCATGTTTCATCGAGCATAAATAGTCTTTAGTCCAAATGTTGAGAGAGGAAAGTGCTAGCCAATTCGAAAAAATATTGGGATCGAGAAGAATTCAAAAATCTTTCATATTAAGATTTCTTCACATACTTCAACCATCTATAAAATTATCAATAGCTTTACTCGTTTGTTATTTTGGATGGATGGTCACAAAAATTTTTGTAATTTACTTTCCTTTAGTTTTTCTATATAAATGTTTCTTCATCCAGTAAAATTTAATTGAAAAAAATTTTAAATTTTTGCTAAGTTTAACGGTAGTTTTGATAAAAAAATTATTTGTAAAAATAATGTCCGTTATGCAGATGCCATATGGGATGACAGCTTGATATTCCAGAAAATTTTTCTTTTTCTTTTTTTACGTCATGAATAAATATCATTTGTTGGAGAGTTGATTTTTAAAATCATAGGTTTATCAACCAACAGGGACCAACACTTTGAAAAAAACTTCTATTCGTGACGCGGAAAAAAGAAAAAATTTCCAGAGTCTGACCGCTTCCACAAACCTCTGCTTCCCGGAAACCGAGGTCAGACGTGTAGAGCCCTGGAGTCAACAGCCAAACCATGGGATGCCCCTCGAAGATTTCTCTTTGCTTAGCCTACGAAATTTTAGCTTGATAACCAAGAAACTTCAGCTATAAATACCAACGGAACGTTAGAGACCAGCACAGCAAGCAGACCTCCAAGCACTGCCCGTCCAAACTCCGGCAAGTAAGCAGTTCTCCAGCACCATCTACTCCGCTGTTGGAACCAAGAGGCGTAGCTTTGGCTACTAAATACTAATCGCAGCAGCTTGTCAACCAACGGGATAAATAAAGATGGCCAAGGATAAGAAAGGGTGCTCGCGTTTAAGGTGGTGGTTCTTCTCATGGGTGCATTCCATTGGAAGGGGAGAGAGGCCATCAGCTGCGCCTTCCGCAGGGCCTACGGCATCCATGATAGCTGCAGCTAAGCATTTCTCCAGTGCTCACAAAATGCACTTGGGCTAGCATGTAATCCATGGATGGTGGTATACTTTTGGGGTGTACCATTCATACATAGTTAAATTATTAATCATGCGATCAATGTAAGGTACAGTGCAAAGTTTTGCTTGAAAGTTAGGCTGCCATTAGAGCTTTATATTATGAAGGTCTACTCTAACATTTCATAGCAAGTTAGTGGTTGAGAAGGTGGCAGTTTCCATGCACTGATCGAGATTGTTTTAAAGGCTCTTAGCTCATAGTTCTCTTGCTTTTTTTATTAAGCTTGCTTGAGGTGTGAATCCATGGGCAAACAGTTCACCCCTGGATAACGTACTGGACCAGAGGTAGCCTTGGTCGTTGCCACTAATCATTTTTCTAATACTAAATAATATGACATTAGATTATTGCACACAAGATGCCCCTAACACCAATAGACATGTAACTTTGAGGAGGAAGAGAACATAATTTATGTTACATACATATATTTGTAGCTTTTTTTATGTGAAAATTTACAATAAAAATATGAGCACATACTTGAAGACCTCATTCTCATGGGGAACCTCAACAGTGATCCCTGAGGTTGAAAGAGCCTGGGATGTACTCAACTCTTGCTTGCTGATGCTGTTGGACTAGCTTGATGGATGCAAGGGATCTTCACTTCAGAGGAAATCAAGAGCAGAATTGCTCTCATCCCAGTTATTTGCTGATCATATGCCATCACCCCTGATCCTATAAATACACTGAAACATTCAATATAAATAATATGTGCAGCAAACACTTAGCACATACATGTATGCAGTATTAAAAATATATAGATTTGTATATTCTTCCAATCTCATAATAAATAAGCATTCACTCTAAGTAATATTTCGATTCTACCTCACTTAAGCATTTACATGCAATATATTATATATCCACTTAGGTTAGGTGCAAAAGCATATGATGAATTTAAATAAGTCATTCGATTTCAGAAAAAAGGAGTAAAAAAAAAAAAACACTGCGTAAGGAATATATTTTTCACAACACAGCATCAGCTAGGCTCATGTAATACGATTTTTGAAAATTTTTAGTGTGTATATAGTTTACATTGATCCATGAACACATAATGAAGTTTGTACAAAGAACATATCAGTAAAGCATCTCCTATGTTATTCCTGGCTCCATTTTTCCACTGCTATTCTTTAAGCCAACCGTGTAGACGCGGCCCCTTGACCACTACTTTTCTCTTGTCTTATGTTTAGTTTTCTCAGTTCCTAGGTGATGACAACCGTGTAAAACGTGATCAAATGCCATTGCGCTCTAAATGATGGTCAAAACTAGACAAAGAAAAAGTTGGCATTTCGAAATTCTTAATGGTTTATTGACTAACTTTTTTTAAACTTGGTCAACAAATACACAGATGACTCTTGCAATTGGCAAGTATCCCAGACAAAAACTATCTCAACAAGTAGAGCCCTTCCCACTGAACGCTCACGTTCAGTAAAGTGTCTTTAGCCTAATACCACCCTAGTAGAAGCTCAAGCCCAAGCTGATTTAAGTTGATTGACAGAACTTGCATGGAACTTTCCACCGATCAAATGAAGCGATAGGAGAAAATATGAGGCCAAAGCTATTTTTGCTGGTTGAAGCATCATGGCTCTCCGACTTCCATTTTGATTGCTGCAGTCTTGGGAGGAGAAGCTGCTGCACCTGGTCGGAAGGGGCCAATGGTCACAGCACCATCTACTGATCCAAAAGATAGTTTTTGGGTGAATATTCTTATGCAAATTTTCAGATAAATTGATCGATATCTAAAATTTCAACATTTAAAATATAATAAATTATTTCTAAAAATTACATTTACACTTAATTTTAAAACTATAAGAATAATAAGAAGAGAAGTGATAATCTTTGATTCGTAAGAATTAAGAATTATTGTTAGGTAATGTTTGGTTCACGGTAATGACATATTACCAGATATATCATATTTCTGGTAATTTTGTATATGATAATCAAATTCTCAAAAATGAAATATTATCATGCTTAGTTCGTAATAATAAAATATAGTAATCAGTTTATTATATTTTTAAATTTTATTTAAATTTTATTATAAATCTTTTTTATAATTGAACATTTCTTCTTTTTATTAGAATATGAAATATTCTAATAAAAATTAAAATTCTTTGTAAATTAATTGTAGAAATATTATATATTTAAATATTATAGATATTTAATATATATCATATATAATATAATATAATATAATATAATATAATATAATATCTCATTATATAATATATATTAATATATAATATATAAATCATTTGTTATATATTTTATAATAATTTAATATGCAAAAAGGTCATAAATATTAATAATTTAAAATTTAAAATTTACATATTATTATAAAAATTTATAAAATATTTTGAAATATTAAATATTATATTAATATTTAAATTTAATATTAATATAAAATATTATGTTATTATTAAATATTAAATAATTAAATAATTAAATAATTAAATATTGCTTAGTGCAAATTAAATATATAATCAATTTAAGTATTATTAAATATTGGATTAATTTCACTTAGCTCTCTTTAATTAAATAATTATGTGGTATTGGATTAATTTCACATAATTAAATATTAATTGTGTGGTATTTAATTATTTAAATAATTAAATAATTAAAAAAATTTACAATCAATCTCTAATTTTGATTTTGGTCACAATTGGCTCTGCCATTTAAATTGAGCATTAAAAAAAATAAAAAATGGTCATGTGACTATCACGTGGCCACTAAAAATGTCAAATTTTTATAATAAATAATATGGTAAAAAGCAATAACATCCGTTCTTTAAAGAAAATGATCTTAATCAAGGATGCAATCATCTTTTTCTTTTCTAAACATACCAAATAGTGTCTGTAGTGGTCACGTGACAACTATGTGTCCACTTTTCTATTACTTTTAACCCCAGATTTAAACGGTAAGGGTTAATTGCAATTAAAATCGAAATTCAAGGGTTGATTGCAAATCTTTTTAGTTTAGAGAGAAATGTGCAAACACCCCATATTAAGGAGAGTTAAGTGAAATTAACACTTAAATATTTATATAGAAGTCAAAAGCGTAATTTAAGATTACCAGGTTTCAATAATCTTAGATACCCACCTTTAATATAATCAGATTATCATAATTTATAGTAATCTTATATTACCTAGAATTAAATATTAATGTTCAAATTATCCTACCTAATTGTAAACATAGTAATCTACATGGTAATATCAGATTACCAAGATAGGTTACCATAAACCAAATGGCTCCTTAGAATTTGACCTCTCTCGCTCCAAACAACTCCTAAGAGACATAGGATTCATTTAGGCTAATTCTTATTTTTTTGATAGAACAATGATGGAAAAGTATTTCCCCACAAAATTTTATTAAAATCAACATAAGTTACATGGTGTTCAAGGGAAAGGAGGTGGAAGAAAAAAAAGATTACAAAAACTTTAATAAAAGTCTAAGAACTTATTAGAGCACAAATTGTCCCACAGAGCAAAGGCAATGATAATTTTACGTAAGACCCTATCAAGGAAGTTTTCTTCTTAAGAAAAATTCTTAAGTTTCTCTAATATCATACATGCCACATAAATGCTATGATCAGTTGACCGCAACTTTTTCTCCATTTGGCTTACACTCTCTTCCTTCTCTATTCTGACCAAAGACTAAGAATATTAGTTAGAAGGCGGTATAATCAAACCAAAATAATCAATGAAGACCTTTAGGACTGACTTTGAGAATGGGCATCTAGTAAATGAATGATTTATCAACTTTTGAGTAGCCCCACATAGTATACACCTACTGCTAATCTTCCATCCTTTCTTGGCCAAGATGTCTCCAGTATGTAGCCTGTTGAGGAGAACCAACGAAAATAATACTTTGACCTTCTCTAATGCATATGATTTCTATACTACTTTATAGAAAGGATACATAACTTTGCAATGGTTGATGAATCTGTAAGAGTTTAAATCTATCTCCTAGCTAAGCTTTTAGATTAAAATATCTAAGGATACTAATTAGCGAATGGTAGAGAGTAGACTCTAAAGCTATTCTAACTATAAAAAACCTGAGTACGTAAGAGGATAGTATAGACCAACTATCCACCGATGTGCTCTTTGACTCTGAAGCAAGGCAACCAAAGCGTACTTCATGGTAGCTCATCCACAAAAACTCTCAAATAAGAGAGCAAGCGGAATAGGCACTATCCAACTATCCTCTCAAAATCTAATATTAGCTCCATTACCAGGCCTAAAGGTAATGCAATTTCAAAAGGCGTTTAAGTCTTCACAAATGTCCTTCCATAATGATGATGCATTCTCTTAAATAGTAGGCTTTCAATATAAGTCTTAACTAGAAAGCATTCTTTTCCAACTTAACTAGTAGCATAATTGTATATCCACTTTACCAGCAATGCCAGTTTCATACTCTTGAGATTTCGAATACTCAACCTACCTTCTTTCTTATCTCTACAAACAACTTTTCAATTAACAACGCAATTAAATCTACTAATTGAATTTTTTCGTTTCCAAATAAAAGCTCTTCTCAGCTTATCAATCCTAAAACTCAGCTAGTTTAAGAGCCGAGTATATATGTGAAGTAAGATAAGGGCATTGTGGGAACTAAATTAATAAGATATAATCTATCTTTCATAAAAGGTAACCTTGCTTTTCAAAAGGCAACCCTCTTTTCAATCTTCTCTAATAATGACAGCCAACATTGGTTGTGAATCTTACGATTGCAAAGAGGAACACCAAGCTGTGTAAATGGAAGGCGCTCTCTCTCTTTCTCTCTCTTACAGTTGAGTAGAATAGTAAAGGTCTAAGCTATCTTCTCATTTATATTCAAGCAAATCACCAAGTTTTTATCAAAATTGACCTTAAAGCTCAATATATTTTTAAAGACGAGAAGAAGAGCCTTGATAGTTAGAAAACTCTTCTTCTTCATGGCATGAAATAGAAGAGAAATATTTGCAAAATGAAGGTTCTTGACATCACAAAGGCAAGGAGAATCTCTAATACTTGGACCAATCCAATAGAACTTGCCGATTCAACATTCTGATAAACACATCAGTCACCAATATAAAGAGAGCCAGTGAGACTAGATCTCTCTGGTGTAACCCTTGTCTACACTTAATCCATCTACTTGGATGTCATTAACCATTGCTCCAATTGCCACTAAGAAAAGTAAGGAG
This sequence comes from Metroxylon sagu, assembly GCA_017589505.3. NCBI lineage: Eukaryota > Viridiplantae > Streptophyta > Magnoliopsida > Arecales > Arecaceae > Metroxylon > Metroxylon sagu. The sequence goes on from JACVBY030000352.1 coordinate 133,046, forward strand.
AAAATCCACTCTTTCCATTGAAAATGAAATTCTCGAGAGTACTTTCACAAGACCCTTAGTTAATTTTATCAAAAAATTTTTCAAGATCAAGTTTGCATACAATCCTAGAGATGCCAGATCGCATATAATTAACCAGGACCTCATATGCACTGATGAGGTTCGACCTTTATTTGATGAATGTTGACTAAGCTTTATTTACAAGGATAGATGGGAATCTTGCTAGCTTGTAGGCCAGCATCCTAAAAATAGGCTTACCTAAGCTAATTCTTGTAAATTAGTTTTTGTTCTTCGTTAATTGTCTTAAACTTCTCACCCTATGATTACTAGAAGTTCTCTTATAAGTCAGTGCGCAAAATTGCAAATAGTTGACAAATTGGAAGCTGCCTAATGGTTGCACAAGCTCTGTTTGAATCTTTGATAGTGTTGTTACCCAAGTATTTGTTTTTAAATAGTTTTAATAAATACTATTTCATATATTATACACACATGTACGTACAAGAGTGTACTCATGTCCACACCTGCACACACACACGGACACGTGTGGTGTGTGCATGCATGGCAGGTTTTTCAAGAGCCTGCCGGTTTTACGGTACAAGAATGGATCATGTCAGGAAGAGAATTTGCAACAAACCCAGGTTAACTCTTTGCTCCTTGTAACTGTACGTGGAATCAACCGTCACCTTTAGGGACCCAACGGAGCTTATTAGAATAACCAGCTGCTTCCTTTTATGCTACCATAACGCAAAATTTGAGATGCAAATGGCCTACATTAATGCGATTGTAAGTCTATTCCTTCTCGCATCTTCTGAGAAAATAGGACTAAGAAAACTGCAATATTTTAAGCAATCATAAAACTATATTATTATAAACATGAAAATTTCGCACCAAATAAATACAAAGCCTATGTGCTCCGTTACTGTTCTTTCCAGCTGGCCCCACACAGGATAACAGATTCAGGAGCTATAAGAAAGTTGCATGTCAGCTGTGTCTGTCTTTTAAAAAAATATATAATAAAATCAAATAAGATAGAAAGTCTTTGCTCGTTGCTAAGACCTCCATGTCCTCCAAAATTAAAGAATCCTCAAATTACTACATGACCTCCAGCCATGAGTGTTTAGTGAGTTCATGCATTTTAGCTTCTTAACCAGAATTTTTGACCTCCTCACTGTAAGTAAGAAAAAGAAACCAATTGACAAAATAGTTCTTTGATCACAAAGGGGCTATAACGGTTCATCATTTGTATAAACCAAATCTACAACCACTCTAACATACGGAGTACTACCTCTATTCTGTCTCAACAGTTTTCATACTTTTCCTCTATCTCTTTGCTTCTCCAAAATGATAGTATTTCATGGAACTGTAAAGAGAGAAATTTGGGAAAACAAGAAATCAGAAGCTGTTGAGAGGGAAAAGTATGATGGCAATCTTAATGCTGATTACAAATATAACCTTTAGAAGGAAGAGTCTCAGCAAATAATTATAAAATGTAACATGATAAAATAATATGCCATTTAATATTTCACATATAGCAATGCTAGCATGACACAGATATATCCCCCAGTCATATTTAATGCTTCTCTTGTTTTTTATTTTTTTTTCAATTTTCGTTAGAGTTAGGAAAGGCCTCAGACTAAATCGTAGATACATTAATATATTGCATATTCTTATAGTATAGTGAATCGTCTCTACTAATACATGACCAGAAACATGAGTTGACTATCAGCAAATAAGTATAAAGTTGACCACCCAAATTCTTTAGAGAAAAATTAAATTCTGAAACTAAAAAATATAGCTTTTTATTTTTTAGTGCTTCATCAATAAAAATTAAAGGTGTGGATACACTAATACAAAACCATAACAGTGTGTTGTATGTGGAATTATTGACAATAATAATTTTAAGATCCAAATCTCTTGGGGAAAAAAATAAAAAGGAAGAGTGTTCCAGCTTCCTATAGAATAGACTTAAAACTCGATCTACACTTGGAACATATCAGTTAGATGAGGCTGCAGGCAATTCAAGCAGACATCACTGAATACACCAACAGCTTTGTACAAATTCAATGCCGCTTGCATTCTGATAATTTAGGTTAAAGCTAGATGAGATCAAGCTCCTACTAATATGAATTACTCCTAATCGTCATGTCTTGACCATTCTATTGCATATTCAATAATATCATAAGAGCCACAATAACTTCAAAATTGTTCGACATATTTTATAATTTCTAGTGCAATGTTTCAAAAATGTAATCTCTAGAACAATTTAAATTGCATTTAAAATTTATCAAATATTTTGGCTTTACATATTTTTTTCACCAGCTTTAATTTAAGTAACTTATGATCTCAATAAATTATCCACCGCTTAGTGAGAAGCAATTGCAAATTTTACACATGTGCATGCCTTGCACATTTATACATCAATTAAATTAGTCCTTCTCTTACTATTATATACATCTAAAATGGAAGATCAACTTCTATAAAGTTCTTTATTCATCATATAAATGCCAATATTAATATGCTCCAGTATTTCATTGCCATTATATTATATATTTAATGTATTTGACCGTTAAAGTTACATTACTTATGCAACAAAAACTTAATTATCAAAACCTTCTATTCATTATAATTTATTATATTATTGTATTACATTTAAAAATAAGTTAATAGAAAGTAAATAAATCATATTTATCACATTGTGCAAGGTCAGTGTTAATATCAGAAGTTTCTAAATGAAGGCTTATCCTATGCATATTCTTTTTTTGTCATATAACAGTCAATATTAATGATGCTGTATTAATGACAGGAATTTCTAATGAGCTATCATTAAAACTCATTGCTTGATATATAACAAAAATTTAGCTATCAATGCCTTGTGTTTATTATAATATGTTACATTGCTATATTAAATTTTAAAATTATATATATATATATATATATATACTCACATCTGTTTATTGTAACCACACATCTATTGGTTGCAACCAATAAATGAGATTTCAACAGTTTTAACCCATGAGTTTGAATAAATTTAAAAAATATAGGTTTCTCTAAAATCTCTGTCCTTTCTATAGGGAGAGAAGATGGCATACACTGCTATATTCTCCACTTGCCAAATGAGTTTGATCAGCTTGAATTTTTCTCAACTCCTCGAAGCTCTCTCCACCATCCTTGGCAAAAACCTCTTTGATCTGCTCTTCTTCTTCAGAGGATTCATCCAATGCCGGCACCTCCGAGCGGTCGAATTCAATGAACTCAGGAGCCTCTCCAACCATCCAATCATCGTCCAACGAGCAAACCTTTGCAACCAATCTCCCTAAAGACATGACCGGGATTCGGCTTATGGCTGTGGACAGAACGAAGATAGAATAAAGGATGCACACAATGGGCAAGAAGAGGAAGAAGGCAAAGAAAGAGAAGAAGACGGAAAAGAGGAGTGATGGAAGGAAGAGAAGGCAGGTGAGGAGGGTGGCAGACGGTTTACAGGCCTGCAAGGAGGTCTGGCTTCGTTGTGGAGGCATGACGGATTAAAAGAACGGGAGTGAAATGGGTATTACTACGCGCTTTGAGAGGGAAGAGAAGACAAGGGAGATAAAGATGGATCCTGGTTTCCCCTCACTGTCTTCTTCCAATGCTGTTGAGGGCTTGGGGATACGTGGGCTGTTGAGAGGAGAAAGAGACATAAATGTGGCTGGTTCCACGTACACGTGGAGGCTACGTTTGGAAGGGGTTGGGGACATGCATGCGTGAATCTTGAGGGGTTCAAAGCCACTGTCCAGCGAGGGCGGTTTTTGGTACAAATTAGTCTTATACACACACATAGTATTTTAGAGTGTCTTTAAATGAGTAAAGAATTGACTATAACTAGCATGGAGATGTGATTCAATTTTATTTGAAATTGATCTTTTTGCAATTTGATGGGCATGTAATTGATATGGTTGGGTGATTAGTTTTGGAGTATTTTTGTCAAGAGAAAAATTGAATGGATATGTTAGGATCTTAAATGAGTCCATTTAAACACTTGGTTATTGCCTTCACTGTTGGACCTGGACTAGGACAGCATTGAATAGGACTATGGTGCAACAACATTTTGAAGAGGGCTTGTCCATTGGCCGGCCCATGGACCTTTCTGATTAACCCTGTGGACTAGGAGGAAGATAAGGATGTTAACTGGATAACATGTGAGAAAAGCAATTTTGTATTCTCATTCATCACACATGTTGTCATGAGCCAAGACCCTAGGATGCATCTGGGATGCAAAAACTCGCTGCACATGAACCAAGCAAGACATCTAACAACAGGGTTATTCATACATCCAAGGAAATTATAAACTAGCATTTGTAGGGAATGAAATAAAAAGTCTAATCAAGCAAGATTTTTAATAAAATTTGGAAGGTACAAAATAAAATAATTCTTTAAAGCACTAATAATCCTAATTAATTAAAAAAAGATGACTAGGTCAAGCTGATAGGTATTGCTTTCTATTCAGGTCCCTTTTCATTTTTTGGACTATGAAAAATAACATAAAATAGTTTAATGAGTTCACATTCAGTAAATAGGAGTAATTATAAACTTATAATTTAAGAAGCTAATACATGTAAAACTTTTATGAGCCTAGCATGATATAACTGTTAACTTACAAATCTTTAGAATACTTATAATTTCTAAAATATTTATGAATTGGTTTTCTATAATATACTACTGTTATTTCAAATTTTTATGTCATTATAATTAAAGTTTACATGTCTTTATTTATTAAAATTTTTATGTCATCAAGTTATCAAATCATCTTAATCATGGTTTACATATTATTATTTAAGATTACATATCATCTTTTTATCAAAACGCTATGGTCACATACTACGATCACATATATTCCTATGACAGAGTCAAAGCATCATATTTAATCTTGTGGATGAAATTATATCCTCCATATATATATCCTATGGAAGTGGGTCTCGGTATCAATTATTAAGTCGCATCATAGTGGACCGAGAGTGACATATTTTATCATTTTATATTTATTTACATCCCATTTATTCCATTATTTAGTTATTCTTGTAATTCCTTAGATAAAGTTATATATATATCATCATCATCATCATCATCATCATTGGTTATTATTATTTTTTGTTTCATAATAATATAAATTTTAACTTTTATATTCTACTTGTTTGAATTAATGATTTTTCGTAATAATTAACTGTGCAAAAAATTTAAAAATAATAGAAGGCATTAAAATTTAATTTTTTTTTGCACATAATAAAGCAATAAAATTAATTATGCAAAAATGATGACAGAATAAAAATTAATAACATACAATTATAAGTGCAAAATTAAATATTAATAATAATTAGAAATTATATATATTCAGAATTAGGTAATTCATTAAATTACTAATTTATAATTAGCCTACTTACATCTCTTACCGGTCCACAGGGAGTCAAGCCAACTTAGGATGCTGATCATCTACGACACAATATTTAATTTAAGAATTCCATGATTGATAGTTAATATTTAAATCCTAAGATAACCAAGCTAGCTTAACTTAGACCCAACCCTTATCTTACTTGGACTTGGCACCAAATTCCAGACTAATGTCTAATCAAACCTAGACCTGAAGTCGCCCATCATTTCCTTAATCCTGGTTAAACCAACCTCCAAGATGAACCTAAATCCAGACATGGACCAAAGCCTAAACTAATTTTTAAATGAATCTAAATCCCAACCCCAATAAGGACCTAACCCAATCTCAATTAAGGCCTGAACCCAGACTTTCATCTCACAATCCCAGGACTGAACCAAGTTTCGGTTGGAAACAAGAGTTCATGAGAACTTAGTCGCATGGCCTCATCGCCGACCAAAACTGATCAAGGAGAGGCCGGTGGTTTGCGAGCTCCCATACTCCGGTCATCGCCGGACCTTAGTTTAGGCAAGGGTCCGATCAACGCAAGCCAGGGACCGGCCACCACACAGGCCGCCGAAGTCGATTAACCCAAGACACAGGACACAGCATTCCCATGCTTAAAAACCCAAGAGATCAACTAATTTTTTTGGTCTTGATCTTCTTCCCCATCACCGGCCAACAATAGATTTAAGTCTTGGCGCAAATCCGATCAACTCTTGATTCAAGTTCTACCACCAAACATGGCCGTAAAGGCCGATTCCCACCTTTAAAATACGACAGCCGGCCCCTTATACAACATTGGCAATTGTTGGTGATCAAGCCCACCTCCCACCATCCTAAAGTAAAGTCATAAAACAAGGAAGGAAAGGATGGAGGTTACCTTGCCGAAGATGAAGCTAAAGTGGAGAAAGAAGCCATCGAAAACTTAGCCACAAGAACTTTATTTTCAAGTTGAAATAGAGACACAGAAGCAACAAAAAAAAAAAAAAAAAAAAACCTTCTTGAATCCCATCAGAATTCCACCTAATCTGAATGCCAAATAACTTATGGGTTCAAAGAGAAAATTCAAGGTTCAACGAGCTTACTAATTAAAACTTGGATCAACCTCGAAGAAGAAGGTAAGCATCACTTCACCCTCACCGTCAACAACCCCTCTGAACTCAGCATCAACACCAGAGCTGAGATTGAAGGAGATGGCTTCTGAGTGATTTAAATCACCTAGATCTCATGAATGATCATGGAATTGCGGGAGATCGCAGAGGAGGCAGCGTAATGGCCTCCTCCTCGTCCTCGAGCTTTCTCACGAGTATAACGCTCACGTCCTTATTTCTTGGTTGAGTCAGACCGATCAAATAGAGTAGGTCTAGTTCAACCAAGTCAAGACCTTACACATGCGGACACACAAATATATATGCAAGTGTAACGTATTATTCTGCCTTAATTATAAAAAATCATATACAATAAAACATTAAATTCAGATAGCTAATCATAACTAGTTTGAAATTAAAGCTTTATTATTATTATTATTATAAGTACAATTGATAATAAAACTTTATTTTAAGAAATAAAGTATACATGCATAATTATATTTATTTTGGCATAACCATAAATCCTTTTAAGGGCGCATTCGCCCTTTGCCCATGATTCATTCTTGTAGAAAAAGAGCTTCTCACCAGGATTAGGTGCAACTCATGGCGGAAAATGACATCCTCATTTTGAGAACGACACAAGCAAGGCCCAAGTTCCATGCACTAGCAATCTACTGCTTAACTGAAATCTCATTTGGTCAATTGATGCATCTTGCAATGTATTTAGCCTTGGGGGCATTAGAATTCTTTGTTTTCGGCGTTCCTGGGACCCAAGAAAGAGCCACCAACCAATGAGGATTCAACCAAATCAACTAATGATTTGGTGCTCATCAATTATTAAAGTCATGCCATCTCATAAAGAGATTAGGTGTTATTTGCATCCTCACCACCGACTACCATATGGTTGCTCTCATGTTTCTTTATGATCTTTGTGATTTTCTTATCTTAAAAGTAGGTAATTAGTGTCCGGTTTTTATCTCATCAGCAAGCCATCGGCCTTCCATCAACTCATGCAAGGTCTATGCTAAGAATGAAGGACAAGACGGCCAAAGGAGGTCTCCCTGTGACGGCGGTTAGCAGCAAAAGATTTACAGAGAGTAGCATGGTACTGCAAACATATGTACAAGCTTTTATATTTAAAAAGCAACATGCATCTTGTATCGAGATTTTCTATAGATTGTCCACCGAGGGAGACCAATAATTCGTCGGGAGCATTGCACAATTCATGACTCATGTGAGTTTAACCTATATGTAATTGTAATTTCTTTTTTTTTAAAAAAAAAAATCCTCTCTAGCTTGGCACCAGAGAAAGCTAGTGCATATTTAACTTATTATTTGCTTCCCATTGTATAATAAAAAATAAAATAAAATAAAACTAAAGTGTACTATGTAATTTATATATTTTTTATCTTTATTTTTATTTTTAATTTTTTTACCATCACTTGATGCTTATACGAAATTTAAGATGATACTAAAAAATGACATGAAAAAAGAAAGAGAGACGGAATCGAAGAGCATGCTCAAAACTTAGATTCCATCTTATGAAAACATAAATAAAAAAGTATAGAAAATGTTGTTGTAATGTCTCTAGCCGCAAGCTATGTTCTGGTCCAGCACTTGCATATGGACTGCGGTTGATTGATTGGTTGTGGAGACTCCATTCCAATAGGAAGTGGTTGCGTCATAATCAAGTTCGGTGGCATTGAAGTCTTAAAAAAAAATAAAAAAAAATAAAAAAAAAAAAAGCACGCATGGCCTACCCTAACCTAAATAAAACATCACAATGCTCACATGCAAGACCCAAGCTAAATTAATTTCACGAATCCATTACTTATAGCCACATAATTATTCAATTATTCAGTGGTTTCCATGGTTGCCAAAAAACCTACCATAATTATTCAAGAATCTTTCGACTTTATGGGGATGCGAGAAAAAGAGGCGTATGCCCCGCATGCAGACACTCAATTGCAAGATGTAACCCATCATATTCGATTATATCCTGATTATATTTCTTTTTTATATGATCATCATAACATTCAATTAACATACATGACCATAAGCTCGCCCCAAAAGAAGGGCACGGTATTCATCAACATGGTCAACCCAGGATCAAAAGCGCTAACTTTTGGATCGATCTTTTAACTACCATGCACCCTCTCCTGCGTGTTCCACCGACCCATTTATGGTCTTTGTCCCACCATCCAACCACCCTTCTCCTCCAGCTTGACGACGGAAAGGAACGGGTGAGATTGCTTCCAAAGGACGCCACAGCCGATGGACTCACGCGCCATCTAGAACTTGACATGCACGCATTCGAAAGATGGCATGGTTGGCTCTAATATAATATGGATGGCCATCAGCAGTAAAGGGAAAGAAACCTCTGGTTCATGGAAGAGACGTAAGTGAGCGAGCAGCACGCTTGGTCGCTTTATAAAAAAGTGGGCGAGTTTTGTGCCGGGCTAAAAAAAAAAAAAAAAGGAGAAGAAAAGAAAAGAGAAGAAGAAGAAGAAGAAATTAAAAAAAAAAAGAAGACATATATTATGATTATATGATGGTAGCCGCGATTGAGGGATGGGGTCCGTTCGTGTGAGGGTCACGTGTGCGACCACGTCATCCTCCCACGCGAACAGGGTCGGGCACATGCGGAGCCCCTGGCCCACTCCTCGCGGGGCCCACCGCACCCACGTGGTACGTCACGAGAATGGGCGGGCACCGGCCCTGCTCCCCCTCACGCCCTCCCCTCCTGCTCCCCCTCGGTATAGAATTCCTTCCATCCCACCCCCTCTTTCCCAAAATGCCCACGATCTCCTCCGCCGCACCGGCTGTTGGGTTTTATAATCAAACGTACCATCATCATCATCATCATCATCATCATCATCATCACCACATGAATACATTTATATCAATGTATGAATCATTTTTTCATAACTTCTTTACCAATCAACATAAGATATACACAGTAACCATTAAATTTATTTAAGTTTCATTTTAATTGTTATCCACGGTTTTCATCTTTTGGTGGACTCAAGAATTACGATTTAAAAAAAAAAAAAAAAAAAAAAAAAAGCTAACAGGGGTAATGTTGGAACGAGGAAGAAAACGGAACGTCCAAACACTTCCGGACGGATCCGTGAGTTGCTTAACGGCAGCGGACATGACGCCGTCGCCTTTCGATTCCACGCCCGCGCCGCGACAAAACACCGCGCCGTCGGCGGGGTCCATCGCGAGCCGGGGTGGCACGGGAGCAGCACCCCTCCCTTCACGTGCCTCCGCTCTCCTTTCCAGGTATCTCCAAAACCGCTTTCCGCCTTCAAAATCCGCGTTTTGGACATCAAAAGCCGGTTTTCAAATGTGGGCCCCGCGGCGCCACCCGCCGTGAGTTGGCCACGTGATTCGGGTGGCGACGAGGCGGGAGGCGAGTCCTTTTCCCGCTCGGTTTTTTTTTTAATCACGGCCGTCCACCTTCCGCCACGTGTTCCGACGCGAATCGGGTGAAAGCGGCCCAGCGAGATTAGCGCAAGCGCGAAGCTGGAGATAATGATCTCTCTAAGATACCACCCCCACCGCCGGGGGTTAATCATTATTTACTGATCCCCAAATGGATACCTTAAAAAGAGAAAGGGAATGTCCCTGGATCCAAACAAATTAACAAACCCCCCACCTCTACGTTGTTTATCAACTCTACTAATATTTTTTTTTTTTTTTTTGCTATGTCTAATGAGTTGGGGAGCCTTCCAACCTGTGTTCATGAGTGTGTTGTACTTTTTGTATGTATTAGAATCTTCTTCATCTAATCTTTTATCCTTTTCTTTAAGAAACTTGCAAGCCTCCTTGTGCGCCTCTCTCTCTCTCTCTCTTAATTCTTTTTGGAGGAGAGGGCACACACAAGCATTGTGAAGCAATAAAGAAAAGATTGCTTGATTAAATGTATGTGGATGGATGTGTATTTTCTTTTGACATTAAGTTGATAGGAGTCATGTGAATCTATTATTGCTAGCTGGTTGGGTGTTTATTATGTTATAGAAGGGGGATGGGGTTGGATACAAAGGTTGCCAAAGGTTCTGATGATGGGGATAGTGCCGCTTGGGGATGGGCACACAGAGGCGCCGGAGACACGTTATGTCGTTTCCAAGAAGGATAAGATGAATATTATATCCAAGGAAAACAGTGTAGCCTCCTTGGACAGTGGTGGGATGGGGTATTTTAGGGTTAAACTGGCTTGGGGGCGTGTGATTGGGAAGCGAGTTGGAGTTGTAAAATGGATGGACTGATGGAGAGATTTGGAAATGATTGGAGCTCGATCGATCGTTCTCACACTTGGACGGTGTCAGTAATTTAAAGAAATGGTCAACGACACTATTTATTTATTTATTTATAATTATTGCAATATATATCTGCTCGATCGTTGAATCGTATGAATTTCTTTATGCCGCACTCATGGGAATCAGCAAGGCAGGTACGAGAGAGAGAGAGAGAGAGAGAGAGAGAGAGAGGGATGGTGTCTCCAAGCAGCAATAGCTAGAGAAAGATGGAATCTGGAAACAGTGAAATCAATGTAGCTGATGGCAAAACCCTTCTCAAAAGGAAAGACTCTAAATATCGATGGCGATGTTTGCCGAGCTAAAGAAAGAAAAGAGGGTGGTAGAAGGTCCATGAGATCTATCCCGGCAGGGATCCTTGTATGTGAAAGTAGTAACGCTTATATGTAAAGAAGGTTTTTTCTCTAAGAATTATAATTTTTATATGCCAAGTTCTTCTATGAACAAGAAATAATAGTTTCTCAAGATCTCTACTTTGTATGAAGATCATAGATTTAACATAGAGTCATTATGCCGACAGAAGTCAACATACAACAATTGCATATTAGAATGTGCCAATGTATAGGGCCAGTGCGTTGTGACCTACCTATCATCAATATAAAAAGAGCTCATAGAAATTTATAATCCACAGCCATGTGAGTATATACTCTTTTCTTGGCTGTGAGATGGAAAACATGGGACGGTTCTAATCTATAGAAGAAGAGGCCATGCTCCTTTTTTCGACACTGCAGCTGTACAAGCCACCGCCCATTCATCAGAATACATGAGCACTCTCCCTTTTATACATATACTCAGAAATCTCACCCATTTTATATACTAAATTCTTGATCTCACCAGCTTGGAAAAGGTCATGGCCTCCCTCCTACTGGGCGTGGTGTCCGCCATACTGATGACAAAGCGTACGTAGTATAGAAAAGGGTGGTGGTGCTCACGCTCAGCTTCACAAAAGCTAAGATACCATACATATGTCCTCCCTCGGCACAAGTCCTCCAGCAGTCGAGTTGTATTAAATATTGAAGGTACTCAGCAATGATATATCAAATCAATTTGGAGCAAGCTCGTCTCTCCATACACAGGCATGAAATGAAAGGTACTAAACTAGGATGCTATTGGGCCCCAGCTACCCAAACCGTGCGTTAAGAAACGCGACCATTGATTCATCTTCGGTAGAAAACAAAATGCTTCGCAGTCCTATCCTGTTTGCATGAAGTAAAAAAGGGATTGGCTTTCAAGAACAGCTACCGTGAGATTGGCTAAGTACTGCAGCTTGCTGAAAATTAAAGTTAAGTAACAAACAAAAGATCTCAAGGAGAGGTTAATCCAAAAGTACTGATGTTTCATGCATGCATACCTGACAGATGGGTCAAATCATCAAACGAGTGTGGTCATGCATGATTCCTTAGATGTAATGTTCTGTCATTAAGTAGATCGACCTCCTCTAGTTGGTTTTAGCCAAGTGCAATGTCATCGTGATGTAGCAGAGCGAAACCTTTGCGATGGAGTACTGGGCTCTTCTGGCGCCATGACCCACTGTTTGCTCTCTTTGACCACCTTTTCTTAAAGAGAGAATCTCGTCCTCGCCATTAATGGCGCCAAGGTTTCTCCTCGTGGTGGGACTGACACGTGGGGTAGTTTTTGTTTGGTAAAGGTTGGTAAATAAAGAGCAAGACTATTGGAGAGGGGAGCATGTCATTTAGGAGAGGTCTCGTACTCCCCCTAAGGTACTTGGAAACTTTTTCAGGCCATGCACATTTGACTCTTGAATTCATTGCCTCCGGTCAGGACGGTTCTCCCACTGTTTGCACGTTCGCCGTGCCCCGGTGCGCACGTGCCAATACCTGGCCATTCTGGGAGTTCGGGGGGCCCGGCTAAGCCGTACCTCGTAGGCCCTCGGACATAGATCACGTCTTGGGGGGCGTGCCATGCTCCGGTCCCCAGGTCTGAGCGGGTGCACGCGCCCGTGTCGGCATCCATAGCCCGCGGGGTTGGCTCTCCTGCTCGTGGATTCGCTTTCGCCTGTTCTTCTCCGACCAAGGAGAGAGAGCGAAGAATTTTTTTCCTTCTCTTGATAGATAGTGAGAAAAACCAAAGTACGATCATCCAACAATTGAAAATTTGCACAATGCTTTCTAAATTGAAAAACCAAAAAGATCTGAACCGTTAGATCTTGAAAGAACAGCCTAGGTGACACTACCGGATGAAGGTGGTGCAGATTTATAGCAGGGATGCCATAAATAAGATGAACTGTATCACTTAATTACGATAAATAAGAGAAATTTTACTAAGCATTCAATGCATCATTTTAATGGCTGTTGCTGTAAATAAGAGAAATTATTGAATAATTAATTTTTTTAAAAAATTTAGCTGTTGGATCAAATGGCTTTCTTGCAGTATAATAGATAATAGAACGCTTGCTATGAAAAGAGGCGGCTGAAATTTTAGCTTGAGTCTTCGAAAAGAAAAATATAAATGTATCGTAATAATACTATCCAAGGATTTTATTTAGCTCTTGTGTATACCTATAAATAGATAAATCTCAATTTTTCAATTTTATTCTTGCTGCTTTGAATGGATTTTTTATTAAATACCATTTGCTTGAGTTAACTTCAATCTACCAAATTATTTGAGTTAAATTCTTCTGAGCTTTCCTCATCGGTTGAGATAAATTACTTTCTCAGTTCATCTTGAGCTTGCACATTTCCAAGATGGTCAAAAATATCACAATCTAAAATCTTGTGATATGTCCCTTCTATGTTTGCTTAGAAGTAGTACATTTGTTGGTTTTTGGATAAGAATGTCTTTTGGACACTTTTGTGCTGCATTTTTAAATAGATGCACCCTTTACATGTAGTCTTGTAATCTTTAAATACATCATATGATAGCAATACATAGCATCACAACCCAAGCCCTCTTTATCTTTTTCAAAGTTTGCTATATTTGAGTGGACAGCATGTTCTCTTAAGAATACTTTGAGAGAAAGATCTAGTACTTGGATATACATATATGGATGACATAGATTGTGTTAGCAAGATGACAAGCAGTTTTTATGCAATTATGACATGTTTATATATTTCTTTCTCACCATGATACATATAAACCTTGTGTTATGCAAAGTGCTTGAATGAGTTGATGAGAAGGTGATTTTGAGAATTATGTGATTTCCATTATAATAATATCTATATTGATGATACATATCTTGATAGTTTAAGCTTTTTCAGCCTAGTGGCTGTTGTAGGTTGTAAGTTCAAATTTACTAAAAGCTGATTATTTACTAAATCAAGTTGATATATATTCTATAATTAAAAAATGTTTATATTTTAACTTACTTGTTGTATTGATTTATTTATCTTTTAATGCATGATTTGAAGTTTGGACTGCACTGTAAGGGTAATATATATCGATTCCCTTATTTCCAGACAATTATATATAATTTGAAGAGGGAAATTTTGGTTTTTGTTTCCCATATATTGGTACAAATATTTATAGCAAGCCGTTAATGGTTATATTAGGTTATGTTAATGTAATGACCTAGAATTTTATCTAAAAAATAAAACAAAAGATATTGTTTGGATTCTTGAATTAAATACACACTCACATATGCTCTTATATGCCCCTCTCATTTAAGCGTTCATATCTTCACTAGGCTCAAAATAAATTCAGTTACAAACATTACAATCATTTTGTGGTTAGCCTTAGGAAAGCCTATGTTGTAGTCTCCCTTAATTCACATAAGCTATGGGTGCTTTACTATTATTTACCATAACCCAATACCTCATTTCTTTTAAAAAAAACTAATTAGAAAATATTATTTAGATCTTTTTAATTTTATAAAACTACCTAAGATCTCTATAATGCACAATCGATATGGGATTAAATATACCCACACATGGATCCTCATAACTTAATTACTATTATATGATATGATACAATGATCCTCATGTTGAAGTCAACTTTCAATGTTAAAGGAGTCATTTTAACTTACTAAAGTAGAAAGCATACCTTGAAGGCCGAAGTGAATCATTTTAATTACATGCAAGACTCTAAATCCTATTCATCTGTTGGTGTACTTGGAAAAGGCAAGCTATTGATGAATTATTTCTTCCATTCATTTCTCAAAAGGTTTACTATTTCAAATAATCTATAAATTATTCTTTCTTATGAACTTAATGATTAGTGATGCATCTAGTTTACTTTATAATTAATTAACTTTGACAATATAATGTTCTGTTGGTAAAGCATCACATATTGTCTATAACTTAGTCAGAATTTGCATAAACTATTGTATCAAATAAGTTGACCTTGCCTTAGACTTGTGACATCAATAACAAAAACCTTGAACTTTGGTTTCGAATTTCTTTTCAAATATATAACAAGGGATGCAAATTTGAGTGTGTATTCTAGCTTTATCTATGGTGTTAAAGGTATGTGCTATTACGGACTGTGTTGAAATCTTAACATATTTTCTTGGGTTGTAAAACATTCCGTATGAATTATAATTAGTTATTTTTTAACCAAAAAAACTTATAGTTGGTTATTGATAGTTTCACTCAGCACATTCTCATTTACATTTCACCGATGTTACTTGAGTTAATGTAATTGATCTTAATATATGCATGAAGGAAATGAAATAGCAATACAATTATGATGTCCTAAGGCATTAACAGTGCATAATTATGAGATATGATACGGACCAATAATTATGGGGCAGTCATTTTGCATGCATACAATTTTACACAAGCCATCAAAATATATTTTCATAAGGAAAAGAAATTTTTAGAATATTAATTGTACTTCTTCAGATAACATGCCTTCGAAATATAAATTGTTTTCATTACTCAAGTAAAAATATATTATGCCTTGCTTTATAAAAACCAATAATATTGAATGAAAATATCTTTATATAAACAATAAGGGAATATTTTATTCTAACCAATGCTTTGGTAAAGATTATTAAAGTGATTGATATGGTGTGGCCACAATTGACATGATAGATCATGCCCTTTTCCGGGTAGCTAGAAGTGGAGCACGTGATCATGTTTGTATCTTGTCTCAACCTGTGAGGAGGCCATGCAAACATATATATATATATATATAGCATTTATGCCATATCCTGTGTGTCTATTGCAAGCAAGCTATACAGATAAATTTAGTGGAAACCACACCTTGAAAACTTTCAAGCACCATCATGGAAAATAAATCATCCTAATTGTTATTTCAAAAAAAAGAAAAGAAAAGAAAAATCAATACGTAACTTTTCTATCATGTTAAAAGAACAGTTAATAAAGCTCATTTCAAGATAAATGTTTCTCTTTCTCTCTCTCTCTCTCATCTCCCACACAAAGAGGTAATCTGAAGTCAAGCAAAAGAGTGCAAAACTCTCATCAGTATAGCAACAGTGAAGCCATATAAAGAAGCAACCAAAGGATCATGCCGCATACGAAACATCAACCACAAAGTTCTCAGCTGAAAGGATATGTTTAGTTTGACATTTGATTTGTTAGATATTGACCCCACTTTCATGACACTGAGGCTATCTAGTACCGGGCAGCAAGAGATTATTATATTCGTGATGCAAGCCTCAAAGAGCAATGCCATTTTAAATATATGCAACCCTTAGATGTAGAAACGTTTGGCTCTTTTAACGTTCAAATCTTATCTATTACCACCGGCAAGATTAAAAAAAAAAAAAACCCAGAGGAAGAGGTTCCCACAGAATCAAAATACTAGCACATAGATTTTTCTTCTGTTTGTAGACATGGTTAACTGATTTTTTTTTTAATTTTTTTAACTTTGACCTAAGTCCAAGGAAAATAGCTGACTTACAAACATTGCTTTTTAAACGACAGGTCTCTTTCATCAAAGAAACCCATTATCATGATCATGCTTTCCATAAAACAAAGTCCTCTCGATGCATGTCATGTCATAGATCAGATATCTTAAGCTGTGTTTTTCTTATTATTATTTTCTTTTTTTTTAATACTTTTAATTTGTCGTAATCCACCTCAGAAGAGCCATCCATAAATATAATACTATTTAAATGTGCACAAAGGTGGCAGCTAAGAATTCTTTAGGCCATTTTTTATTTTATTTTATTTTATTTTTATAAATAAATAAGTTAGATAGATTATTTATTTTTGAGAAGGATGGATGATGGATGATATAATAAAAAGGTGAAAGGAAGCGGGGAAATGAGTGGAGGAATCCCACGCACATGAGCCCTCCACGGGATGCCCGCGATTCCCGCTCATGTGCCTCCGGGGGATGGGAAAGGCGTTAGGGCGCGCGCGTGGGCCCCCACCCCGAACCCCGCCACCCTGGCGGCTCCTCACGTGACGTTCCCCCGCGGTGCTCTGCCGCGAACTTGCCCCAACTCTTTTGTTTTCATTTTAACCCCCTTCTAATCGGGATTAGCGCTGATCATCCCCTCTTTATCCCACTTTTAACTCCCTTTGTCAACGCTCCCTTCCTCGCCGCAGTCAACCCACCTTGCGGCACGTGATCCCCGTTAAACGTCATCAGGATATCTCCACCGTCGGCCTCTTTTAATGGTAGATATCCCGACCGTCCGATCGGTGATCCCCTTTGGAGTAATTTTGGCTGGAGCGATTTATTAAGCGGTGGACCACGGATTAGATCGGGTAAAGGACAGCGGATGGTGTCGTTACGGGCGTTAGTTTCGTTTGGATGGCGTGAGGGAAACGCCGTTCCACGGCGACGGAAAAGGAGCGTGGAATAAAAAGAAGGCGAGGGGGGGCGGGGCGGGGCGAGAGGGGAGAGAAAAATAAAAGCGCCGTATAAAGATCCCGAAGCAGGCCCGCCGACCCACCTCATCCGCCGCAGTGCTCCTTCGGAGATATATCGATACGGATCTCTTTCCCTCTCTCTCTCGCTGTCTGTCTGTGAGCTAAATTTCCTCAAATTCTAGCCAAATTTCTCTGCATTCCGTTGTCTTGTCTCTCCTCGTCGTCTTTCGTCCAGACTCTCTCTCTCTCGATAGGGATAGGGTTTGGGAGAGATCGATCGTTGGTTTTGTTCGAAACCTCTTCGACAGTGCTGAATTCCGTAGAATTTTGGGTGTTTGGCCGAGAATTCGAGGGAAGTATTCGAGTCGGAGGTGGAGCTCACTCCGGCAGCGTAGCTGCGAGCTCTTGCATCGTACTCGAAAGATCGGATCGCTTCCACGGTTTCCTCGCCGGAGGCTCGATCCGGAAGCGTTCTAACCGAAGGGACTCGCGATTTCTTTTGGAATTTACTTGCGTAAAGATCGGAGGATCTATCGTGCCGAAGCTGTGGGAGAATTCTGTGGTTCGCGTGGAGAATTGTTGTAGATTATCCGTGTCAACGTATGAGGATGGAGCTCCAAGGTTCGGATTGTCTAAAGGAGTCTTCTTTCTGTTGTTTTTTCTTTTTTCTCTTTTTTCTTTTTGGTTTAGTTATTATTCAGTTGTTGTATTTCTGGAGGTGATGGGATTTAAAAATATTTCAGGTAAGAAAGCAACTCACGATTTCCTTTCGCTTTACAACAAGGATTCGTCTTTCCAGCACCAGGATTCAAGGCCTCCTTCCCAAGGTAGTTGTGAATCTTTTAATACTTCTTTCCAATTAAAAGCAGCTCTCAGAATTTAATACACCCGCTTTTAGTTTATTTCCGTGTTCTTTTTTTTTTTTTTTTCTCAAGAAGTAACTCAATGAATTATCGTAATTATAATAAAATTACGTTGTTCTCCAAAATTCCCCAGTAGAAAGTTTATCAGAAGACAGCTCTCGAAGCATTCAGGGAAACTGTCTCCATTTTGCCACCTCTAGTTCTTTGACACCTCTTATCTCTGATCGACGGGCTCTGGCTTGAACGATCATTAATACAAAAAAGATATATAATTCGTAGGCTCCATCATGGCCGTCAAACTTTTCGTATCAATCTCTTGGATCGTGACGCCCAGTTCATAATCACCGTTTGATCGGTCTAATTACCTTTTTTTTTTTTTTTTTTATCCTTCCCTTGTTGCAGGCTTCCCTCTAAAGACGCATGATTTCTTAAAGCCGCTGGAGCGGGCCGAAAAGGGCCACCGCGACGAGGCGGCGAGCGGCGACGTCGCCGTCGCCCGCGTGGGCCCCGGCGAGGCAGGCCGTGCGGCTTCGGTGGAGCACGTGCTCCCGGGCGGCATCGGGACGTACAGCATCAGCCACGTGTCGGACCCCGTCCCGCTGGCCGTGGTGAAGCCGGAGCGCGGCACGTGCCGCGGTGTCGACGTCGAACGGAAGCCCGAGCCCCATCATGCCAACGGCGTCACTTACGGCTCCGCCTACGCCGCTGGTGCCCCCTTCGCGCTCTGGGACCAGTCCGCCGCGAATCAACCCGGGTCCAGAGGTAAGATCCCATCGATCCTTCCAGGTGGTCTAACTTACGCTGCCATGCCGTCACTGTTATATCTGACGGGAAACGAATAATATTGTAACAGCAATATTATATTATAACGATAACGGATGACATGACGAGCGACCCTCACAACTCACCCCACTTGGAAGGTGGATCGGTGGGACCCGCATTCACGTGACGTATTTTCTCCAAAAGGGTGAAGGGATGTGGGGTTTGTAGTGGGTCAAGGTAAAATAAATAAATGAATAAATAAATAAATAAGTTAGGTGGCGCATTACGGAGTCCACGTGATTGACACGTGCCGTCACGCGGCCCTCGAGGAGATCTAGACCGGTCTCCAACGCGAGCCCTGTACGCGTCTCCCCGCTCGCCCCGGAACTCAAAACTCTCGTCCCAAAACAGAATTGAAGTCGCCGTCGGATCCGGTCCTGTGGGCCGTGCGATACTCCGATCAGAATATATATATATATATATATTTAAAAGAGAGAAGATTAAAGAAACAGAGACCGGCGGCGCAGGGTACTGATCTCCGCCCTACCGGCGCTCGTTAGCGCGGGGCCATTCATTTTGTAATTATTTTGTTTTTTGCCCTTGAAATAATATTTTGAGCTTGAAGGAGGAGTCGCTTAGGGCGTCGTCCGTTTTGTTTTGGTTTTCTTGTGCGTCGCAGGGCAGTGGCCGTTCCCATTCGCCGCCCGCGGCAGCTTCGTATCTCCCTCCGCCTCCAGGTTGGTGCCCTTCTTCTCTTCTCGCCATGGTCGTTTCGTCTCGTTCTTCTAGGGTTCTTGTTTCCTTTAGCTTCGATTTTTCTAGGGTTTCGGAGAATTTAGGTGGGTTTTGGTGCAGGCATCACCCGGCACCGGAGAAGAAGCGATTCATGGAGTCGGCGTCCAGATCCAGCAAAGGCTTCGACGACGACGACGACGACGACGACGAGGAGTTCGGGAAGAGGGAAGGCTCCTCCTCGCATAAAGGTCGCTCCTTTTCCTTTTCTTCCCGTTTTAAATTTTCGGTCGTTTCCATCCTTTTGCGCCCCCCCCCCGCCCGGGGTTGCTGGATGCGCGCCACGGGGGCAAGTTGTTTTTTTTGGCTGAAAATCGGCTAACGTGCGCCAGTGGTCGTTGGCTGAAGGTTGTACCTTGGCCTTGGATTTTTCTTTCAAGAAAATGATTTTTGAAGAATAAAAATCCAACATTTCAATTTATCACGTTCTTATTTTAGCTAAATTCATTTTTTTAGGCTTGCGGAATGCTGAAATAATGCTGCTGCGATTGGTTTTATTTTTGGGGTTTGGAAATTCTTATACTTTTTATCTGCAGCAGAGTTGACCGGGAAAGTAGATGGGAAGGGCAAAGGGGGCGAGAATGATCAGAGGCCCAACACCCCGAGATCAAAGCATTCTGCCACAGAGCAGCGGAGAAGGAGCAAAATAAATGACAGGCACGTTTGTTTTGGATGAATTTTTTTATTACCTTTCCAAATTATCGGCGATCCTTTTATTGTGTTGTTTGATTTTTCTGTTGTGCTATATATTATTTTTGGCCAAATTAGGTCCTGTGGAGATCAGAGTGTTTCTATACTGGTAGTGTGAATATTTAGTTTGAATTTCGTGAATCTTTACTCCTGACTTCAACGTTTCCATTTGGCTAGGCAAGATTCTGAACACAATTGTTGAAAACCACGACAAGGTTTTGCTTCTTTTAATTATCTTGTTTCTATGAAAAAATTGTACTAACGATGCTTGACTATTACCAGAATTTTATTTTTTGGTTAGTTAATTGATTCATGATAAGCTCAGTTGTTTTCAGTTAGAGTTAATGGTAAATCTATTCAGTTAAACTTTGTCTCATTCTATAATTTCCATATCTATATGAAACCCAAAAGACTTGGGCTTTCTCATCTGCATCTTTCTATGGTGTTTCTTGTAACAATGAGACGTGTTTAATGATTGATTTTCAGAGCCTGAGAATCATTAGGAATGTGGTAAAATTTCCTTGATGATGTAAGAAGTGACGGCAAAATGTTATTCTGCGAGTAAGTTTTAAATTTAGGAAATGTGGAATCAAGAGGGAGAGGAGGACATTAAAGCACCAATTATCTCTTTGAATAAGAGAGAAATGAGAGTGAAATAAAATACCTAAAATTGCAGAAATCTAGATTTAACGAGAGTTGGAGGAAAAAAATATGTCTAAGTTTACAGTTAAATAGCTTTTATAGACATAAGCAGAGGATGCTTGACTTGAAAGAGACGTTCTGTTTCTCTTTTACAGCAGGCTTCATGTAAATAGCCTCTCAATTTATGAGCATTTACATGTTTATGCCTCATAAGAATAAAGATGCTCATCAATGAGCTTCTTACTGACCTTTCTTCAGTTTTAACACCTATGCTTGAATGCTGAACCAAATCTTCTGGTTTGCTTCTATTGAACTTCAAGGATATGGCTTTTCTTCAAATCCTTGCATTTTAGCAAATTGTCCTTTAAGGATACTTACAAGGATAAGCATACATGACACCAGCGTGGTTATTTAATTTATCAATGAAGGACATATCACAACTAAATTGGTACATTTAACACCCATGAGTGTTGTAATTGCACTTGTTTTTTTTTTCAATTTCAGAGTTTTTTCCATCTCTTTAAGACATTTTATAGTAGATACTATGGTTTCAGATTCTGAAGGGATGTCTCGTAGGATGTCATGATAGGCTGCTGTCTCAAGTGTCGAGATGGGACTGTTCCGCCATCATTCTGACATTCTAATTGATGCATTTTGGGACAGCCCTAGTCCCAAGTATTGGGACAGGGTGGGATGGTTGCGCTCCACGAAAAAAATAGAGTGGTCCTGTCTCATAAGATTTAAAATCTTGGCAGTTATTAATATTTCTCTATTAATGTGTTTGTTTTTAGTGATTTTATGTTAGTGAGACATTTAATATGTACATTTGATATCATTACCATATATATATTTGCAACAAGGACAGCTATTAATCAAGCTTTGTAGGTTTTCTTTTTTTAAAGAAATATAATCTGAAATGAGAATGAGACAAACTGAAATACATGGAAATTGATTGCTATTACATTTATTATTATTAAACTGTACTGCTGTTAAAAGGTTAGTGGTAATCTAAAATAAAGAGAGTGCATTGAAATAACAATTCAATGAATAACTATATCTGCATCAATTTGCTAATTCCAATGACTCTATCAAGTTGTTGAGCATCATGATGTTTTCATGAAGATAGCCCAAACCTATTATGGAGTTGGGGTGTCTCACCTGTTCCTAAAAGGCAAGAAATCTGAGACCCTTGATACTTAGAAGCTAAAAAAGTGTAGAATTCAACTTTAGAAGCTTGCCACCTGTTTGGGATGTATACATTCGAATGTAGCCAAGCTTAAATCCGGTCACCTTCTCTAACATTAGATTCACAGAGTTCATGCATTCCAAAGATGAAAAAAGTGAAAAAGATAGAATGGCTCTGAGATTTGTGTAGATCCAACGATGGGGAAGGTCATAGGATCATGAACTGGCTGCATTCGAATGTAACTAAGTCGAGCTCATATATATATTTAGTTTATTAGACAAATAAAGCAACTTCATTATTCCACATCGATGGCTTGTAACCGCCACACTTATTTACACCATTGCTTATGCATCCTGGTTCTCTATACCAAATGTTATTTGAAGAAAGCTGCTGATTTCTTCCCCTCTCTGCTTTTGTACTCTGGTTGACATCAAGATTTATTTAAACTTGAGAACCAAAGGCATCATTCTTTTCCAAACCTTCTGAACTTGTTAAATAAATCTCATTTATGTGGTGTTGGTGTTTGGATCATTAAACATCTCTACCTAAGGCTTCGACTTTCTTTGCTCCTATAGAAGGGATTGGAACTGAACAGCCACTTTCTCAATTTCCATACAAAAGAGTCCTTTTTTTACATTCCTAAGTTCCATGACTTGGTCAAGATATTTAATGACAAAAGCTTAGGTATGATCCGATTTATAATTGAAAAAATTTTGCTGGATTGCATGGTGCAAATTGATTTGGGTGTTAGCAAAGGAGAACAATTTTTTTTAAAAGGCAGATAAATTAGTAAATGAAAATGATGAAAATCAAATCATAAAAGTGATGAATGACCAAGATATTCTTTTTCTTCCCCCACTTTTGGGTTATAGGCAATTCGGGTGAGATAAATTGGGAAGTTAATTCCCAGAACATGGAGGATGCAAAACAATATTATGTATCATGAGGTAGACTTTTATGTGCGGGCACCAATGTGGAGTTTTGTGTCCATTTGCTCTATGCATTCTACCACTTCAACTTGTTTGCCATGGAACTTTTGTGTAGAGAGAAAACACAAATAAAGTCTCACTTAACTGCATTTGTTTGTTGAACTGTAACTGTTTGATGTACTTAGTATGGACTATGAACTTGTCATGCAGATTTCAGATACTCAGGGAACTCATACCACATAGTGATCAGAAGAGAGATAAAGCGTCATTCCTTCTGGAGGTATGCAGAATCATCCTAAGATTGTTCAATTGCATTGTTCCCCCTTTTGCAATCAAATTCTTTGAATGTGCATATATCTTTATAGTGTTTTGCATGTCTTTATATTGCTTATGCAGGTTATTGAGTACATTCGGTTTTTGCAAGAGAAAGTACAAAAGTATGAGTCCTCATACCCAGGATGGAATCAAGATAATGCCAAATTAATGCCATGGGTAACGTGCTGAGCTTTCTCTATATGTATATGGGCTGAATGTGCATGCATTGTTGCATCAGATGTTAATAGCGAGTAGGATTGGTAGGTGTTGGGGATAAGATGTGTTTGTATGTTCTTAGATCTGCCTTAAGGTAATTTGACACAATTTTGCATGCATAAGTGCAGCCACCTAATTGGTGTCTGCTGTACATTATATCTTTTGGACATGTCCGGTTGAAATGTGCGGATGTGGTCTCAGTGCTCTGTATTTATATATATTGTCAGTCTATACTATGAAAACAATGTACATGCACCAGGTAAACCATGTATATATTCCAAGCAAGTGAAAGTTTTGTTGTTGATAGAAACTGCTAATGTCTTGAAAGCTACCATGGGACAGCATTATGATGTGCTGTCTCTTGTATAGGATATCATGTTTTAAGCTTACTTCCTTGTGGAAGCTTGCATCCTAAAACAATTGAAAATGTAAGTTCTCCTAACTGTTAATGGGGACTTGGGATTTTTCCAGAGTCTACAAACAAATTGAGTCAGTATAAATTTTCTGTAGGGTCTTTTTTTAATATATTATCTGACAGGGATGTTATGGTGCATGTTATTGGCAAACTTTTTGGTCTGTGTGGCCTTTATTATGGTTTTGATTTTCACATGTATCGTTAAAATTTTAGAACTGTGAATACCGATGCATTGTGATATTACACTCCTGTCATGACCATACTGCCATTTTTGTGAAGTCTTGTGACAGACAGCTTAGGTTTTGCAGTTGTCCACCCAGCCTGCAAGCCTCTGCTTTGTGAAATGCTACTTAGTTAGCATTGTATTTTCAGTCAACTAAGTAACTATAATTTTTAAAACTAGTTAAGCAATCAATTTTGATGACGAATGAGTGTCCTAGTTTTTTTCTTGGTTCTGTGTTTTTGTGTGAATGCTAGACCATTTGTTAGATTGCATAGCTTTTCAACACTTCTAGGTGCACTTTTAGCTGGTCACAGCAAATCATTGGATATATTAGTCATTTGTGCAAAGAAGAGTTCCATTGATTTTCACTTTTTGGTTTTTCTTTTGGCAGGTAAAAGTCTATTTTAGATCATTCTGGAAAAATGCACAGGTATCCGTCATTTAGAAAACTTAAACTAAACCGGACATTTTATGCATGTTTGTCTTTGAGAAATTCCTTGTGGTGGTATTCTTCTGTTTAACAACCTTATTTAACCATCCTTTTTCTTTCCTTTGCAACAGAATAATAACCTATCTCCTGGAGATGGTATATCTGACCCCTCCCAAATCATAAAAAATGGTTCTGCTCCCCCTGGATATATGTTTTCTGGGAATGACGATAGCATCCCAGTGGCACCAGCTATGCTTTCAACTGCACAGAATCCAACTGAATCAGATATGGCTGGTGGAGTCTCTTACAAAGCAATGGAAACTCCCACAAATTTTGCAAGTAAGATGGCTGCCAAACGCACACTTTTGCTGCCAAAGTTGTATTTTTATGTTGGAAGAAAAGCTAGTATTGCTCAGTCACAGCAGAGGTTGGTTTGAGATGCAGATAACATGACAACGCAGGCCCAGTCGCAATGGTTAAGATCGTCTGGTCCAGCTGACTGTGCTGTCAGTGGCGAGATATCAAATGAACAAGAAGAGCTGATGGTTGATGAAGGAACAATAAGTGTGTCTAGTGCCTACTCTCAAGGGTGTGTGTTCAATGAGTTTTTCCCCCCTATGTTATTATCATCTTTTGGATTTTGCAGCTGCATTTCATTCAGGATTTGTTTCTTTGATTCTTCTATCTCTAGGCTCTTAATTGATTTATCTATCTGCATATTCCTGGATGTTGGAAGGATGCCCGTATAACATTCAAATCTGATGCCTGCTTTGTACTTTTTTTGGCCAAGTGTCATCATGTTGTTTTTCTTTAAGAAGTCTAACAATTTTTCATCTTTTTTAGCTCTGATGAACTTAGCTTTGTGCTGTTGTGCTTTAGGAATTCAGGAATAAATGTGGTAATCTTTCCTAGGATCATCTTTTATTTTGTCTTTTGCTATTGACATTTGCTATGTCTATCTGCTTTTTTGGATTGGATGGATGCTACTGATGTCTTTAAAGAGATGATTCTAAGTTGTCTTCTACATTCTTTTTTTTCCTCTTATTTTGTTCCTATTTATTTTTTTCTTGCAAATTTACTTCCCCGCACATCAATGCTTGTTTGTCAGTCATCAATGCAAACATTTATTCATTATTTAGAAGGTTTCTTTGCCTATATCCATACATTGAATGACAAGTTTCATGCCGAGCCTGTTTAGAAACATGGCAGTTATTAGCTCTAGTTTCTTAACTTGGAATCTTTATAAGAACCCATGCCGCCCTGAAAATATGTTTTATTATTATTATTATTATTTTGTTGGTATAAGAGAGGCTGTTGACTATGCTAGCGCCTGATTTTTTTTTTATTTTTTATTTTGTTGGTATAAGACAGGCTGTTGACTACGCTAACTCATGCGCTACAGAGCTCTGGAATAGATCCGTCTCAAGCCAGTATATCTGTGCAAATCAACCTTGGCAGGCGAGCAACTAGTAAGAGATCTACCACTGTAACTACTTCCAGTGCTAAGGTATATGCTTTTTCTTGCTGTGAACTCTGTGATTTGTATTTATTTTTGTCGTACTGAATGAGAGAGAGAGAGAGGTCGTGACACATGTTAGATCTTTTTCTGGAGCAGAATTAATAATTTCGTTTCCATCTCGCAATATAAGGTGCAAACGTCTTAGACAATTCTATTTCTACAGTCCTGTAACTGCACGAGTCTTTGCTACTTGGTCAATTGTTTGAATCTACAACTTGATACAAGTTTTTAGAGCAGAGTTGATAATTTCATTTCTATCTCCCAATATGAAGTGCAGACATCTTACAGTTCCATTGCTACAGTCCTGTCGCCTCACACCAGTTTTTGCTGTTTGGCCAACTGTTTGAATCTACAGCTTGATTCAATTGTTGACTATACATCGAGGATCGTTTTCTATTGTTGAACACACACTCACATACAACAATAATAATACCAAAGCATTAGTTCCAAACTAGTTGAGATCGGCTACATAAATCTTTTTGCTCCATTCTGTCTGATTTAAAGCCTTACATACACACATAGTTTGGTTTTATGTCAGTCTGTCAGAACTTACACTGGAATATGCATTGCAGAAAATGCAGCTAGCATGATAGATTCTTTGTTCATCACAATGAGTTGAACCATTTAATGTCTTTAGTGCGTTTCTCCAACCTGATCAATAATTTGAATGTAGTCCCATTTTATAATGTTTAGGAAGTCCTGGAGGTCTTCAACTCTATTTTATCAATATTTCTGTAGTTACTAGGACCAGAAAGTACCCAGTCAACCTTGCTGTTACAAATGATGGTGGAAAGGGCTTAATGAAACCATCTTGATGGCCTTTACCTTTTGGCTTCGCTGACCCATGCTGAACTACATCACCCCAACCTTCTGGAGCCTATGTTTCAGCAATAAGTTTGAGAAGTCAGGGTTCTAGGGGCTTGACCTAGAGCATTATTCTTAGTGGGAAAGTTACCCAACTCAAAATGTAGGTTCCCTTTCTGACTTAAGCTTATTGAATTATTAGTATATTCCCAAGTTCTTTCGTTTTTTTTTGATAAACATGTTCTGAAGTACTTGACTTGAAAAAAATCAACTCTTGCTACACGTGCATTTGAATATCATGCTTGTTTGATCATGTTTGAAGTTACTTTTTATCTAATATTTTGTTAGTCATGGTTCATGCTCAATTTTACCTCATCTTTTTTCTTGGTGGCTGCATCATCGCTCGTATGTTTTAGCTTTACTCTTGATACTCATGTCTGGTTAAATTTCTATATTATTTACAATCATAATGCTGGCATTCTTCCACGAGTAAATATGGGCAAAACTGTAGATCTTAAATCTTGTTTACTGGCGTTCAGGTTGTCATACTTTTTAATAAAGCTAACTGTTCCTTTGTGTTGTAGGACCATGAAGACCCTGTATCTGTCAATCAAACAATGGGACACTCTAGGGTGGGGAGCAGCGGCGAGGAATCTTCGCAAGCACCAAAAAGGCGCAGGGCAGGCAACAGCTAGTGCCGCTGTCCTCTGGGATTCATGTTTAACTTTGCCATGCCACTAAATTCCTCTGATGAATGTATATTCTGTTTGGCCTTTACGGCTTCTACCGGCATAGAAAAAGCCGTGGGTATTCTTTCATTTGTGTCTTACTTTCCACAAGAGGCTTCCATTACAAATTGCGAAGCTGCTTTTCTTACAGGCTTCCATGCATACGAGGAGTCTCTGTCAAACGTCCCCTGTTGTAAGGTATCTTGGATAGTTCCCGTGTTTTAATGGTAGCATGTGTGAATTAGAAAATTTATTAGGTTGGAACTCTACAGTTGACAATGTAATGATGATGTATTGATTGCACTGTTTGTGCCAACATTGAGTGGATTTTGTAGATCAGCAGATGCGGCCTAGTTTATGTGGGCATAGTTGTGCTTGAATATTTCTCTACTTGCCCTGGCAGTCGTGGTTGGCATCCATACATTAGAGTTGATTTTTATATGACGCTCTGCTGATGGTAAGTTGGGCATTTGTCATTTTAAAGTCTTCCTTCAAGTACTTAATCGCCTATATAGACTAATTATCTGTATTGGTTGGACCTCTCTTTATAATAGTCTAGATCTTTTTGCATAAGTTATGCATGTGATTATGAGGATCAAGAGGGTTAGGAGTCTGAGTCAAATAAAGCCTTTCAATAGTAGTATCTGAAATCTTTTTTTTTTTTTGGTTAAATGACAGGGTGATGCCACAGAAATCTGGAATCAGTTTTTCTTTTTTTTTTTTTTTGTTGGGGGGAGGGGAGGGAATTGTCCCTTGGAAAGCCTCATGTATTGTAAAGAAATTAAAATAAAATGGAGTTCAAACTCTGAATTGAGTCGAAATAGGAAGTTTTTCATTATGTTATAAGAAGATCCATACAACTAAATTAGGCCTTCTCTGAAAACTTGAAAAACCTCCTTTTATCTCTCGGATGTTTTCAGATAGCTTTCTCAATGCTTTGAAGGCCGCAACTTAAGCTATTGCAAAAGCTTCAATTGAATGTTTGGTTGAATTTTAATGATTGTGATCTAGAGATCTTCCCTTAAAGAGCATCATCAGACACTCCTATTTTTACGTGATGCGATCGTATAGGATCTTTTATGTTTGAGATTTTGAGACTTGGTTGGTTGGCAGGTATCATGAAGCATCAACATAAAATTTAAAATGATTGATTTTTTTTTAAAATATAATTTTATTTTATCAAAATTGATACGTCATAAAATCTGAAAAATAAATTTTATGAAAGGAGATCACAACCATTTTTTTTTTTTTTTCATAAAACATGTTTAAGGTAAATTATATTTTATAGGTAGCTAATTGATTTCATAAAACTCAAACCGCCAAACAATAACTAAATAGGGGGCCTAAGGAGTGCTTTGATTTGTTGAATGTTTAGATGTGACGGAGAAGAAGACTTATCTTATGATACCCAACATTCATTAAAAAAAAAAAAAAAAAAAAAAAAAACCACATTCAAAATTCTGCTGCAAAATGGTCGACAAGACTAAACGTGGTGACTCTGGTTTTCAATTCGTGGATCTTCATTAAACCTTGTGTTACTTCAAAATTTGTTCACGTCTTTTATATTATTATAATTATAAAGTTGTGAACCCCGGGACCTCGTTGGGCCAGGATTTGATCAAATCCTTGTCCAACGAACCATTGCAACAATAATAATCCTTACGCCTGGATCCGAAATGATAGCCATCATTTTCCATCCCAACGAAACGAAATTTATGATCGATTTATTGGGAAATAAGATATTAGCTACCATGACGGATGGATGATCAACTGAATGAGAAGTAACAGTTAAATATTCATAACAGCTAAATTCCCATGGTCAAAAGATTCTTCTTGCATGTATATCTGACTACTGTGATTCCTTTTCATAATTCCCGATTCCGAACTAAAAGTTTTAAGATGCGCTGAGATTCTTAACAAAAAGGCCCAAAAAAGATAAATAAACAGGGGGGCATTCATAGGGATACGCCAAGACACTCTAACAAATATAAAAAAAAGAAAGCATTTCAGATATTTATTTATTTTTTTAATAAATGAGTTTCATTTTTTTTATTTTTTTCAATCTTTGAGATTCGTTAACTATATGAATTTAAAGATGAAAGAGATAATCGGATTTAAACTTAAGGATAAAAAAGATGATTAAATTTTGAATTTGATTATATTTGAACGTAGCTAAATTTATC
Source organism: Metroxylon sagu (assembly GCA_017589505.3). NCBI lineage: Eukaryota > Viridiplantae > Streptophyta > Magnoliopsida > Arecales > Arecaceae > Metroxylon > Metroxylon sagu. The sequence goes on from JACVBY030000352.1 coordinate 163,294, forward strand.
TCATATTTTAGAATAGAACTTTTTATGCAATATAATAACAATAATAATAATAATAAAAACTTTCGGTCTCCAAACATGCAAGTGGCTAGAGATTCTGCCCAAACCAAAGGCATTCTATCCTCAAAACCGACAGTAGAATTCACATAATAGAGACCATGTCTTCAAAACATAAGCTTACTAGTTACCATCAACCAAGGAAACTACCAGAATCTCTCTCAGAGCAAATGCATTGCTACATAAACTCATCCTCGAAATAAACATGAGCGAGAAAATCTAGCAGTAACTTCAAGGAAGATATCACTCAAGTTTCCATACCAGCCTAATCCAATAGAAAGGCCAAGCCAAGACTTTGATAATATAATGGAAAGAATGATGTGAATAAAGTAATTTTAATATCACACTAGAAAGAATAACGTCCTTAGATTCCTCCTTTTTTTCTCAGTTATATACAGGTAGACAAGATGACAGTATTATAACGATCAACACCAACCTAGATGAGGGGTTTATCCTGTCATGAGCTGTCAGCCCAAGATCAAAAGTGAGCACCAACATAGTGTTGAATAAACTATCACCATGATGTTTCATAATTGCTTGTTGTTGCAGACACATGGTTTATTGACTGCTCCTACGAGAGGACCTTCAGACATTTATGTCAGTATAAGACAGATTGTTTTATTCAGTAGTCAATCAATGGTGAATGAATAATTTCAAGTGTTTCCCTCATGCTCCTAAGCTTCTTCTTTTGACAGTACCAGATATATGCTTCTTCTAGCCATGGCAGTTTCCAGTCTAACACATCTGATCAAATATCTTCTGAGGCAAAAAACTTTTTTCACATCCTTGCATTAATATAGGCTGTCAATCATTTACACTATCATTGTTCACACACATCTGCTAGTGAAACCAATACCATAAGACTGTAGAACTAAATATGTGATCCTATAGGGATGATCCTCAAAAGTTTCATGTGAAAATTTCTGGATGAAGATGCTGATTGGGCCCAGCTATGATTAACTAGATGACAGCGTGATATAAATATAATACTTGATCATATCATCTACTGAAACATAGTTGGTATTATGGACAATAAATGAGTGCACACATTAGCCCCTCTCATTGCTCTAGGTAAAAGATGATGTTTTTCTTCTGAAACCTTAAGTATGATTATCAGAATAAGTAAGATTCACCTTACCTCTATGTTAAATGTAAATATGAATCCTAAACCGATCAATATGAGAACCCACTTGGTGATTGGTCCTTTTCAGAGACAAGAACTTTCAGATTAAAAGAAAATAGTAACCAAAAAAAAAAAGAAAGAAAGAAAGAAATGATCCATCTCCCTCAGGGCTTTCTTTGGTCTCACTAAGTTTTTTAACCTTCCAATTCGTATTCAGGTCTCAAGACCCTCCCGCACCAGGATTATGTGTCTAATTTTACATAACTCCCAAATCACCTCAAATTGCTTTCCCTTCCTAAGTTCTCTGATGCCACTTCTCACCTGCCTCTAACACCTATTTCTTATTCATCCTTCTGCAGTTGTACCACAATCCACCTTAGCAAGCTCATCTTACTCTTTCAAATCCACATTCTTTCTCAACATTATGTACTGCATTTATTAACAGGTCAGAAACCAATTTTTTTAGAAGCCTTGTTAAATTCTCAAGAGTGCATACCATAGGTGGTGTATCTCCACTTCATTCAGTCTACTTTGTTCTATTTGGAGATGATCTCATCTATATTTTTCCATCCTCTCATCCTTTCAGACTAAAAACAGGGCAGCAAAGTCATACATTTGGGATTATCTTGTTCCTTAACTGGAACATACTCATCCCAATCAAATTAACACCAAAGCAAGCATTCATAAATCTTTTGTCTTATAATCTATAGAAAATCATGCTCTTTCTGTCAAATTTACATTAAGAATTAAGAAACCCTCAGCCAAATTAAGTCCTCTATCAGAACCCTGCCTGCAAAACTTAATAAACTCATAACAATGCTATCAACCAAACAGGAAACATATTCAACCAGACGATGGCAGTAAAATTAGCTCCTAACTCAATCAGCAAAATCTATAGCATCATTGCTGTTGGCACCATTGTCACTTGTGCCCAATTATAGAGCCTATTCCAACAATAAGTATCATCAACCATAGTTAAATTGAAATCTCTTTCAGTGGTTATCAGAAAACAATAGGCTTTGGTTTCAAGCTTTTTTTGGGACCAATTTTATTGGATTGTCAATGATCTTGTTGTTGCTTGGAATAATTGCAAACAATACTCTTGGACCAAGCCTTTACCAACCAGTTTATATTATAAGCTTTTGCTGCTGAAAGATCACCATTCTTGAGCTTATTTGGATCGACTTAGACCACCAAACTCAAGATAGATTAGAAAATAATGAATTCTGAAATAATTTAGTTCCATATCAAATATAATTGGACACAGACTTTCTAATCAAATGACATAAGGAAAATCTTGAATCTTGTCCACAAGATTACATCAAAAAAGAATCTTGTCCACATGATGTCTCTGCCAAGCATTTGCCATGGGTAGTATATTGATGTGTCTTCCATGCTAAGTTGCATATAGAGCAATGGTGGGGGGTTGCTTCAACAGATTAAAGTTACTAAGCTTTTGAAGACAACAACCAAGAACAATGAAATGACTTCTCCATATATAACTTAATGTGAGAATTATTTAACCTTCAGTGAAGAAACCCACTGGGATCAATACAACTAAAGGTGGCAAGATTTCTTATGAGCCATAAATATGTATATGCATGCTTCTTACTGAAAAACTGGTAACCGGAAGATCTTTGCTTCGGTGTGTCTTTTTATGTTTCTAGCATTTATTAGTCTGTTAGATTGCAGTCTTTGACTTGCATTAGGTGGAAAATTGGTATTTAATGTGCACAAGTTTGACCAATTCAGTGATTTAAGTAATTTTAAATACCCTGGCTTAAGAGAGCAATCAATCACCTAACTAGTGTTGTAGCTCCATGATCCCTTCATCATGTGATACAAAAATCTGAGATTTTATGGTTCAGCTTCCTTCTTTCTCACTTTCTCCCTTGTTTTCTCCCACACACCCCCCCCCCCCATCCCCCTTCAAGAACTCATCAGACAACCACAGACTTACCACTGTTCCCCCATCCATCTCCTCTCGTTTCCCTAGAACTCATCTATGGATTCCTTTCCTCCCTCCCTAGTTCTAGTCTGAGAGCTAAAGTGGGCTGGAGAAAGAACTAATCATAGATCATGAGCTACATTTGGCTGCAACTCATAGCCTTCCAAGCCATGTCACTTTTGTTGGTGGGAGGTAGTTTAGGAGTGCAAGAGGAGCACTGTTGTGGTGATGTGCCTTCAGAAAACCAAATCCATATCAACGAGTTCTTTGATAGTAGTGGACTTCAACAAACTAAATTAATCTATTCCTGACTACAATTTAACTAGTAACTTTTACCTTAGTACAGTTGGTGGCAACTAGTTCAAATTTTAAATCCTACTGACAATATATAGACAGCATAAGGAAAAAAAATGAGCATGCTAAAGCATCTCCCTGAAAGAATACCTCCATATTGTCCAAAAGAAGGGAATAAGTGATCATGGACCATAATATGGACATAGTTGATATGACCAAAAGAATCAGTATTTAGAACTAAAAATGAGAATAAAATAATTTATAGATTTACCCTTTTGAATTTCTTTTCTACTTAATTCCCTCATTATTGATCTAGATTAGAAGAGGGATATGAGATAATAAGGGAGAATTCTATCTCTTCACAAAAATTGTTAAATCTTTCATCAGATTGAGTGAACAACAAAGACTAAAGCTCTCCAATGACACTTATTTAAATAACTTTGAACTATGGGAGATAATCAGAATATGGTTTACCTACTTGATATGCTAATACATTCAAGAATTTTATTTTGGAGAGTATTCAAAATCACAAGCCAGAAGTGAAAAATCCTACATTATCATGCAGAATAACACATTTCAATTTTCTCCCATCTCACACAGCCTACTTCCGGTTATTTCTCAGCTATACTGACCTGAAGAAGAAATTTTACTCCAGCCCAAAAGAACTAGCATGCTATGAATGGTGAAACAAATTCACAATGAAAGGCATTTGAAACTAACACATAGGCTTCAAACTCTAAGAACAGAAAGAAGAAAAAGTATCTAAGAACAAGAAACTAGCAACAACATAAATCCACCAAACCTCATCCATGTCAACCAAAGAGAAATGCCAAGCCTGTGCAAACTATCGCTACCATGAGCAAGGGGAAGAGATGATCCCTTCCATATAGAACAAAAGAAGCGAATTTTTAAATATTGAGTACGAAATTAATGAACCACCAGCAAGACAACCAGAATCAACAAAACAATCCATCCCACTTCCAACCTCCACCCAACCTCCACACCAAAAGCAGCATTTTTTTCCCTTCATTTTAAAGTTTAATTAACAGGCAGAACCTAATTCCTGTCCTTCCAATTTCTAACCACAGCCAAGTGCCAACCCAGACCACCAATTAGAGGTTCCCAAGAAAAAAAACAGAAGAAAGGAGAGAGAAACGTAAAAGATCGAAGCTTTCCTAGCCAGAAGAGCTAGAACAGACCAGAGCAGTGCGGAACTCACATGACCTGGCGCTCGGCGGCCTCGGCGACGATGGGCAGCCTGGGGACCTGGCCGAGGAGGCAGGAAGTCGATCCATAGACCAAGGAGACAAGGAGGAACAAGAAGACGGTGCTGTCGACGCTCTGAAGGAGATCGAGGGCGAGCCCTTCCCGTGGATTAAAGGTGCGCTCGAGGAGGTCGGGGAAGATGAGGAGGACGTCGAGGACGATGGCCTGCATGGTGTTGAAGCGGACGTAGCGGCTGAAGGAGGAGGGGTTGCGGACGACGGCGAAGTAGAGGGTGAGGAAGAGGAGGAAGCCGTTGAAAGGGGAGGAGCGGAAGAGGCGGATGGCGGGGAGGAGGGGCTGGAGGACGACCTGGAAGGCCGGGAACTGGGTCAGGACATAGCGGCCGTAATGAATGCCATCGAGGAAGGGGTAGAGGTAGCAGGCGGCGGCCAGGATGCGGTCGGGGGGGTCGGCGCCGGAGTCGCTGTTCTTGGCCCGGGCGGTCACGGCGGTGCGCGGCCGGTGGCGGAGCAGGAGGTGAGGGTGGGGGAGGGAGAGGGTTCTAGGGGAGGGGGAGAAGGAAATGGGGAGAGGGCGAAGAAGGGAGAAGGAGAGGAGAGAAGAAGCCATGGCCGCTTTTCTCTCGCTCACTGCTGCTGTGGTAAATTTTTTTATCAGATCAGAGGATGAGGGTGTGAACTGGTAAGGATTCTTTATTGGAATTGGAAGGCCGAAATGGATGCCACGCGCGCGCGCTCTTTGTGCTGCCGCCAAGCACATGAATGAAATCCAACGAAGTCAACCGGTCAATCCATTGCTTAGATTGAGTCGGACAAAGATCTACTGCCTTGGGATGGGATTTGGTTGGAAAAATAGGAAAGGGGTTAGGTTGAAAATTTGATAACTTGGCTCACCTCAACACCATAACAAGTCATATTTAACATGTGATTCAGGTCTTTTTTCTCTAGGTGATTCTGAAGTTGAGAGTTCATCCTAGGATATAAACCCTAGGAGTTGACTAGTTCGGAGCCTTTTGGACCAACCAAATTAAACCTAATCTTTAGCAAAGAAAAATGAATTAATTAGCCGCTTGAATTTGCGATTATGATATTTGGAATTGAAATATGTTCAATTATAGACAAATAAACGAGTCTCTCTCTAGATGGTTATCTAAGGAGCATCATGTTAGCTGAAAATAGTTGAAAAAAATTAAATCCATGTAAAAATTTTTGCATTGAAATATTTGGAGCTTGTTTAGGTTTGGTTGATAGCTAGATCAGATTAAGTTGATATTGCATATTTGATTAGTTAGTATGCGCTCAACTTTTCTCAGCACAACTTGATCAGGTTGTATTTCTGGTTAACTGTCATTAGCATGGCTTTCTTTATGTTGTGGATCATAATGTCTGGCCTACAAAGAACATAATATGAGGTTACTTGGACAACTTGGATGGAGTTTAATAATAATAATAATAATAATAATAATAATATTTATGGGAGAAAGGATGAATATATTATTATTATTATTATTTATAGGAGAAAGGATGAACTTTATGGGCATTATAAGTGATGTGGGCTATTCTAACCTGACACGTACATGTAGATGTGAGATATGTAATGACTGGGCTGGATCACCATGGATGGCAAGCGATGACAATTGGGTACCACATGATGGGCTGGGCTTTCTACTATTGGGTAGCCATTTCTTTGTCTTAAGAAAAATGCATACCTAAACGGAGATTCTGTTATCATCTGAAATACAAACCAACTCAAGTAGGATCTTATCGTTTGATTCAGAAAGAACTCTCTTCTATACTTCATTTGTTGCACTTATCAAAGTTATCCAAAGAAATTTCAGCTTCAATACTACTCCTCTAAATACTTATAAAAGCAGCCGAATATCTCACAGGCAAAGAATTTTTTCCAATCTTTTAAAGATTGAAGCCCTTACTTAAAGAACTTTAAGTTCTCTTCTATTACTTAGTTGATCTAACCGTCAGAAGGTTTCTCTTGAAGAAAACTCCAAAGTCCCTTAATGTTCTCTTTAAGCATAGGAAGCTGAGGTAGCTGGTGTAATGTGTTATGTTTGGGACAAGCTAAGTGTGACTCTTTAGTTGATGCATGGAGGCTAGACTCTGATGTTAACAATAAGCATATTTTGTTGATATAAATACATAAGTGAACACATGCATGTCGTTGTATCTTGATCACAAGTCCTTCGTCACACAAGCACCATTGCCACCAAAAGAACAACAAGAAAGAAAGCAATAGAAAAGATCGAGCTAGGGCATGTTTTTCATTGCCCTTACTTAATACAAAGAGGAGGGGAAACTAGAAGCTCTGTTAATTTCTCACAATTTTTTTTCACCTTTTCTTCCCCTGAAAACAATTTTTGATGATATTTTTTTTCACTTTAAAAGCCACAAAAACACCCCTTTTTCTTTTGTAATACCAAACATTGTCCTAAAGGAGGCAGTGGATCCACCATTCTGAAGGTTTCAAAAGCACTGATAAAACCTGACCATGGGCTAGGTTTTGATCTATGGTTTCCAGCTGGATCTGAGGATGGGTCAGAGTTGTGGGTCGTTTAAGAGTTGGAGAGAAAATGGGCCTCATGGGGATCAATGGCTTTTCAATTTGGACCACTTTTGGATCAATATTTAAAGTCCAGATATTAATGGGTAGAGTATGAACAGAGCTTTTGCCCAAGTCATGCAATGCATTTTTCGAGTGTTTTTTTTGTTGGTTATGTCATGGTCATGAGTTAGGATGTTATGAGTGGTAAGACGTTAGACTTAGAGCGCCAAATTATTGAAAATATTAAATTATTATGTTTGATTTATCATAATAATATTATATTAAATTTTTAAAAATATAAAATTACTCTGTTTCGATTATAACAACCAACCATGATAATTAGATTACCATATTTATGAATTCAATTTATATTTTATTATAACTATATTTTTATCCTTTAAGTGGCTTTTATTTTTTCAAGAAATAGTTTGATAAAAAGAAAGGATACTTTATAAAACCATTTTTAGAAATAATATATATTTAAATACTATAAATACTTAATATATAATATATTATATAATTTAAATATCAAATAATATTATAATATAAATAATTTTAAATATATATTATAAATTACATAAACATAATAATTTAATATATAAGAAAGTAATAAATATTCATAATTTTAAAGTTTATATGAATAGTATTTAAAATATTAAATATTATATTAATTATAAATCTAATATTAATATAATATTATATATTATATATTTAGTATTAAATATAAAATATTATATTAAATATTTAAATTTTATTAAGTATATATTAAATATATAATTAGATTAACTATTATTATATATTTATATGAAAATAAAAAGAATAATTTTAGATCATTTGGGAATCAAATATTACAATGTAGAGTTGCTAGACATAATAATTTGCTTGACAATCTTAAATTAACAAAATAAATACTTCTGGTAGGCAGCGAGGGAGAGAGGGGCAAAGGGAGCGTGTAGTCGCCTTCAAAGGAGGCGGCTCCTTCGGAAAGTATACGTGCCGCGGCCGACAAAGCCCAGAATGGTTCAATGCATGGGTTTTACTGATGACTTCATCGATAAGAGTGGCATCGAGTTGGGAGGAGGAAGACAGGAGCAAGGATGTCTCAAAGTTTTCCAGTTGACTTCCTACAGTTAAACGCGTGTAGTCAGTCGCCTTCTTACAAGAATTAGATCAACTTAGTGCTCAAATTTTTATCCATCTCAAACTCCAAGTGACGTGGTAGCAGGTCCTGATCAATAATACAATGCATCGAAGCTGTCCAACAGCTAGAATTTCATTGTACGTATTAGATATCTGAATAAGTTTGCCAGCGAAGATGATTTGCTGCTGTAACCAAATTAAGACACCCATACTATCAGAAGTCAAAACAAGCATGGCTGTTGCTTGAGATAAGACAAATAAGAAGCAATAGCAAGGATGTCAATGGACCAGTTTTTGAGCATGCATGACAATTTGAATAGGTTGAACGTTTAACTGGGTATTAGCTTTGAAGCAGATGCATTAGAATAAATACGTGATGGTAGAGCCTCATGCTGCTTGCCAGGTCGGACCCAACTGGTTTCCAACAACAACAAAGAGCGTGAATGAAGAAGAGCACATGCTGAGCACTGATGCTCGATGTCTTCTTCTTAGCCTTTTCATCAACTCCTTTGTTTCCATTAAAGCAAGTTACGTTAGCTTCGCAAGCACGATTCCGGGCATTACTATCTGTTGACGTCATCCTACGAAGTCGAGTAAGGCGAGGTTGGAGTGAAACGTCCGATCTACTCATCTCTTGCTCCTTTGGTTAAAGGCTTGTCCGAGGAACCCTCTTGTTAGAATAATTATCTAGAAATTATTAAAAATTTTAATTATAATCATCTGAAATAAAAAATAAAAAATAAAAGTAGATTAAAGTTTAAGAATCATATCTAAACTGAGACATATGTTAGACATTATCTTCAAAACTAGTTTTTATCTCTTTATGCAGTTTGTAGGTAAACTATTTCTAAGATATAATGCTCGATTCAAATCTGTGTAGAAATATAACCCAATGACTTCTTCAAATGTTTGAAAAAAAAGTAAAATAAAAAATAATAAAATCATATAATTAAAAACTAATGAAAAAAATGAAAGAGGCTTTTCTATTGAAGAATTCAAGGTTTCAAGCTCTTTTCTTAGTGCCTCAAACTTTTGATAGGAGATTATAATATGCAAGATAAACTTGAATTGCTTAGGACTCTATACTTTGAGCTTATTTATAAGTTCAGTCTAAATAACCATGAGTAGCTTTGCCTTTATGGCTTTAAAAACTCATTAGCCATTTCATTCTTTTTTTTAAAATGATACTTGATCAAGAAAAAAAAGAAAAAAAAAAAAAATTGAACATTATTACTGCATGAATGCTGGAGCTCGCGACAGTGCCACGTGAGAATGCTTGTGACGTGCAAGCATTCTAAAATGCTCCCAATGCCCAGTTTGTTTGAAAAAAAAATAAAACATTTATTTTATTTAAAAAATGGTCAATACCTTCGATGCTCAAGTTCATGTACGAGAAAGATCTTGAAGAGAGATCAAGAAAGAGTTTGGCTAAAGATAATAATCTTTTCACCTGAGCGATGGTAGTTATATTTATAGGCATTCTGAAGAGGAGTAGAAAAAAATGAACTCTATTAGATAAGGAAAGAGAGAAGGAATCGGTGCTCAAATGATCACTGAGAACTCCGCGTATATTGGTTGTTGGGCGGACAAAGCCCTGGCTTGAGGGTTGGTAAGGTCCATGGGATACTACTTTGGATAGGTTGAGGGCATCAAAGGAAGAGGTTTAGTAGATGCCGTTGTGGATGATGGACGTTATATAACTCGTCAGCAGCTCAGATCATGTTGCCCCACAGGCTATAACAGCAATTATGAGCTCAGAGGACTGAGAAAACAAAAAGAACGAAGGCCAGGCATGCATATGATTTCTTTCGGCCACCATAATAAACTCAGCCCCTTTCGCAGGCCGTTTCGCTTTGCACAAGCAAGCGTCATAGTTTCTTCGCTCTACTTGTAGGCCGTTTTTCGCTTTGCCCAAGCAAGCGTCATAGTTTCTTTGCTGTAAAGCGAGCTAACCGTGCGTCATTTACGAGCTACGTAGCTTTATAATAAAGGTTCAACCAGATAGTCTATTCTTTTTATAAATTCTAAGATCGAGAGTCCCTTTATATCTCATCTGCACTGGATGGTGGATACAAGCAAACTGAAGTGAAAGGAAAAGGAAAAAGGAAAAAGGAAAATGAAAAAGAAACAAAGAAACAAAGAAAGAAAGAAAAAAAAAAAACAGCTGGAACTGAACCATGCTAGCTGGTGGCCAGAAAGTCTAAAGTTTTATTGTTTCACGTTAACTTGGTTATAGAAATGCTATTTTCCAGCAACAATATTTCTTGGCATGCCCATTTGGTCACCTTTGCACTTTGAAATGCTATTTTCCAGCAACAATATTGAGCTTGTTTCTATCTACATTAACTTGGTTGTAGAAAGAAAAAAGAGAATCTACAGTAAGAATGGATAGAAGCCTAGCGGAATATCTCTTTCATGCTAAAACTATAGGATTCACTGACTCCAATAATTGACACCCTTCTATTAAGAAAAAAACAATGGGCAACCTCGAGTAGAGATCCTTTTGTACTGCCATTTTTTCACCAAACAAATCGAACAAAATGTATTTAAAAAAAATTCAACGAGTGCTTCTAAAACATTCTCTCCTATTCACACTTAAAATGGCCTATTCTCGGAATAAGGTCTTTCATGATCCATGGGAGAGCCCATGACTACACATGCCATGTCGGACATGGGGCATGTGGTCCTATACATCATGTGGCGTCCACATAATCACAAGGACAGGTAGATAGTGGATGGCGTGATCTGCAAGCAGGCCATCTCTCCATTCATAAAATAAAGATGTTAGAATATCCAGTTACCATTTATACTGAGATTATAGGAAAGGAATATGTTTAGTAGCAAATTTATCAGGCTTTGCCAGCTGGAACAAGCACATGAAGCACCTGGAAGAACTTTTGTAACATCTCTTGTTTCTCTCGCACTAGGATTCTTGTCTAGATACAATTTTTTTTATATATCACCTACCCATGTCCACATTCATTTTCTTCCGCCTATCTTACCGTAAATAGCGGCCAGTGTAGGGATTTGAAGTCAATTCATTCACTTCAAAACCCCACTTGGGTGATGTTTGCTAGCTACTTGACACCCCATACAACAATTTCACTTATTAAGTGATATGCCTTTGTTATCGTTTAAGTAAAAAATATTTTATAAAGCAACTAAATTTAGCTACATTCGTATATAGTTATACTCAAATTCAATCGTTCTTTTTACTAATAAAATTCATGATAAATGATAGATCCCGAAGATAAAAAAAAAAGGAATAACATAAAATTTATATGCAATCAAATTTAAATTTTAATATCTTTTTTTCATCTTTAAAATTTATCGTAAATTCTAAAGATAAAAAGAATAATATGACTTTAAAATTATATAAACCGAAAGATTGAAAGAGTAAGTAATTCTATCCAATATAGTAAAGACAACTTAATTGTTAAGTAAAATAATAATAATAATAATAATAATTATTATTATTATTATTCTAAAAAGAATATATTTATTGTTTAACCATAAAGGATTAGATTGGATTGAATTGAATTGGATGGCAAGCATAGAACTAATGTTTATCATTAGCCTTACTTGTTCGGATGGGTGTTCATCTCGAAGTATTCTCAACGCCAAGTTACTTAGTGCAACAATGGCAAATCCCATTGAAAGGAACCAGCAAAGAAAAGAAAAGAAAAGAAAAAGATAATAATTGTTAACGTGTGTGAAAGAGTTTGCTCTCACGCCTGCGCCTGAGTTTTGTCCGTTTTAAGATCGGCTGCATGCGTCGGCCGCCAGTTGTCCGACTTTGTGAAGTCCGAACTCTTCTCCACCGCGGAGCTCACGAGACAGTCGTCCCCACCAATCGTCACCCGCCACGTACAACAGCTCGAGTTCCCGTCTCACCTAACGGTGTCGCCTTGCCTCGCGCCATTTGTACAAAAGCCTGCCCGGATTGCACGGATGCCAAGGCTTCGGATTAATCGGTAAATAAAAAGCTTAAAGCGGACGCGGCGTTCTGCCGCCCGCCGCGGATTCACGCACATGACGCATCGAGATTCGCGCAAACACGCGTCCAGATACGTCTGCCATCGGATGCCCATCATCATTACACGACCAGCTCACCGGGGCACGTGGCGATCTTCCACTCGCTAGCAACGCCAGACCAAGAAACGCTCCTTTCAAAAAAAAAAAAAAAATAAAATAAAAAAATGCTACACTAGATCGCCCACCGTGCACCACCTCCAACGCCGGCGAGGAAAGATCCTAGCCATCCAATCCCGCCACTCAGCAACGATGGAGACCTTAGTGCCCCATGCCAATTAAAATTGGATCCGGCGTGAATTGAGGTTGGTGAGTGGGGCCGAGACCGAGACCAAAACCCACGCTTATGTTTGTTGGAAACGAAGGAGACTTCCAACAAAAAAAAAAAAGATTAAAAAAATTATTAGTGGACTCGACCATCAACAAAATTTGGCAAACTTTTCAACGCAAACAATATCCTAAGTTCAGATTCCAGCCCGTGACATGATTTTGTTGGTATTATCTTCACACCACCAGGCACCACCAAGTGGGCATATAAGAACAGTCTCCTGTCAAGATTTTCCATCATGAAACACTAGACTGGTTCAACACGCAATCGAATGCCATTAAAAATACTTCTGATGCTAAACACATAAAAAGTTCAAGGTTGAAGCAATGGCCATTTGACGATCCCAATGTCCCAACCGTATAAACTAATCATTTAACATCTTACTGAAAGATTGAATAAGAAAGAGATAAACCAACATAAACCACTAGATTAGGATATTTCTATTTATTATTCTGTCTCTATCTGCCAGAGTTCACAAAGATATAGCCCTGTTGAGTGTGCGCTAAAGAGAGGGGGTAAAAAACCAAGTGTTTAGTAGTAGTAGTATATGATGCCACAAAAAAATGTTTGAAGTGAATAGACAATTTACAACTATGAGTTGAATCAATTTATGAATAATGTGGTGATATTGTAAATGTTCCTGATAAGTAACATTGATTGGAATCACAAAACAACAAAGAAACCTTTTTTTAACATGAGAGAAAACCAAGTTGAGAGATTTGAGTGACAAAATTCTGAGAGATGGGCAGGGAAAGAACCTTCCGCAAAGCCCTGAATCCAGATGAACAGGTGACATCTCTCTATTTCAATCTGCTGTATTGTCCATGCAGCTGGTATCTTCCTGCAATGGGCTGACCCTCTCTTTTTATCTCTCTCACCTTCTATACAAGAATCGAACTTTTATTTGAACAATATAAATAAAGCTCTCTCATATTATAAATATGTGTATTTACCAGTTGCTTCAGAAAAACTCCTGCGCATTGTGACCTCTCCTCCAATTATCTGTACCCTCCTTGAAGAAAATTTTCTCCACTTCAATCAGTTGGGTCAAATGGAGACCTCTTTGGAAAGGATGTAGATTTACTGCGTTTATGAAATAATAGCAACCTAGCGCTAGCATCATGACAATAATTTCACAAACTCCGTGGCTCATTAAGCTGACGCAGGCACTCTTGTGGATTGGCATAGAAGTAGTCCTCTTCCTTCGGTCTATCGGGAATCACTGCCCTCTCTGTAGGCTTTCCCATTCGATTAACATGGGCTGCCTTTACCGACGAGGAGAATTCATCCCAACCCAAAGAACCATTATTGTACTGGTCTATCAGTTCAACAAGTAGCTTTCGATCCAATAGGATTGTCTTCCTGAAACCCAAGTACCTGAAATATCATGCCAGAATAGAAATCTTGTAAGATCTATGGTTGGTCTCATGAATGCTTTTATTTACTATAATTAGCTAACTTCTTTGATCAGCCACTTAAAACTACAGGCACCAAAGCTTCCCAAGGTCAACAAAAGCATTGTTATAGGAGAGGATATAATGCTATCAAATTCCAGCAGGTCAAAAAGGAGAGGTGTGATCAAGCAGCTAAGCAAAAGCTTGTTTTGAATAAAAAAATGGATAAAACTTGCAGAGACATTAAGCTTGTGGCAGGATATTCAGTTCATGAGATCATTATTCATTATCAATATAAGTCAGACAACACAGATATGCAATGAATCAAAGCCAAGACCAGCCATGCAGGAGCCCATTGTGACACTAATAAGCTCTGGTAATGCAGATGTACGTCAGTAAAGAACATGTAAAACCAATACCTGCGATGACCTTCGACAACCTTGGCCATGTTACCATCATACGTAGGAACAAAGATATCGCTCTCTAATGAAACCAAGTAATCTAATGCTGCCATTTGTGATGAGTGGTTCTGGAAAAACCTAAGATCTGAAGGTTTCAGCAGCGTCTCCTTTCTCACCTATTTCCCAATGTTTAGACAACATAAATACATAGGAAACAATATTCTGCAATCATTAACTACTAATGGTAAAAGACAGTTGAAAATACCAACCACATTTGGATAAGCTGCAGTAAGGGCAGCCATCCTCCTCGGTCCGCCATATATTTCTCCTGCTGCAATATATATGCGGACACTCCGATCAATATCCAATGCCCTCAAAATCAGAGCGGTCTCCTCTGGTGTCAAAGGACAAAGACCATCTTTTCTTTTCAGGTCAGAATTGATAACTTTCTCTTTCCACCAAGGATATGCGTATCTGCAAATCAAAACATACAAATTACTCATGATCAAATGATATGATACTGTCAAATTCAGATCTTAAAAAAAAAAGACATCTTAAAAAAACATGAGCTAGGATGGAGAATGAAAAAGAAAAGAAAGATAGAAAAAGAAAACCTCATTCTTGTCAACTCTTCTGCCTCTTCTTCAGTACAACCCTGAGTGCAGCCTGAGAAAGCCAACATGTCCATTTCATATCGTAAATGGAGGACCAGAAATGGACCATTCTGTCGCAGCATTCTAATCACTTGTCTACCTAGCTCTTCAATTTGAGGGGTAAATCTCAAAGAAGCATAATTTACTCGACAACGCAATTTCTGAATCTCGATAGGCAAACCATTATTGGCAAGCCGGGCATCGGTTTTATTCAAATGCACTATCTTGTGTTTCTGTATCAAAGGAAGAATCTGGGTACAAGACAAGCATAACTATCAGCCTCTACTCTGAACTTGTCATAAAGATATTATCTCTATCACAGAAGAATGAGGAAAACTTACCTGATTTTGGTAATAAGAAATATCAGACCAACTAACAGGTGGCATTGAATGAACCATTCCTGACTCTGCTCTTCTTTTTAACTTAGGGGGTAATTCTTTCAATATTCGAACCTCATCTCTCAATGAGGTAATAAAATGATCCACATCAAAAATGTCTTGAAAGTCACTGCCATATCAACAAAGTTTACGTGTTTAGTAAGCACATGAAATCGAGTCTGAAAATAAGGTCAAGAGAATTTACATAGGACTAATATCATCAACCTCCAAAAACGAAACCATCAAATAAATGTAAGCTATTTTTTTCTCCATCAAATAAGGACAGACTCACCTAGGATCAGCCCAGAATGATGTTTTATCTAGCTCTGGTACAATAAGTGTCACATTCAAATATCTAGCAATGGCAACCATATCACAAATCTGAAAGGAAGAAATGCTATATCAGGAATGATAATGTAGAGTAACCAAAAAATTGTGCAGTTGAAATGGCAAAAAAAATAATCTAATGCCGTTTAAGATTGAACATGGTAAAGGAAAATGATTGCTTACAGCTGCTCGCATCTGATTTAGCCCACCATTACATGACACTATTAAATAACCATTGTTCTTATATATTCCTATCAAAAAAAAAAAGAAGAATGTCACAACAATTTCAAGTGAAGCAGACTTGTAATCAACCATCATGCAACAAAATATTGTGACAAGATAAAGTTATATAGCTATTGCAAGAAAGGATCAACCGTATGTATTAGAGTGTTGGCAGGAGAAGATGCACCACAAGCATAAGATGCACAAAAAAGAGACCCAGGACATCACAAAAGATGTGCTGTAAAACCAGGAGGTTACAAGAGAGAAAGAAAATGCATTAAAGAAATGATAAGAGCTGGCAACTGATGGAATGATCTGGACATCATCTGCAACTCAAGTGGGTTATGGGCTTGAATACAAGTTGGCAGGTCAAGAAAGAAGGGTAAAACCAAAAAGAGGTGAATCAAAGAAACCTCTTAATTTGGACAGTTGGCATAGTATGGAAAGAAGGAAAAAGCAGTATGAACATAGCCAACCACAATTTGATGGATAACACAAGCAATCTCTATGGATAACGACCATTGTAAGTCATAAAATTCTCCATCAGATAAAGCGCAAGATATGAGAACACCTTCTTTGAATTTTCTCACAAACAAAGCAATAATTGCAAACAAGATAGAAGACTAGTTGAATCCTCATCAACAAGATCCTAGCTGGCTGATTAGAAAAAAACAATAACCAACAACTCCAATAATTTTTAACAGACAATAGAATATTATCTTGGTATTAGAAAACCAGGCATAACCTAAAAGACGCAAATAAACAAATTAAGAATACATATTATGCTAAAAGACTGGGAGTTGAAATCATTGCGGACCTAACCAAACTCAACATAGGGGATATCACACAAGCTTAGAATTAAAAATCTATACCAACTACCGAATAACATATTAATTCTAAAAAAAAAAAAAAAAAAAACAGGAAATTGGGAAAATGTAGGGATTTTCTGAGAGTGATAAACAAAAACTCACTTTTGGGCGGAGCAAGGATTTTGTCGACCACCGAAGAGGGTTTCACCGGAGCCGGCGAATCGGAGGGGGTGAAGCAAGAAGGCCAACCCTTGAGCACCCTTGGACCCCACATCTCCCCCAGTGCCGTTAGCTGGACTACGCACGTCCACAGCAGCACGGTGGTCGTCGCCCGGATCATCCAAAGCTTCATACGAGACCTCGATACCATCGAAGCCCTTAGCTTTTCCACCTTCACCTCCCCGTCTCCACAACCGCCGGACTTCAGGCCCAACGGCCGCTGCCCGTTGTACTCAGATCCCATCGACTTCTCCAACCGACACATCCTCGGGAACCACTGAGCTTTGCCCCCCATATATAAGAACCTTAACACCAATTCCCTTCTACGCGAACCATCAACGACTCAGGAAACTACAAATCTTGCATCCCAATCAACCAAGGAAACAAATAAATCCCCCCGACTCCACTCAATGCAGCATCGCAGGGCGAATTAAACCCCCCAAAAAAGCGATAATCCGAAAAGAAACCCCTAAAAACTCCTGACCCGTTTACGAAAAGCACGGATTTTTCGTCTCAAAACTCACAAATTTTCCGGTGAGACACCAATTCCCACCCTGAATCCAGCGAAAATTGCCAAAAAGTCTCAGTCTTTTACCTCTTTAGACCTCCATTCACCAATTCCGCTTCGATTACGGATCAATCCAGGTCCCCCACCCGATCTCCTACCACAAGCGTCCAAAAACCGTTGTTTTCCCCCCCCCTAGTAACGGGCCGCAACCACAGCTCGTCCGTGCGATCGAGATCTAGAGGCCGGATTTGGAGATTTCGCTCAAGAATACCAGTTCAATAGCCGGCGAAACCAGGGCTCCGTCGGCGTCGAGAAATCGAAAGCGAGGGCGAGGGGCCGCTCGATCCCCTTCCATTTAAGAGCGCAGCTGTCTTTTTTCTTTTCTCCGAAATGGAATGGAGCAGCTGTCGCCTCGGTCGTCGGTGGCGTATATACGAGGCGACGTGTCCGTCCGTACCCCCCTTATACGCTAACCGCGGTTAAATCTAACCCTCTCTCGTCTCCCGCGGTACAGCCAATAAATGTGCGCCAACGCGGCATGCGACGCAGTTCCCCCCCGGGGCCCACCGTCCGGCCCACTCGCCGAATGGACACGTGGCGGTGTTTCGGGATAAAGACAGCCCTCTTCGCCGAATGGTTGGCTACACGGAATGTCGAACATGAGTTAATGTGATCGACGGTTAGGATCGCCAGGCGGGATTTAGTTCCGATGGTGGAAGGCCAGCGGCGGTTTTACCGTTAGCCGCCCCGGCTTTTTTTTTTTTTTTTTTTTTTTTTTTTTTTCAACAAATTTTTTAAATACTTAAAATGGTTAATATTTTTTAATAAAGTGTTGAATACCCTCCACTATTTTACCGCCGGTTCGTGGACAGCCTGTATTTAATAATCTCCCGAATTGGAGTCGGGAGGGCAGCTAATCTAGCTGGAAGAGTGACGAACATTTCTATTTAAAAAAGAAAAATAAATTATCTCTATTTTCTTTTCATTATTTATGCTAAGATATTTGATTAAGAGAAAAGGACAGCAGTCAAAAAGAAAGTTAGCATTGAATATTTACGGTACATACATCTGTATTGTAAATTTTGGTTGCAAAATTGTCAAATAAATATATATATATATTGTAAGTATGTAGTCTTCAAGCTTTCTCAAATTTCATAATTACTTTTTTAAAAAAAATCAAAGTTATGGAATTAAGGAAAGTGATAAGTTCACGCCCTTTTCTGATAGAGAGGAGTAGATAGAGCTGAGACAGGGTAACAAAAGGGAAGGTGCTTGCTGTTGCTGTTGCTGTTGCTGTGCTCTCACTGGCTTTGATTGGACGACCGCCATGGGGCGTCGCTGGGGCCCGAGGGGATCTGACGGTCGAAACGGGACGCTCGACCTATCACGGGGGATTCCAGAACGGAGCCTGATCTCGACCGTCCCTACCGCAGGATCCGTTGGACCTTCTAGTGATTGATTTGATCACGGCGCCTTAAGGGACCACCGATCGAATGGTCCAGCTTGGAAATTGGATTGTTCGGCGTGAGCCAACGTTGGTCGACTCTGACCGCCCTCGGTGCTGGAATAAAGAATCTTTTTTAAAGAATCTTGATTATTTCTAGAATAACTATTCCAAGCAAGAGATTAAAAAACTTGACTATTGGACTAAACTTTCCCCTTTTTTATTTTTTATTTTTTAACATGAACAAAGCCAATTAAGAGCTACTTTAGAAGTTTAAACCTAAATAAAGAGGTAAAACTTGTAATAGAATTATTTCTTGACAAATTATTAAGAAAGTATTTCAATGATGAACTGTATTCAACGTTAATGTCTCATGGTGGATTCACTGTAAGATCTCTAGATTCTTGAATATTTTCGGGGCAAAAAAGTTTCAGTCAAAAAATATTTTCAAAATTTTAGAAATCAAAATAAAACTACTTTCAGAAATAACTATTTTTATAAGAACATGTTTTTGGATTTTTTTTTTTTTTTTTTTTTGTTTGTGTTGGAGAACAATAAAAAAAATCTAAGTTCAACTAGAAAATGCTTTCATGTGGAAGTCAAAAACTGCATTAAATTGAATCATTTATATCAGCCCATGCTATAACAAATACTTTTAAATTATAAGAGATAGGTTAGAAATAGCCACGACCCATGGTTTTGTGCTCATCTAGTATTTGAGAGTCGTTCAGTGAATTCTTGAATTTTTCTTCACCAAGATAAAAGGATAAAAATAGTGAATAACTATTCCTACTGGTATAAATCCTGGCACGCTCAGGCGAGCACGGGCATTGGGGAAGAAGCAACGACGCCAACGGTGGACCCAAGTGGACCAGACTCGTGGGGGTGTTCCATCTCTTTACGGCGGTCCGTAGGTTCACAAGGTGACGCGTCAGGCTCAAGCGGACGTGGAGAGATTAGACGCGGACAACGACCCCCCTCCTCTCTCTCCGTTGCCTTTGACGCGATCCTTCCGTCACCGCCAGCAACGCCCCAACCAGAGCCCCACTTCGTTCCCTCTTCTTGGTTTTGACTCGGACCTTGGTGGACGCCAACCAAGATCTCGCCCGTGATTCGATTTTAATAATTCCTTTTCGATCGCCAGGTCCTCGAGAATGTTTTCCCATCAAATCCATTATTTTATTACACGCTCTGCGTCGATCTGAAATTATTTGGATGCCATGGCACTTGCCACGAGGTGACCACAAAGAGAGAGAGAGAGAGAGAGAGAGAGAGAGAGTTCCGTGTTGGAATTTTAAAGGAAAAAAGAGAGAGAAATCTGAACTACATCAAGTTTGAGAGAGAGAGAGAGAGAGAGTTCCGTGTTGGAATTTTAAAGGAAAAAAGAGAGAGAAATCTGAACTACATCAAGTTTGACGGCAAGCAAGGTCAAATGCAAGCTGCTAACTAGCAAACATTTGGTTTGGTATTCCATTCACTTCATCCGGTCTGGCACCCAGAGTCTTATGCATATTATTTCTTGAGAAAAATGCCCCACAACCGAGAGCGCATTATTGTTGTTCGATGAGCAAACTTGGATGGATGCAATGGCTCTAATAAATTATATACTCTCCTACCATTTGTTATGGGTAACGATCATTCATTCATTCATTCCTTCCCTTGGATTCACTGGCTTTAACTCGGCCATTCATGGGTAGTTCATATGGGATATGTTTCACATCAACTTTATTATTTTATTATTATTTAACTCTCTTTTTTTTTATTTTTTATTTTTATTTTTTACATGGAAGGAGAAGAAGAAAGATTACTCATGTATTAAGCAGAGGGGTATGATATTGTGACAGCTTTTAAGCATTCAAATGCGTCAGCTTATAGCATGGGATTATGAGATTAATGTGATTACAGTAGTAAAAGAAGAAAGTTTGAGCAAGTCAAATTGCCAGTGATAGTGAAACAAGTAATAGCCCTGTGGTCACATCTCTTCTAAGTGCATGAGATTTAAGATTCTTAACTTTAGGAGGTTTGTATGAAATGAACAATGACCAAAGTGAAGCTCAAACCTAATTGACTGGCATGAAGCTACTCGCAACCCTTCATCAAGTGTCTCACTGACTTCAGGCAAGCTTGCAAATCATATGATTAATTGTTTGAGTTCAATCTAAAATATTCTCCCCATTTCTCTTTGGCACCGTTCCATATCATTGGATGTCAACTTACTATGTGTGATGCTTGCAATGCATCATATGATAATTTGGAATGTGCAAATCATAAGAATTATTTTTTTAACAAAAGCATATAAGTTGAACACGCTTAGAACTAGCCATTGCTCAATCTTAATCAGAAAATTAATATATTAAATCCTATTAAGCTAAACATGAACTATTCCTTCTTTAATTTTTGTATTTTTCCACTCTATTTTCCTTCATTGTTACGCCCTATTTGTGATCAAGTCAAAGGGAGCATCACAACAATATGATTCCACATTCCACTTAATTTTGGCCACACTAAGGAGAAAAAGCAATTGCTGTCTCTTTTAGTCTGTTCATTACAAGGTGGTTGCAACACTAAATGAGGCAAGCTTGAGTGTGCCAGCTTAGTCCTAATTACCACTCTCTCTTCCAAATGGAGGAGAATTGAGATTCAAAACTTAGGAAGCATTTAGAGAAGTATTTAGGCCTATGACCTTCCACTGATGAGTCTTCCTTCCCTTGTATATATATATATATATATATATATATATATATGTATCTAATTTTTAAGAAGAGACAATGGTGGTCAAGTTATGCTCAAACCTAATAGAATAGCATCGAGTGGTTCGTAAACAAGTCATGATGTTTTTTATTCAAGTCACAATCAAATACTTGCATCTCTATTCAAATTAACTCACTAGTTGTCTGATCAAGATATCTGGACATGTAGTCTGTAAACTACTCTTCATCATATCTTATAGGCACCAATCCAAGTAATTGTTGCAGACCCAAAATTGTCTTAGCATGATATGATAATTTAATTACGAGTGATAGGAATTATTTATAATATGTGAAGAATTAGATCTGAAGAACATATCGCTGTAGAATTGATTAACAAGTTCACTTGTTTCAATGTAATTACGTTTTACCACAAGGAAAACTTGAGAGTACCAAAAATTAGGTCAAGTCCTCTAGAAGTTCTTTAGTTTGCTGGTTGGCACCACATTCCTCGGTGTATTTGTCAAAGAAAAATTCTGGATTCCAGTCCAAGCAGTGACATTCTGTCTTTCTCAAAGCTGAAAAAAAAGAAGACTAGGTCAATTTTGATAATAGTCAAGTCAGTGACAAACCAATCACAATCATTTCATTAAGTATGCAATTCATAGAATGCCATCTGATACCCCACATCTGTCTTCATATTAACATATCATTGTTCTTTGATCAATAAAACCAGACATCCAGGCTCTACCCTACTTCCTACCATTCTTGTGGGTACCAGTCGAAGTCATCGGATAGCTACCTTATGATTGAATTTTCTTGTCTACAAGATAAACCATTTGCGATCCCCATCATACACCACATGATAATTTGAAATGTATGTGTGATACCAAGAAACTATTTTTAACAAAAGCATATTCTAGTTGAACACATGCAAGCTGGCCAGCTGTCAAGCTTCAGCCAAACACTGAGCTAAATATCAGCTACTCACAGACAACTCATTTTGTTTTTTTGTAACTCATTTTGTAGGCCCTCCTGGTGATCAGTTCACAGGGCAGAACCATAATAATCACCACTACATTCCATTCAATTGGGGGCAACACTGAGAAAAAATCAGCTACTTGTAGACTTCTGGCTGTCCCTGACCCAATGTTCAGAACCTCAAACAGATGGTGGGAGCCAGTTTAACACTGAATTAAGAACACAATACAGAGAGCTCCACCAAACTACCAGTTAAGAAGATGTGACCCAACATCCTCAGAATTTTGTTTTATGGTTTAACATGCAGCAGTGATCAGTTCATGGCATCTTTGTCTGACAATGTAGCCGGCATCAGCAGGACAGGCATACTTTTTTTCTGAGCAAAAAGATTACAATTCTTAGTTAAGTCTAATCTTTTATGGCAAGCCACCCACCCTTAGAAGAGAAGAAAAAGAAGAACTAGCATACCTGGTGTATTGAGGTGTGGAAAGGGTGGTTGAAAGAAGGCATCGCTTAGCCTCTCTTCTTGTTTAATGTGGTTGTCAGCATTGATGAGAAATGGATGGAAAGTCCCAGGCTCTGGTTGTGGGCACCCCAAGGCTACATCTAGTGGATGGGGACTTGATATCAGTATGGGAGAGTACCCAAACCAAGAGTAAGGTGGGCCTCCTCACTTGTCAACCATCATTTAAGGTTTCTAGGAGGCTCCATTCTATTCCACCTCAAGCTGCTGAGCTATCAAAGTTTATTATCATGGTGAGAATGAGCTATCAAAGAGTGTGAAGTTCATGAAGGGGACCTTGATTTGTAAAATCTAACCAAATATCGCTAAACATAAAAAGATGTACATCTCTAATTCACGCACTGATGCGATGTGTGAGATGACTGACACTGCCATCACTGGTTATCAGCACATGACTGAAACGAAGTATTTGATGGTCAAGTTTCATCTCATCAATCAGAGTAGTTTGGAATTAAATTCTTTACCGCATGTTCTTCCCCTGTTCATGAGAATTTATAAAATAAGAACCAACTTCGGTAACTGATATGCTTCTCTTGTTTCTCTGTCACAAAAAAGAAATAAACAAAGAGCCATGTGGAGTGTATTAAGAAAAGAAGAACGCAGTGAGCTTGCAAAGGTGGTGAATGATTTTATGCGTCTCCTCTTTACTTATTGTCTCGTGCTTACGTTTTTCTCAAATAAGATAATTTATCATTCATTTGACATTGAACAAGATTGAAATTGCCAGAGAGTAGCTGAAGGTTGCACTCAGGAGCATGCTATACATGGAATGGATGGACAAATCTTTGTTTGTTAACTGAAGGGACAAGCTTGAGCATTAGACGCCGGAATAAATCCCGGAGGCCCTATCTCACCGGCATGCGAAACCGGACGAGATGAGATTATGAAACAGGCCTCCCACAGCATGAGATTGGAATAAAAATTCTAAATTATTCTTACTTTTTGAGGAATTCTATGAAAGCCTTGCTTTTATATCATTAATAAAGTTTCAGATAATAAATAATCCAATTATGACATTGGAATAAAATTTTTAAATTATCCTTACTTTTTAGGAATTCTATGAAAGCCTTGCTTGTGTATCATTAATAAAGTTTCAGATAATAAATTATTCAATTTCAAGGCTTTTGAATGAATTTTGTTTCTGCTATTTTATTTTTTTTGAAAAGATTTATCTTTTAATAGAAAGAAGGAAGAAATAATTAGTATAAAAATTTGAAAAAAAAAAAATTGAAAAGAGTAGTAGAAGAAAAAGAGAATGATAATCTAAAATAATAGCGGTTAAAAAGGATATTTTAGATATTTATAAATTATTAAAAAGAAAATTAAATTGGGTTTAAGTGTAAAAAGAGTTTCTTAAGTAATATGGATAATTTTGAGTTTTAATTGTGTTGGTAATAACAACTTAATTGTATTAATATATGTTGAAAGTGAGAAAGGGCATTTTGAAAAAATTAAAGCCAAACAAATCTAATCTAACACTATATGCATGTGTCCCAAACACTATTATGAAATTACCAATCCAATCCTACATTCCAAACATCTTAACCCAATCCAATCCAATCCCATGGGTATCGGATACCATATGTTTGATAATCCCATGCCATTCAATTTCATACGAAAAATTAAACGCATCCTTAATAGGCAACAAGAGAGAAGCTAAATCTTAGTTTTTAGAGTAAAAGTGTTAAATGGGCTGAGTGATCGTGGCATAGTTTGGTTCAGATGCTATAATACCTATGTCGAGCCTAGCATAGCACACCCAGTCGGGCCACCATCTAAACCATAGCCCATGCCAGCGTGATGGCTCGTGGTAAGCCAGCTTAGCATGACTCAGGCATGAAATTTTGGCTCGCTTGGCCCTTGCAAGCCAGTTCGCAGCATGACCTGCCAAGTATGCAACAAGTCAGTCCAAGTCCATCTATTATTTTACCAAATTAACCCTCATAATAGCTAAAAATGATTAATATAAGTATTTTGATCATTGTATCAAGAAAGGATCCTTGTCTTTTTTTTAACTATCAAAAAAAGGCTAGTTTTTAGAGGCATTCTCATCTATTATTTAAAAAGACTTATTTTTCCTTTCAAAGGTATTCTCTCCAACCTCGTAGATACTCCCAACCTCTCTTTCTTACCCTAAATCAAATCTTATACTCTTTATATTTCTCTTAAGCTCTCCTAAGTTATTCTAATCTTCTTACAAGCCCTTCTAATCCTCTTAAGCTCTCTTAATCTCTCTCCACAAGCTGTCTTAATTTTCTTTCATAAGCTTTCTTAATTTCTCTACAATCTTTCTTAATCTCTCTAATCCCTATAACGTCCAGTGCTGATAGCTCTTGCCCACCCTTTGAGATCTTCGAACTTGACACTTAACACGAAGGAATTTCCTTATTATGAGATCGATTTTAGCACACCACGATCATAGACTAGAATCATTGTCTCCAAACCCAATAGTTTCATCGATACTACCTCAAGTACCAGATCCAAGGCCAAACCTACGGTCTCTAGAGTTTGACAGCACTTCACCATCGATAATATGACGGGGTTTGAGTTGTATGTACAATCTGTAAGAATTACAGCAACTATGACACTTCAGGAGGAACTGATCATCTAGTTTAATACTGAAAAAGCATGAAAATACTAATTCCACTAGGCTCAAATTAAATTTGATGCAAAGGTAAGTTATCAAAATTTTCTTATTCACAAAAATTAAATAGAAAAAAAATTAAAATTAATTGTAAAAACTGAAATGCCTTCTTCTTTTGCTGAAAATCCATATTTTAAAAAATATATAAAAACTACCTTAAATCCTATGTATAAAAAATTCTTGAAATACTACTAAATCCGATTCTTTTAAACAAATTTTTGAATATAAACAAAATTTGATTTTATATTTTTAAAATTTAATAGTAGAATAGCACTTACTTTTGATATCTAAACTAATAGTTTTGACTTATTTTATATATGTGTTACTGCATATTTTATTGATTACAACTCAATAAATAATGCAAAAATAAATTCTTAGTTTTAAATTATATAATACATATAGTACATGAACTCTATATACATGATAATTAGTTTAGGTAATGCTGCTAATAATAATGTTACTATTGAGTTATTTAAACACAACTTGCATCCCATTTTAGATGAAAATTTATTTTATATAAGATGTGCATGGCACATCATAAATTTAATCATATATAAGATGGTTTAATTATTATTGAACTGCATATAAATAAAATTAGATATATTATTAAATATATACAATCTTTGGAAGATAGAAAACAAGATCTTAAAAATATATACATTACCCCTAATAAAAAATTTAAATAATTTTTATTAGATATAAAATATAGATGAAATTTTAGATATTTAATGTTATTTGAATATAAAGATATTATTACTATTTTTTATAATATTTACTTTCCCAACGAATCCATATTAGATATTCATTAGAAAAATCATAATATTATTATGTAATTTTTAGAATTCTTTTATGAAGCTACTAATATTTTATCCAATACTTATCATTCCACGTCTCAATTGGTTTTGTAACAAATCTTTAATAATAATTTTATAAATTTTTTAATTTAAAATGAGTTAACTAATTTTGATATTTTTATTAGGACAAACATATGAATAATTATTCTATGTTTGTCATCTTTGCCTGTGTCCTGCTAATCCCTTTGATCCATTTCTTAGCTACAGTAGCATCAAAATGTACTTTCAATGCAAGAGAGTAAATACTTAGACGATGGAAGATAAAAGAAATCCATTGAAACCCAATATAGTGAAGATACTGATCTACCTAATGGACTAATGCAACAACGGCCCACAGGTCATACCAGGTCCGCAAGCCCATGGGAGTCCAATTAATGGTAAAAGGAACCATACAGCTGATATATAGGACAGATTATCAATGAGGAGACAACGCTCATCGGTGCTCAACTAAATCCTTCTTAGCATTAATCAGAAAAAACAACCAGTCGCATGATATATGCCATCAGGAAGCAATGCCTAACAGTGTCGGACACCCTCTTAAAGATTCTCCAAATTCAGCTACAAGAATTTAACCAGAAGGATTGCTAAAACAGAAACAATGAACTAAACCATCAATGCGTGATAAAGATATATTGCTCCACCAAAACATACGGTGTTATCAAATAGTTTCACAGAGGTTTACAGATAAAGGCAAGGAAAAACTGAACAAATTGACAGATGATAACAATTGACAAGAAGCATCTGCACATTAACTCCAAGGCACTGGAACGAGAGTAAAGATCCAGAAAAGATTTCCAGGTATGGCCTAGTGGTTACGATGGACTTAAATATGATGAGCGACATTTAAAGACTTTTTAATTTAGTACAGGGAACATGACAGATTTGGCCATGGAAATGCAGTACGATACAAATGAAAGTTCTAGTAAAGTCATTCTGCCCACTCCCACCCCAGACCCCAGCAACCCCCAGAGGAAAAAGGGGTAAACCCTTGCCGACAAGTAAGTCGCACAGAAGCCACATTTAAAACACACAAATGCGGCATACTTTCTGGCTCAAGCCATTGGACAGGCACCTACGTTTCATGGAAAGGGCCGCAATTACTCTCAGATGAAGACACAGCAAGAATTTTCAGTTTCAGTAGCCCAAACACCATCTTTCCAATGAATGATGAGGAACAACAAATGCCTCTCTTAAGGGCTCAAGCTTGCTTCTCATCATGAAGAAGTCCCATTGCTTTAATTAGAAATGCATACTCAAAAGCCGTATCCTCACAATGTATGAAACGGCCACCCTCACCAAAGTGTCCACCACTCATGTTCGTCTTCAGAACGACTGACCGTGAACAAGTCGGACACGTGCTGTCTCTCACTTTTGCCACCCATTTAGCAGCTTCCCAGACTCCTACCCTGAAGAAGAAAAGGCAAGCAGAACCATCATGTTTATTGACCTGGTATCTAAAACCAAAAGTAAATTTGACGAATGATAAAAAGTTTACCACAAATGTTGATAAAAAGAACCAATCTGAAAAATGGAGAGTCCAATGAGTACTAACCGCAGGAAAGGGTAAGGAAATGGATGAAAAGGTGAAAACTGAGAAACAGGTATTTTGTTATTTTTTAAGAATAGAAACAAGGATGTGGCAGTTACCTATGCAGCATGCAATTGTGGAAAATCAAATAAGACATCATAATGAAGCCACTTAAAACACTCTTGGCATGAGTCTATCTATTCAAAGTTGAGCATGTGGGAGATATGCATATTCCAACTTGCAACACAGATTGAAGAAGTCCATAAAGTTCAAAGACAGAGTGAGTCCACATAAAAACGGTGATCAATAAATGGACCATTATTGTAATGACTTTCGACCACATAAGTGATTGCCTAAGCCATTGCCCAAGGAAGAGACACCACAAAGACACTAAACCATGCGACCACCTCTCCCTATCTCTTCCTCATCTTCTTACTTTATTCCTCCTTTGTTGTTATTCCCCTTAAGCGAACAAGAATGCCAGGTTACTTGTGCTGAGTGACCTCTCCTCTCTCATCCATCTTCTTTCTTCCTTTTCTCCCTTGTTTCTATTTCCCTAGAGGGACCGAGTATGCTGGACAACACTATTTGACATTGTTTGAGACAGTGTTAACACAGATGGCATAATCCAAATTTGCAACATTTTGTTTACATCTAACCATTTAACTAAATACTTGAAAGAATGCATGAGGGAACGGTGAACAAAATTGATATTGTACTATTATTTTGATCTCTCAAAAAAACCAGGTAGAAGTTGGTTGAAGTTGGCAATTAGTCTTTTGACTTAATCAACAGTTATAGTTAAAAAAGAATAATAAAATCCAAAAATATTTTTGAAAACAATGAATGGATCAGAAGTAAATAAGAACTTATGCAAACCTTGAGTCATGAAATGATGCTGTAACTAGCACTGAAGGATAACAAACTGATGGAGATATGTTATCATATGGAGAATAACTGTGAATGGTCTCATAGTCAGCTTGGCTTCTAGGGTCACCGAACTCATCATAATCTAAAATGGTCAGAGGTAAACTGCGATCCAACATTGTGTTGCAGATATCAAGAAATGGAACCTGCCTCATAACCAAAAAGAGACTAGCTGTAACTCATCATAATACAAGCATATATATCACAGGTTACAGGTTATCTGTATATTTTCCATGTAAATAATGATTTCCATCCAAAAGGAAAGAAGCATTTAAAAAAGATTTCAGAAAATGAATGACTGAATAGAAATTAAATCACTAGAGTGATTTTGCCATTTTCTGAAAAAAGATATATTTATTAAAATGAATTTTTGAGCATGCCACAAACATTAAGAAAATCCCAAAGATGATAATTGAAACTCTTTCACAAATTTTCAAATCCTATCATTTCTGCATAGCCTTTTTCATTTACTTTACTTTTAGCAAGAAAATTGCTCCAAATGAAATCTACTTTAAAAATTCTGCTATTTTTGTGATTCACCAAT
Organism: Metroxylon sagu; assembly: GCA_017589505.3. NCBI lineage: Eukaryota > Viridiplantae > Streptophyta > Magnoliopsida > Arecales > Arecaceae > Metroxylon > Metroxylon sagu. The sequence continues at coordinate 193,038 of JACVBY030000352.1, forward strand.
GATCACAATTGCAATGTGCATATTATTTAATTTATTAAAGAATGCCATGGTTTTATTTGCTCATTCTTTTGGCTAAACAAAGAGATAGGATGGTCAGAAGATGCAACATTTAAATCCTGTTGCAAAGGACCACCATATCTTCCACCACCTTCTCTAGAAAAATAAATCAAACACCATGACTGCTGACTTCATATAAATCATTTCAGTTTGCTGTTTGTTCTCTTCTTGTGTACATGTCTCATGTCTAGTCTCCATTATCACTGTAAGAATATCACAAACAAATGTAGGCAATCATACAAAGAGTTTTAGGAATCGCATTAGCTCACTTTCTTTTTAAAGAATGAATATGATAATGGACAAAAACAAAAATTACCTTCAAAATGGCAGCACAGAACAAATCAGGGTACATATTCATAGCTGCACCAACCAGAAGGCCTCCTGCACTGCAGCCAACAGCACCAAGCCGATTTTTATGAACAAAACCCTCATTGACAAGATACATGCCACATGCAGCAAAATCTTTAATTGAGTTTAGCTTGCATGATCTGGTGCCAGCTTGATGCCATGACACATCACCGCCTCCACCCCTATTGAGAAAATGATCATTCACATTGCATTAGCAATGATAGAACTTGGATTAAAATAGAGTTTATATGTTTTTGCACCACAAAACAATTATATCAGGACCATACATGCTAATGGTCGTCCATCTTTTCTGCACATCTCATCATACACTGTATTTAGAAGGCCAAAATCTGAGACCTTGTTTGGTCTATTTATAGCAGTTAATGGCTATAAAAGGAAGAGGATATTGGCAACTACCAAGGCACAAGAGTAGAGTATGCGTATGGCAGATGAAATACAGAACATTGAAGCAGCAGTAGTCAAACAATTTGCCAAGCACCAGTTGTTGAGAAACACTAGAAATATGACAGAAGAATGTATACATAAACACACATATATGCATAAGGAAAATTGGTTCCCAGAAATGAGAAGACTGTGTCATCATTTTCTGAAGGTGCATGAGGTAAACATAGGTGGCATGTTATCCTTCATCCAGCAACCATTCCATGTGTTCTGTACACAACTTGAAATCTTTTTCACGACATGTGTTCTGTACACAACCATTCCAGCAACATGTCTGTCATAGAATCATTTTCACGACAAAAAGGATAATCAGAAAAACTGTCACCACCTAGAAGCCTCGGGTCCTCATCTAAAGTTGAAGTCAGCAAGATCATGGAGATATCATGAAGTTCATCTTAATTTACAATAAAATAGTTATCCACATTTTATTTCATATGCAGAACTTTAAACACATCTTCAGTGAACTAACGCTTCCCAGCCCATTACTCCTAAAAAATATTCCCAACCCGATATACCAATATGAAAGATCATCCTTTGAGTTAATTATTTCGGTCTGTCTGAATGGAGCACAAGGATAACAACTTTAAAATGTTGAGTTCAAACTTGCTATAAAACCAAATGTGAGAACACGGTACTTAAGTTGAAGATTCTATATATGCCCTTGTATCCAACAAAAAGTATAGTGATTGGACTTGCAAATCGATCAATTTTACTTCAATTCTAGATTCAACAAATAGTGGCTTTAAATCTCTAACTTCAGGAATTCCCTCTTTGGGAGAAGAGAAAATAGGTTGTAACCAGCCTAGTATACGTCTGACATGTAGATCACGCTACAATTTGAGGAAATATAGTGACAGCCTTTTTAGTTTCACACATATTCAAATATTCTAATAAAGTGACCATGAAACATATAGATTATTCGACATGAAGCATCGAAGTCTTCAGTTTGATGCAACATAAACCCATCAAAAGGAAAGCTTAATTGGCTGTATTCACTGAGAAAATCCAATTGAAAACAAAACATAAACTAATTCTATGCTCTCTCTTACATAAACTAATTGTATGCTCTCTCTTACATAAACTAATTCATAAAAGGCAAAAATATAGTCATGGAAGTTTCTATCACTTCAATGAAAGAAAGCATCTACCAGTAATGAAAAATCAGTAAAAACCAAATGCTCCAAAAATTTGTCAATCCTTGAGAATATCATCCAATATTAATTTATTCTCTACATCAGATTATACATTAACAGAATATCATAATCTTATGTAATTAGATGGGCAGAACCTTGTGGTTCATAATTGTAAACTTGCAATTTGATCCCCAAATTATAATAGTAGCACTGTAATAAAACCTATAGCAACCACTGAAGTGGCACTCACATCAGTGCAGCACTGTATCATGTTGTGCATTGTGGCATATATAAACAAAACAAGGTCAAACTTGAGTTGCAGTATGGCCAGTGATAATAAAGATCATGTAATCTACCAAAACAAAGTAACATAACTTTCACTGAATGCACTCTCAAAATAATGTGCATATAATTCGTGAGAGAATAGGCAAACCAATAGCAACTAAAGGCACTAAAACAATCTTACCTAACATCAGCATACGCAAGAACCCAACCTCGAGAGAGCAAACTTATGTGATCAGAACACCAACTTTTATCTAAAACTTCTCCATAAGCACCATATCCATGCAAGAGCCCAGGTGATTGACCACTATTTTGTGCTTGCCATGAATACAAAATTGTCAGGGGAACCATAACACCATCATATGAAATGACTTCCCTCCTTTCACAGCAGAATGACTCAGAAAGATCACTCCACTTCTGTGAGTCTTCTACATTTTGCAACTGTTGTTTGCTGTGAGACTGAATGCTAAAAAGTTTCAAAAGCAAATTCTCAGAAGAAGAATTTGCCTGCATGTTGTCAGTAAATCCCACTACCTCCTCCTGATGTAAGATTGTGAATGTCTGCTTTGCCATTTTGTAGTCGGCCATTACATCAGGCATCTGCATTTTTAAGAGGAGAATAAGAAATCAACACCTTTCTGAAGCTTGCACCTCTGGCCTTAATAAAGGTACAAAATTCTGAATTCACGCAAGGAACTGATATAATAAGTAACTCATGGTAGTCAAAAGCAAAAGTTGCTTTGACAAGTAAATCATGAGCAATAATGGCATACAAATCAGATTTCAAGAGCACACAACTTTTTTGTTTCTGTAAGACAAAAAAGAAAAGAAAAGAAGCAGCTATAGCAAAGAAGGAATCATCAATAATTATTGAATTATGTGAAAGACAAGTCATAGTAAGGTAGCAAACTGCTTACACCAACCAGATCCAGAATTTTAGGTAGTCCCAGTCCTAAACAATGCAAAAATCAGGCCAGATGGCAAGCTCATTAGCAACCACAACCATAATTTGTGGTACAAGTAATTTGTTTTGCTAGACAGACTGTGCTTCTAGGGTAGCTTGAGGAGAGACTAGATTTGTAAGTCTCTAACTGAATAAAGTACATTGGGCCTTGAAGTGAGCAGGAAGAAGTTAGGACACCATATTCAATTTGCATTTTGATGGTTCTGGCATTGCCTGATTTGCCTATAAGCAGTTGGATTTAGAATTACCTGTAATTCTTTGCTTCATATCTGCATTACCTCCTAATATCTTGCATTCTTCTTTGCTTCATCCTTCCTCTCTTTAACTAGGTAATATAACAATTAAGAACAAGGTCTAGCTAGGAGAAGAAAAGAGAAGTCCAGAATGCGAGGAATCAGAAAAAGGAAGCTCCAACAACCCACCTCAGACAGTACATCTAACATATCATCCTGAGATTATTCTTTTTTTTTTTTACCAGACATTTCCAGCTGCTGCTGCATGCCAAGCAGCAGGCTCTAAGCCTTTGAATTTTTGTTCCATGTCAGTGCCATATTCTCTCTATTGACACATTTTTCCCAATACCATCTTGTTTCTTTGAGATTATCCAACAACTTTGCAGCACCAGTCAGTTTCATTATCAATTTGAAGATGAGTTTATGAGAAACATTGGTTTTAAGCTATATTTTTGAACAATAATATTCAAATTTGTAAGCAACGTAATATCAATATAAGTATTTGAAAGCTGTACCACTGGTGAAGATACCACAACACGGTAAGTAGATGACATGAAATCCTGGTTTGAGCCAGGAACAACACTGCACATGCTTGAGGGTACTGGGAAAAACCATGGACTGAGATCCTTGACTTTCATTGCTTGCTGCAAAACAGAGATGTCTAAGGGTAAGCATATAAGAACAGTTAGTATTCAAAGGCCAGAAAGAATCATTGGTCATAAGATAATCAAAGTAAATAGATTGGGATAAGGCTTCTTGGTGATCCTACTCTATATCTGATGGCCTTTGCTTTCATCTTCCCCTATTTAGCCTCGATGTTTGCTCAATATGGTTGGTTGAACTTCAAATCAAGAAAAAGGCTAAAAAGTTTTCTTTTGGATAAAAACAAGATATTAAGTGAAAGGGAATAGAAATAAAAAAGAAAAAGAAAAAGAAAAAACTACTTCTTAGTCCTCAAGAAGACGATGCTTAAAGCCGTGAAGTGTATACAATGCCACAAAGTGGCTGACTTTCTGATACATGCATGCATGCCACAAGTTTCACTAAATTATGCTGATCAGCATAACTACAAAATAATTAAGGAAAACAGCAAACAATTCTAAGGTTTGAAATACTGCCAGAATGGGAAGGTATGAACAGTATGATATCATTCTGGCATGTTTTCGGCACAAGTACATAGCATCTTGGCACCAGACACACTTGCACTGTGTGTCAGTATCCAGTACCATGCGGAGGTCCACTATCAGTATCTGAAACCTCGAACACTTCATGACAACAACCTTCAGTAACATAGTCCATAAATATATAGGAACTTGAAAATCAACAATACCTTGAAATTGACATCAACTGGCATATTTATGGAACAAAATAATGGAATCCCCTTCTGGTGAAGAAAAAGCACCAAATGTCCATGGAAAATATCCATGTCTTGAAAGGTGATGTCCTCACCTGGTAGAACAATAGTCTGGAATCCACAAAAGTTAGATTTTGAAGGTCACCATATTGGACATGGACATTTAAGTTTTTCAAAAACATAGCATATATGTTTGAGATATATATATATATATATATATACATATCTACATACATATGTACGTACGTACATACGTACACACACACACATATGTATATGTATATGTATATATGTGTGTATGCATATATGTGTATGTATATATGTGTATGTGTGTGTGTGTGTATATATATATATGTGTGTGTGTGTGTGTGTATATATATGTGTGTGTATACATATGTGTGTGTGTGTGTGTAAGACCCAAAATATCGAAAATGTAATAATCAAGTGGTGATTTAGCTAGTTTAAAGCTGATGTTATGTATATAACAGAAAAGAGGCAAGGATATTAACAAAATAAATGCACCATGTTATGAAAATAAAATTCCATGACTTGACTAAAATGTGAAAAGTTATGAAGCTATTACAGTTGTGTTGATGAGAGAAGAATTCCTTGGTTGAACTGTAGGCACACAAGTGTGGTGGAATTGGTAGGTGCCTTATTTGTGTTTTTAGATTGAAAGAAAATGTTATCCAATATCCAAAAAAAACACCATTTATGGCTGGGTATTAACTAGTCTAATCTCACATTTTTTTTTTTAGACATTCAAAACAAGCAAGAGATAAAAATATTAACAGAGTAAATGAATGATATCATGAAAAATTACATACTAAAATCTTGCACTAACACCTTCAAATTTACTAAGCAATGACGATAAAGAACATGACATGGTACTAAAGTTTTTAGGTTTGTAACATGCGTTTTTATATAGTTAGTGGTTTGTTAAATGTGTTCTATCATTTCAATTTGCTCTGTAATGATAAGACTGTAAGGTCGAGATTCAATGATCCTAATCTGACATTCACTTGACGATGTAGAAGTACACCCATACGAAAAAAAAGAACAGGAAAAAAAAAAAAGAGTGTTATAGGCAAGGTCTTAAATGTTGGTGGGATGGTCGGTTGTCCCATAATCCTGAGTATCGGGATAGGGCACCATCCTGAGTGTGGAGATAGGATGAGTTAGGAAATCGACTAGGACAGCATGCGACATCTACCATCCCAAGTGTTGGTAGGCAAGGCATTCTGTTCCATGAAAAATTTGGGATGGCCCCATACCACAATATTTAAACTCTTGGTTCTATGGGTTTCAGGTCTCCAATAGATAATGCTAGTTGCTAGAGTCCAAACTAATACATCTAACATTAGTGAACTCATTTAGCCAACACCTAACTAAATTCAATGATCTTAGGTGAGCACATTCCTATTACAACTTTCCCAGAATAGTTGAAAAAAAAGGTATACGGCATCTTTTTTTTCCTATTTTCTATTCAATCATGATTTTCTCATCGTTACTTCTAAAACTTCTCCTTTGCCATCAAGTTGTTCAGCAAAACGACCAAAGATAATTGAACTTTCCTGTGATATCTACTCCCTCTAGATTAAATAATTGTTTAGACTAAATCTATAAAGTGATAAAATCATATTATTTGAAGATTTAGCGTGATCAATTGGATGATACTAGAATGAATTAAGAGTTGACTTCTAGTAGTTTTGTATGCATAACAACATCAATGTGCCAATCCATAAAAAATATTCATAATGTATAAGTTTATCAATACATTATCATTACTAAGCATGCATCCACCCCTTGTGATAAATATAATACCATTGATCCTTGCAGCACGCATCATCGTAACCAAACACATTTTGCAATTTACAATAATTCATACCCATGTTACAAAAATATTCTATGTGTGCTGATGAATTTGACCTGCCATCTTGCCAGCAGAGATTTCTCAGCTCTACATCTAGCTAGGTAATAGCTTCCAACAGTTGATACCATGTCTTCTGAAGGAGCATTAGTAAGAATATAGAAAAAACCATAGTGGTGTTCCAAAAAATATTGCACACCAGGAACACGTTTCCTAACTGGCCAAAGGCCATCTTTTACATTTGTTGCATCAATCACATAAACCTGTAATGAGATAAAAATCAAACCCATGAGGATGCATGGCCACAAGATATTTTTTGGAGTTTACATAATTAATTTTACTCAACATAAAATAGATATAGAAATGTGACCTTCCTCAGATGACGTCCTTGAGTTAGAATTGATGGTGATAAACTTGCCATCTTTTGTGCTTGCAATGTCCACACAGCAACTCGCATCGTTTTCAGTAAAAAGCAGATCATCTGCTCCATCTGATCCCAATTTTGTGCAAAATACTCTGCCAACCAAAATGAGTCCAGAACAGTAAAACAAACTAAATGCAAAATCACAGTTTTCCTTAGATGAATTTTCCAATTAAAGGAATCCAACGACAAGGGAAGAGAATTGCCTGTTAGGCCTCTGAGTTTCATCGCAAAGAGTGTACAATAAACAACTGCAATCCTTAGCCCATGCCAAGCTAACAACGCCCTCTACTCTGGAACTTGAAATGATATGTCCAGATCTAAGGTCTTTAATTTGAAGTACAAAAAATTCACTACCAGAAGTGTCCAGTGTATATGCAAGGAACTTGTGGTCTGGAGAAATTCGACAAGTCCCGATATGAACATAACCTGCATGTATTTCGATTTATTAATAAGCTAATTTTACCAAGGTCATATAAAGAAGATGAAGGAGTAGAAGTTAGTAGATTCCATGTAACCAGGATGAAAGGAAGATAATTGGACCAGAGACCAAAAGGAGAAGATAAACCTACAAAAAGCAAGAAAATATCAAAAGTAACTAGCATACATGACACACGGTGATTATGTTGCTAGTTGAACCAGTAAGATAAAAATAAATGTCAAAATTCTTATAAAGGCTAAGCAAGTGGTGAAATTAGGTTTCAGATGGTCTCACAGATGTCCTAAGAATGCTCTTTGAGGAACTTGATAAGTAAACAATAGGGCAGTAGCAGGGCTAAAACAAAAGGGAGGCTATCATTGAAACACAACCCGAACATGTAGTAAATTTATACTCTAGATAAGATATAAAGTAGTTCTCAAGAAAGGCTGCAGGCCAAAATCAAGTACATAATTTACATTCAAATGGGAGAACATGATATAATTAAGGCAATGTATTATCAGTTGATCACAAAACCAAGGTCAACAAACAACGAAACAAACAAACAAACAAAAAAGTAATATCAGAAACACATGCCATATTTTGCTGCAATATCATTCCAATTAAGCAAGATTTCCTCCTTTCCAAGGCCTCTCATGTAATTGAGGAATGCTTCTGTGAAACCTTCAGCAAGACTAACCCTCCGACACAGGACAGGATATTCCTTTCCCTCAGGGATGTATTGATAATATAACCTGGTCCAAGAAATTAGTATCCAATTAACATAATCCAAAACTAGTACAAACAATATATATATATATATATATATAAGGATGTAAGCACATAGACAAATTATATCCAGGCCACAATATCGCCAATACCATGAACTACTCATCCAAGTTGAAGACTAGTTGGAGTCCAGATAAACAAAGCTCAAAAAATGTAGGATTCGCAATGAGCGTACATTATGCTTCCATTACATGGTTTAACTAGCATGAAACCAAAAGAAAAGAGCATGATTTCACTTTTGTTCAAAGTAAAAGTGAAGTATGAAATAGTAGTGAGTCCTGAGATCTAAGATAACCAAATGCTGACACGGTCTTCGACATAATGCAGTATTTCAAGGACTACAAGTTAACCTTCTTTAAACTTTAATATAAAGATACTCGTAAAATTTTTGTACATCTGATCATGCATCATGTTAGGAGCCATTCAACCACTAGGAGACGCTTTGGAGTGACATAACGGCAAAAGTTATATATGAAGCAAGCAGATGAAGTAAAATGCTTCAAATTTCTATCTTGATGCGTTAAAACTAAGATAACTAGAATTATTCAATTGATGAGACTTAAAATTAAGTCATTTTGAAGGAACTCTATCTTTTTTAATAAAATAAATTATAAAATTAATATATAACGCAAAGAGTTGAAGTAAAATGCTTCAATTTTGAATTTTTAAGGGTCGAAACTAGATTTACTAGAACAGCTTTTTGCAGGGAACTCATGAGCAGATGCTCTGAATAAGGTAGGGGGACAAAAGGGAGAAGGGTTTAGGGTTTTGGAGCAGACCAGGGGCCCCATTTCTCGGGGGGAGTGGAGATCTTGGGCGGCATCCGGCTCTTCATCTCGGCGACCAGCCGCCGCTGGAGATCGCGGGTGTCGGCCATGAAGGCCTCAGCGTAGGCGTTCTCCCGGTTCAGATGGTCGAGAAGATCCGGGTCGTCGGTGTTGGACATCCAACGGTATGGATCCTCCCAGGTCCTCCCATGGACGGAGGCGGCGAAGGGGATCCTCTTCGGGACGGGCGGTCTCAGAGGAGGGAGAGAAGGGGGCGTCCGCTTGCACGAAGAATAGGAGGAGGAGAAGAAGAGAGAAGAAAATATGGGGACAGGGGAAGAGAGAAGGGGTCCTCTTCTCCTCAACATGGCGGCTAAGCAAGCAGCCGGAGAAGAGAATCGCGGGCGGAAAACTAGAAGTGGGAATAAGAGGATGGGAAAAATAGTCCCACATCGGAAAAAGGACAGAGGAGAAGGAGAGGGGTCGGCTATAAGAGGGAAGGGAGGAACGGCGTTAGATGGTTAAAAGGGTCGGTTGGCTATGTATGCCACGCCCATCCTTTGTTGATGGGTGCTGTATGGCTATCAAGACATATGGCCGACATAATTTGTGGAATTCCATAGGGTTGGCTCGTTCGGCCGACCCTCTAATTCATTTAAAGCTCTGGTACTCCGTTCTCGGTAGAGAGGAAAAGGCTGGCCGCCACCTTTGCACGCTACCACGATATGGATTTTGGATGATCGAATGTAATCCTAAGCTCACCAGCACCACGATATGGATTTTGGATGGTCGAATGTAATCCTAAGCTTCAGGGGCCTCAGGGGAGGATGCTTTGAGGGAATCGAAGCGAAAACAAGCATGGAATGATGCAAATAGTCATTCATGAAAAAAAAGCAAAACATTGAAAAATTAAACTGTACAAATTACACATTTAGTAAAAATATAGATTAAATAAAATAGTAAATGATATTTATTAAATAAAAATAACAAATAGAAGAAAAAAAAAAAATAGAAAGGTTGGAGGTGGATAATGTTGGTAGTGAAGAAGATAAAAAAAGTTTGTCAGAGAGCCGTTAGGATAGAGATGAGATTTTATCATTTGTGAAAATATGTATGGTAAAGGATTTAAGTTAATTTTACATCTTTTTATCTTTAAAATAGTCAATTCTAGTTATTATAATATGATAAAATTTCTTTAGATAATATTTGATTCAAGGGATAATTCAATAAACTCAAAAATCTTTGAACACTTTCTTCTTTTTTTTGATTAAAAATACTTTTTTAATCTAATATGAATAATCAAAAAATTAATAAATTTTAGAAACAACTCACTTTTTTAAGTACAATATCTCTACTATTTTAGTCATAAAAGCTTCTATTATTAGACTATCCCAAAGCTAAGAGAGGGAAATTAAGTTATTTTATCTTATTAACTAAGGAATTTGAGAGGAGATCAATGAGGCAGCATAAATTAGTGGGGAGTTGAGATGACAAGAGTATATTTTTTTAAATTATGTTTCTCCGATTAACTAAGATTATATATAAAGATTCAATTATAGAAATTCTAAAGATTATAATGAATTTGAGGTAAGAAAATCATATTAGTTAAGAGATATGAAAAAATAATTGAAAAGACGGATTGTGAGAATTTAATGAGAATGTGTTTATTAAAATATCTTTCTAAAATGATTGAATTATAAAGAAAAGGAAAGGTTAAGACTAGAGGAGAGAGTTTAATCTACAAGTAAAGAACGGAGCGCAAGATGAAAAAAAAATAATTAAATCTTTCCTTCATCATAAAATTTGATAATGTAGAAGTTAGATAAAAGGCTGGAATGTTACAGATGAAGAGGAGGATGATCTCATAGTATGAGCTAATGAAAGCACTAATCAAAATATTATTAGATTTAAGAGGGAGATCTATGATAACATAAGCTTTTTTTAAAGGATATGAGGGTCAAACATGGGGGTACTAAAAGTAATGCAACACAAATTAAAGATTTGATATCTAAATAAATAAAGTTAGCATTTAGCAGAAGTGGAATTAGGTGCGAAAGAGCGAGCATACATCAAGGTGGACATATGGTAAGACTAGAGTACAAGAAAAGTTAGTTAAGGATAATGATGAGGTGAAAATTTCTTGACGCGTCGCTTGACAAAAGAGAGAAGAAGATGGTAGGTTAAGAAGGTGTAGTTTATTATCGTGTCCTCTCATAAGTAAAAAACCTCTCATAAGTAAAAAATGACTGTCCTTAGGATACACTCAAGGAGCTATAGGTTATAGGGTGAGGATATTAAAAGATCTAATGATACCTAGACTTAGCTTGTAGTTCATGTCAAGCTCATGTTCAATATAAGTATGGGTTTTATGGGGTTAGTTACACTTGTATACTATATTGGGCTATCAAATCATAATAAATTGGGTTAATAACGATGAGATATACCTAGGGAGAAATTGAATGGATTAGAGAAAGGTCTAATTGAGTATGAACCAGATTGGATGTAATTGAAGACATTAATTTGGCTAGAATTGAGTTGAGTGTAACTCATTTGGGCAAAAGGTTAGGATTTAGGTTGAATGGATTAGAGTCCTTTTTCTTTTTCTTTCTTTTTTTTTTTTTTTTTTACATCACATGTAGTCTAGCTGTCACATTCATCTCTTTTAAGCCGTGTTTGGTAGAACTGTTAGTAGTACAGCTTTTGAAAGTAGAGCTTTTGAAATAAGTCATTTGCATTTGTAAGTACATTTTAAAGTGCTGTGAAGTTTCAACATCTGTTTCGTAACCAGTACTTTTAAAATAAAAATGATAAAAGATGTTACATTATACTTTCAATTATTTAATCTATTAAAAATTATTATTATAAATTATTCTAACAATAATGTAATATAATAATATCATACTATAATAATATTAAAATATATCATATTATAGTATTATAATATTAAAATATAATTATATTCTAATATAATAATGATTATAATGTAAAATTATTATAATATATTATTATAATATTATAATATATTATTAAAATTATGATTATTATTATCTAATAATATAATATCGCATTATTATGACATAATTATAGTAATGTTACAAAATTATAACACTATACTATATAATAATATTATATTTATGTGCTATATTATAATTTTTTATAATATTATTATATCATCTTATTTTACACTACATAATATATTATAATATAATAATATTCGACTATATTATATTATATTATATTATATTATTATAATATTAAATATTATTATTCTTGTGGTTCGAATTCATGACCTTCAAGTCTGAAAAGAGACTTTGACTTTTCAATACAGCTTTTAACAACGTTTGATAAAGCTAGAAAGCATTTTTAAAAATTTTACCCAACACTATAAAATTATTTAAGTGTTTTAGGCCAATAAAAATACTTTTAAATCCTCCAAAAGCAAGCTTAGCGAAACGGGGCTTTAGTTATATACATCATATGGTTAACTCTAGTGTTGTAAAGAATGCAAGAAGTCCTATTAGCTATTAGCTGAATAGGCACGCATTAGTCATACCTATATAGCGATGGGAAATGGATTTCTAGAATTACTGATCTATTTTTGCTTGGGTAAAAAGTAAAATGATTCCTCAAAAATTATTATGTGGTGAGCAGTTAGTTTGTGAAAAAGTTTTTCGTGCTCACTCAAAACTAATAATTATTAATGTCATTTTGCTTATTATTGGGAATTAGTTCTGTTCATTCTTTATACACCTAACACTTTATATCATTTGCTTATTGTAGGAGATGGGGTTAGTTTTTTTTTTTAAATATATATTTAAAAAAAATCAAGTTGTTGATGTGTGACATGCATGCACAAATTATGATGAAAAATTAAATTTATCATCGCTATTGCAATTTATTATTACATTTTAAATGAACTCAATGTGACAAGTATGATTAGTCATAGTTTTGGAGTGATTTTAACCTTTGATTATTGTAAAATTATTGATTAAATGAATATATATCTATGTCATGCTACTATCTTTATAATATATAAATATTTTACCAATGCAATTTCAAATATAATATGTCATTTGTTTTGAATTGTTATTTATCTGATGTGTGTGAACTGAAATAAAACATTAGAGGAAACCAATTTAAAATGGTCAAATTTTTATTTTTTAAAGATTAAAAATGATCAAATTTTTATTTTTAAAAAATTAAAAATATTATTTGCTCACTCATTATAATTTGTTGAGAAAAAAAAATTGTAAAATATCTTGTATTGTTGCTGCACCCCTAGCATTCCCACGATAAGTCATCGGTTAGGGTTTGGTCATTGGCATTCCCACGATAGATCAAAATATATGTATTTTGGTCACAAGGATATTGATTTCTTATTATGTATTTTGGTCACAAGGATATTGATTTCTTATTGATCGGTTATAAGATAGCATTCTTATTGATCAACTGTATTGATTGACAGAACGAGGGTTTTGATCGATTGTATGTATCGGCGGAATGAAGGTTTTGTCGCATGTGCAGTATGAATTTTGATCGGGAATGAAAGTTTTGATCGATCGGCTATGTATCGGCGGAATGAAGGTTTTGTCGCATATGCAGTATGAAGATGAAGGTTTTGTCGCATATGCAGTATGAATTTTGATCACAGAATAAGGGTATGAATTTGGAATTTTGATCGCAGAATAAGGGTATGAATTTTGATCGGGAATGAAAGTTTTGATCGATCGGCTATGTATCGGCGGAATGAAGGTTTTGTCGCATATGCAGTATGAATTTTGATCGCAGAATAAGGGGAATGAAATTTTTGTAGGTTTTGAAAGCAGAATAAGGGTATGCATGAAGGTGGGTTTTGTAGGTTTTGAAAGCAGATAAGGGTATAAGGGTAAGGGGAATGAAATTTTTGTAGGTTTTGAAAGCAGAATAAGGGTATGCATGAAGGTGGGTTTTGTAGGTTTTGAAAGCAGATAAGGGTATAAGGGTATGCATGAAGGTGAGTTTGCTATAGAAGATTGTTGGAATTTTGCTGTAGAAGATTGTTGGAATTTTGCTGTAGAAGATTGTTTAACCGTCTGGTTAAACCATTTCATGATGAAACCTTTACCATTCCATTAATAATTTCCTTATGGAGTTGTTAATCTAATTTTAATGCACTCAAAAATCATCTTCTAGTATTTTTCATTCTAATATTTTTCATGTGACAGTAAATCATGAAAATATTGATATTAGTGTAATACTATAGCTCTTTATTCTTTGTTGCTATTAAGAACATCTAGAGGGATGTGGACTTGCCATAAAATATGACAGGCTAACGTAATCTCAACTCCGTAATCTCAACTCCTCCAAATGCAAAGAAGTAAACCCGATACATGTAGCTCGAGTCTTGTAAGACCTTTTTACTTCAAAAAGGTCAGCTTAGAAAAAGTTCTCATTTATCATGAATCAAATGTATAGAAACCACTTCAAGAAACATAAAATATACGCCTATCATCAATCCATATACACAGAACCGCAGGCTCCCTCCTCATTCAGTAATCACCAGGCAAGAACTCTTAACAGAAGCCACTTGAAGCTGCGGTTTCTTTTCCATCAAATGGATGTTCTCAACTCCGTGCTGCATTAGTTTGCCTTAGTTGACTGCTTTGGATTTTCTCTTATCATCATCATCATCACTATCCAAACCCTGTCAAACACAAATTTTTGCAGTGTTTCATTCAATTGATAATTTTGAAACAAAAGGCAATAATTTAAATGCTTTGAGGGAATCGAAGCCAAAATAAGCATGCAATGATACAAATGGTCATTCATGGAAAAAAGCAAAACATTGAAAAATTGAACAGTACAAATTACATGCGGAAAGCTAGCATTTATACTGATTGTATGTATGTAGTCAAGTCTCCTCAACCACCTCTCAAAAGGAGGAATTCAAGGACAGTATGAATGTGTTAACCTTGAGATCCAAGTTGCACTTGAGGGGAGGGGGTGGGGTGTTAAGTTTGTCTTTTGGTTCCAAGTGGTTGGTCAACAGAATGTGGTTGGTCAATAAAATGATGCCGCATGGACAAAGCAACCAGGTTACAAAAAGCATCATCATTGCATCATCATTTCAAAATGCAACACCTGTGGCCCGCACATACAGATGCACTCCACTAAATACAGAACATTTCAAAATGCAGTTAGTATATTAGGCCAGGCTGCATGCAAGCCAAAACGGCAGTCCTTTAGACACTAAAGTGGTACAAATGCAGCAAGGTTAACAAGGAAGGTTAACATTGTTTGACTGTACATACAACTTGCTTATCAATATGCAGCTGCATGTAAGGCATGCTTAGCATTGTACAACCACACGTGCCACTACAAATTATGCAAGCCCATACAAATGGAGCAACTTCAGGCTGACAGTCAGATGGGTGCGAGTTTCAGACGGTGTGTGTATATGTGTGTAAAGTAGACTTGACTATATTCAGGTATAAGATTAATCATCTTCTTCGTCCTTAAATTCACACAGATTTTGGAGCCACTACAACTTTTTTACTTTTTCTACTAAGATCTGCGTATGTGTGTGTGTGTGAGAGAGATAGACTTGACTATATTCAAATATAATCAAGTTCAAGATCGCTCATCTTCTCCACATGAATTCCAAAGTCACCCCACTTTTTTTACTTTTTTCATTTTTGGGATTCGTGAAATATGTTAATTCAAGCATGGAGTTGGTGACCAGATTTAGACTTGGTTATATTCGAATGTAGCCAAATCTCTCTCTCTATATATATATATATATATTAACTGTATTATTATTATATTATTCTTATTTATAAATACTTTTTGATTATTGTATCTTATATATTTTGAGGGAAGCAGGCAGCCATATCTAAGCTTAAGAACATATATTCCCATGACCTCTGATTGGTTGCCATAAGCATAGGAATCGAGGAGCAAATGCAGACGAGGTTTCACTGGTTGATAAAGTGAAAAATCTGTTTTAATTAATTCCTAACATAATATCTGACAAGCATGCCCTTATGACACACCTTTCCAGCTATCCTCACCAGCTCTCTTTCCCTGTCTCTACCATTTCCGATCCCTCCACCTTTCTACCCCCACTACCACCCTAATTCTTCTAGCTGCTCTCTTTATAGGACCTTTGCACAAGGAGAATGGCTTCGATGACTTGGATAATGAAGGGTGTTTGTGAAAGGAGAAAAAAACAAAGAAAAACAGGACATATCAGTGGATTAATGCATAAGAGATAATACATGGTTAATCAAACATGGCTCCTTGGCTTACAACAACAACAACAACATAACAATAAAGCCTTGATTCCAAACAAATTGGGATCGGCTATATCAATTCTTTTTCTCCATTCAACTTGATTTTGAGTCTTTTTTTTTTTTTTTTTGTAAGATGCCTAAGCTTCTTTCGTGTATTTTATTTTTCTAAATAATTAAAAATACTAACTTTATATGCACCATATACTGCATATACACTGGTTTCTTGACCGCCTTCATACAACTGCCTTTTAAAATATAGGAAAGCATATCACCAAAGCCTATATATGTAAAACTACTTTGTCAAACTCAACAAAAGTCATGATTGACAACTTGAGAAAGGACAATTTTTAGGTGTAATTTTATTTGGAAGAGGGAAGACACAAATGTGAGTAGGGACTCACAATCTTTGCAAATTGAAATGGTGGTGTGTGGTGTCAGATATGAAAAAACAGAGAAACAAAAAGTGGTGTCAGATACGAAAAAACAGAGAAACAAAATATGCAACATATCACTGAATTTTGTGGGCTAGTTCGCTTGCTCATTGTTGTGGTTATCAAACAGTAGTATACCAAGCTAGAGTAGTTTGAAACAGTAAGAATATAATAAATAATAATAATTAAACCATTGAGCAGAAACAGGATACACATGTATGTGGCATCACACATATCCAGATTTAATAGATTATTGCATTTATTCATAAATAGATAAGCAAAATAATGCTGTTTGTTTTCTCCAAGAAAACAACATCATTGCATCACCTATTAAGAATCTCATAAGCCAATTATCGCAATGTGACGAACATGCATGATGGAAGAAGCAAAAGTACATAAAATGGAAATTCCAAAAGATGCAAATGCATGAGTTATCTTACTGAGTTGCTTCCAATCTTATCAAAGTTGTCATCAAAGCCATCATCACCATCGTCTGAAAAATGCAGCATTTCACATGTATACATCAGAAAAATTTAACTATTAAATATTTCCTCCAGTAGTTTCTAATGAAGATATTTCATGAACGCCTAGTAACAGAAAATAAAGTTCTAATACATATAATTTTTCAGTTACCTTTATTATATTTTTGATAAACAAGTAACAACATATGAAAATGTGAATTGCCTACCTGGACCATCATCATCACTTCCAAGGTCCCCCAGAAGAAACACATCTAAATCATGCTCTGCATTTGATGAGGCAGAAGCCTTACTTTGCAACTTTGTTTCTTTTTCTTCTGCTTTTGTATCTGGAACAGCAGTTGTATTTTCCTTAATGCTATCTTTTAGCTTCTGTTCTGCCTTCATTTTTAACTCCTCCATATATTTCTTTTCATAACTAATTGGATCCATACAGAACTACAGTCAGTAAGGTAGCTGCATATTTAATTTTTTAAAAGAACAACAGCATGGTCATATTATAAAAAGCAATTCTTGTTAACAATAAATTGGCATGCATTATTTAAAGCTTCCCAGCTTTGGCTTGGTGTCAAAGAAACCTAATGTGCTAAGTAAATGTGTTGCTAGTTCAATTTTGTAAAGAAGAAAGAATGAAGCCATAACAGAGTTCCACAGCTCAGTTTCAAGTCATACATTGATGACTAAATGGTTCACACAGTAATTCATACAAGTTACCGCATTAAATGTCACAGAACTGTCTAACTGAAGACACTTGCTAACTAAAATCAATGACAATGTTTATAGCTGATAAAAATTTCGCAGCCAATGTGCTTAATCAAATTAACATGAGGATAAGAAAATAGAAGAGATGTTGATCCACAAAAATGTAAAAAGTTTGTTATTTTTAAGGCATTGGCATCATACACCAAAACAGTAGAGAACAAAATAGGGGTAGCATATGTAACAGCAACTTAGTAATACCTGTGTGAATGCGGTATGAACATGTAAATATTAAAACTAAATGGAAAATGGCATTAAGAACATTATAGATTTTAAAGTATCAAATATAGCATAATGCCAAAAAATACCTAACTCACAACATACTAAGTTATTCAGCAAAAGAGATGAGAAAGAGAAAGGCAAAAAAAAATGATACGATAAATTGTTAAACAAGGTGGAGTAAGATTCATCCAATGTAATCTGCATTTGCCGAAGCATAATCTGGTCCATCAGACCCTTACATACTTCAAAATTTACTTCAAGCTATAAAGCACCTTTGCTCTACAATTGATATCTCACTATAAGTTTCATCATTATTTCTCATACTATTTAGACAGTTTCCTTAAGAACATCATTCTCCTCATCTAGATTGCCTAGCAGCACTCCTGTTATCAATGATTGCATTTTCTTTCCTCCTACGTCATATGGTAAAATTTAGTAATGTCCTACATCTTTTCTAATGTTGTTATCCCCACCATCAGATATGGCATAATGTATAAAGTAATGATTCTACATCTTAACATATATGAACATGTGAGGGGCAGCCTGCCCCAGGAGGTTCCTGCTGACAGGGTCTGAAGAAGGTCAGATGTACACAGTCTTACCCTCAAGTGTGAAGAGTCAATTTCCATGTTTCAAACATATGACCTCTAAGTCATAGTTGAGCAACTTAACATTGCGTCAAGACTTACCCTCACATATATACATGCAAGAACTACATTATTCTTCAATTAGCAAAACTACCTATTTAGTTAGTGATAGCAATTATAAGGTAAATACAGATCAAACATATACATAACAATGCATGCAAACATGAACATAAACCAAACATGGGCAGGAATCGTATGTGATTTAACATGTGTTTGTGAATGTGATTCCAATATGGAAGAGGGCCAAGGTCAAATAAATAGAGAGGTGGCAGTCTAAATACTAAAGATGAAATGTTGATCAAATGGAATCCCTATATGTATTTATGTATCTATGTATGTATATCTGATGGAAGAAACCAAAGCGGAAAAATACTTACGGTGCCACATAATTGTTTACAAGTATAAAATATATTTGCCAGAATTTTCTCTCTTTCATGTGGCGTGGGCATAGCTCATATCTAAACTTGGAGATTTCCTGAAATACAGAAGTAATTTATCTGTTTAATTCACATAATGTGAGATATGAAAGAAACCAGAGGAATGAAAAGCATATTACGAACACTTGATCTTAAGGTCAGCATATAAGTAGAGGAGATAAATTTTGGCCCATTTTACTGTGCAAAGATGCTTGCACACCCACAATCCCTTCTACCAAAAACAGGGAAGCAAGTTGATCTCATGAGTGATTGACACATGCCATTCATTAAAGCCAATTTCCAAATGGTAAACCCTAGTTCTACTAGCTTGATAAATCAGCATAAATTAGAATATTCGGCTTGATTAATACACTCCAATTCTCACTCTCGTTTCACACCTGATTCCTAAGACACCAAGACATCTTGAAAGAAGTACCATTATCTCCATTATTAATTTTATCCAAATCAATCTCATTAAAATAAGATATGCACTTTCATTAACTTATTTGTTATCAAATATCAGCATCATGCATCATGTTAAAATGCAATCACAAAATAAATCAGTCAATTTACAATATTAGCATTTTTAACCATATATGTACCATCATTTTTTATGAGCTACATTTCACCATTCTTGTTATCTTGGTTGAGTCTCATACCCACTTCCAATCCAGGTAACTGATAAGGCAGTCATCCAACTTAATATTAACAGGCTATCAATTCTTCTCCTTCTTCTTCCCTCTTTGAACAGTAAAGAGCTTGAATCATCAATTTCATTACAAGTGCACTAATTCCATGTCTCTTTAAAATAACTATTCCATGGCATGGTGTGAGGTATCAAATTCTCTAAAAGATATCACTGTCATCTGTTATCTATCCTTCATGACAAAGGAGCAAGACAGCATTCTCTCAATTAACAAAGTATTAGACATGTTAATTTGCACTCAAGTCAGCTCTTAAGTTTAGCTAATTGCAAATTTGAACACCTTAATCCTCAAAAGGCTTTCCAATATGGATAAACAGTGCATTGCCTTTCACCTAAATTTAGAGCATGGGTTTCATAATGATTCAAAAATGTCTCAGTATCTTCAAAATGAGCAATATGCAATGAAAACAGATTTAGTATATGAGTAGAAGGTGGCAATCATGGCTGTGGCAGCATGAAAAGTGATGGTGGCATTCATCATACATAGCTCTAAGGTCGCTTTATGTTCATTATGATATCAGAATAGTTAATCAATGGTAAGATATTACACGCTCCAGTTATAGATATGATCATCTGAGTGGAACTTGAAAATGCCAGCCTCAGTTTCTTCTAGTGGTTTGATGCAGCTGGAACTGTATTAAAGTTTTTTTGACTCGGATATATCTGCCATATATAATTAGTATTGGGGGACTATGTCCTTTGCAATACAATATTTTTTATATTTCAGCTAAAAGTCTGGAAGCAGACTGTCATAGCTTCTCTTTTTTTTTATTTCGGTTTTTACTTTGGGGAGGGGGGAGGATCAGATCTCCATTCATGTCAAATCACCAACCCAGGAAGCATCAACTGAGTCCAAAAACAAAACAAGATAAAACAAAATGAAAAGACATCATACCAAACTATGAATTCTATAAAGTTAAATAAAAGGTGACAAAAGACAAATTACCAAACTATGAATTCTATAAAGTTAAATAAAAAGGTGACAAAAGACAAATTACCTTAATTGTTGAGAGAACAAGTGTAGCATGTCTCGCTTGCCACTCATTAAGATCCTGCCTGACGTTTGACACCGTTGTAACCTCCGACATTTCCGGTTCATCTATCCACAAAGCAGACTAAAAGACTGAATAATTTATAAATTTCAAATTAGAAGAAAGAAGAGAGGAGCGAAAGAGAATGTTTATATTAGAAGCCAATCCCAAAAGTTACAAATGAAAAACAACAAACAGGAGGAACTCCCGAAGCAGCTTACTTTACAAAAATTCATAACCAATGGACCTTATAAGATCACTACTCCAAAAAAAAAATACTCCAAATTCCTCAGAAATTATACAAAATTTATCACATAAATGCCAGAAAAATGAATAAATTTCACAGATCCATTACATTCTGAAAATGTAAAACCTTTGACTTCATCAGAAAAATTGATTAGAAATTGTCCCTTTCTAGTTTCTTCAGCATCCTTTGTGAGCAATAAGAAACATGCACTAGAATCTAAAGATCGGCATATGTTATATAATTTCAGAAAAGTTAATAGCATAGCATTGAGATGATGGTTAAAAAGATTTGTTTTCCACACCTTCCATGGGGAAATCGCGGAAGGTACTGAGGGTCATCCCCTTGACGAACTCCCTGAGCTCCTCGGTGATGCCGAATCGCTCGAGATCCGAGGCCGAGTCCGGCGCGGCCGATCCGCCCGGCGCGAGCGGGGAGATGGGAAGGGTGGGGAGGTCGACGGTGAGCGTCTTGATCTGGTCGGCGGCGCGGAGGGCCTCGACGCGGATTAGATCGGCCTTCTTGGTGGCCTCGGCGGCGAGCTCCTTGGACTTCTTGGCGGTCTCGGAGACGAACTCCTGGGAGAACTTGGCAGCCCCCATGGTCAGCTCCTGCGACCGCTTCGCCGCCTCCTTGGAGATCTCCTGCGACCGCTTCGCTGCCTCCTCCGCGAAAACCCTAGCCCTCTGCCATAGATCCATCGCCGTCGTCTTCCTTCCTCGCCTCCGAATGTCGCGAGAGAGGCGGATGAAAAAGAGCGAGGATACGCGAGGGTTGGATCTTAGGAGGGATCTCCAGGGGTCGGGATCTTGAACGAAGGGGATGAGATTGGAATACGGTAGGCCGGGTCGGGTACCCATGAGCAGATCAGAACCGTCCAATCCGTGGAACACGACGCATGAAAGATTGTTGGGCAGCAAATCGAGGAATAACGTGCGGAGGAACGCCAACCGTATGAACATGGCGTCAATATCTTGTATATACGAAGTGTCATACTTTTTCGTTACAGGTATTGAAGAGTGAAACGATACGTTCTCTCTACGTAGCGGCATCCGTATATTGGAAGAGCTCTATAAATAAAGAGGACTACATGTGGATTGATTTAGAGCATCGAAACTCTTTCTCATTTATCCACGTTCGTAGCACATAGATTCTCTATCTCACGTCATTTACGTGTGCAACATCGTTCAGAGGTTCTCTATCTCACGTCTGTGTTTGTAATAGAGATTTCGTAATTCATGATGTGCAATTCTATTTCACAATATTCTTTTGTAGATTATTAATATGAGAGATGTGCCTATCTTTTTTTTCTTTTTTTTTTTTTTTTTGCTTAAAATGGAAACTAGGGTAAAATAAAAAATCGGAGAGATCCAGAGATTCCCTAACTCATGATGTGCAATCATATTCCATAATATTCTTTCATAGATTAATATAAGAGATGTATCTATATTTTTCCTGAAACCACGATAAAATGAAAAAATTGGAGAGATTCTTTATCTCACATCTTTGCATGATCCTTTTTATTTAGGATATATTTGGTGACTATTTCGAAACCGTCTTGGTAAATCTAAGTCCATGAAGATCTAATTTTTAGTAATAAAAAATTATCTTATTTGGTGTGATATATCATAATGATCATGAATCACTTATAATTTTTAACATCACTATGTTTATTATGATATAAAAATATAAGATTACTAACCATAAAATACCAAAATAACTCCTATCATATCTATATTATATTACTATAGCATATGAAATATAATATTTTATTATATAATATATTAAATTATAGCATATATTATAATATAAAAACTAATATTAGATTATATTATAATAGATATTTTATAATATAATATAGTATAATAAAATATAATTTAATATTATTATATTGATATTATATTATAATATTACAATATAATGTATAATATTATACAATAATATAATATAATGCTTCATATTATATTGTAGTATAATAATATGATAATAATAATAATAATATAATATATTAATTTTATATATTATCATATTATATATAAATTATTTTTATTATAATATATTTATTATAAATAAGAAATATTTTGGTCTAAAGATTGTAATTCAAGATCACTATAAGGTGGTACTCTTGGATCACCTCAGTGCAATCAGAATCATCGCATGCCAAACGCTCCCTTAGAGTAGATTAATGCAAGAAATGTGGCTATCTCTTTGCTTAAAATGAAAAACTAAGTAAAAGAGAAAAACTATGAAAAAATGTAATTGGATAGAGTAAAAATAAATACACAAAAAAAAGAATAGAAGAAATATAAGCATAACATTTATGGCATGAGAATTTAATCTAATCCAATCTAATAGAGTAAAGCTATATCTGTTCCTAATGAAACGGATGGATAAGTATTAATATTTTGGTGTTTAGATATCAACATCTATTTTTTTTTTTTTTTTTTGACGTTCCTAACGAAACGGAACGGATGGATGCCCGTGGGTTTGAGGGATTTGTCAACCCTTACAGGTCACGGATGGCCCTCATTTGGTTACCGTTTCCAACTCTTTTTGAAATATTGCAACTTTTCCGTCTTCGTACGGAAGGTAACGTCCATGATGAGGTTGGAAAAATACTTTCTCATGGAACCTGAGCTCCCAGAAACCTCTCTGTGGTTGACGAAATGAAGCCTTAATGAAAGATTTGAGAGAGGATGCACCTCAAATCTAATAAGGCGAAGGGAGAGGAGAGAACAGCCAGGCCCCCATTTCACAAAGTTTGATGGACTAGTTCAATGTTACATATCAGTGACATCACATGCCATGCAAGTATAAACACATCGCCATGCCTCCTCCTCAATCCTCTCAAAGGCCGCTGGAAGGGGGAGTCCAAAGTAATCAACGAGTCCAAATCCAGCCCATTAAGTCGTTATATGGTGACTGAAAAATCAAGAGAAAGTGAGAAGAAATATGTATTGCTTAGTATGTTCATCTGTACATATTAAGGGATATTTATATTCAGTCATGAGTTGTATACAAGAAAATACGAATTAGAAGAAAGAAGAAAAATACAACGAGATCAATGATGATGATGCATATGGTAAATTAAATTAAGCATGATTGCATTTTTTATTTGATTTCATGCTGATTTAATTTGATTTTAAATATTATGTCAACATATAAATTAAGCATGGTTGTGATTCTAACTTAATTTGATGCTGGTTAGATTTAGTTCTAAATATAAATTTGTGGCAATGCAAGAACCTACTTGATTGTAGAAATCAAATCATAAAAATGATTAGGAGAATGAGTCGTCATAAAAATATCTACAATCTAATCATCAAAGATGACTAAAGTCAAGTAAAGAGTGTCCTGAGTAAAATGGCCATGCATAAAGTTATAAGCAATCTCACTATGCTTATGCACTCATGAAATACATCATTATGAATAATCTAGATAGTATTTCGATTATCACAACTAATAGCAATTATTGATGGAAGAGAAAGACCCATATCTTCTATAAGCCAGCATAACCATAGAAGTTTAGAGATAGTGCCAGCAAATATATGATATTTAGACTTTATACTAAATCAAGCAAAAATAGTTTGTTTCTTGGTATCAAAAACATGAGAGAATCATCAACGAAGAAGCAATATCCTATGGTTAGGGTTGGAAGTGGGCTTGGGTTAGCTCAATACACATTAGGTTGGCCCAACTTCAAGCCAAGCCATGGGCCAAGCTTGAATTAATTTGGGCTAGGCTTGGGCATAAAGTTAGAGCCCAAAAAAAAAATTTCTAGATGGGTTTGAGCCATTACTTGGCCCAACCCAGACCCGACTCTAAGCCCGAGCCCAAAACATTGGCCTTTAATTATGCCCGATTCTAATCCTAATGCAATCCCAAAACCTTAAAATTTGGCTAGCTTTTTAAATTTTATACTAAATTTTTTGTCAATTACATGAGAATAGCTCTCCACATCATGGCAAAATTTCTAGAGTGATTAGATGCAATTATTTTAAAATTTATTTATTTTTGTGCAAATATTTAAAAACTGAAAACTAACTCTGTCGGCCTAATTTTTAATTCAAATAAATTGTTGTAAATCAACTTGATTAAGTTTTGGGCCAGGCTCAAGTCTAATTTCTAAAAATAATTTTTGGGCCTACACCTGACTTGAAGCCCGAAAAAAATTGCTAGTTGGGCTTGGGCTAGGGCGTGGCCTAGCCCGATTCGAATCCTATCTATAGTGAAGCATTGATCAATAGGATGATCAGCTCAATTAGGATTCGAATAGACCCTTGCTCAAGAGCACAGTGAGCTAAAAATGATGGCAATGAAATAGAGTCTTCTTGGCATAATGAAAAATAAGAAGTACGGTAGCAAAATGGGTGGATCAAGGTGATGATAAAATTTGATTGGCAAGATGAACAGCATAAGCAATATCAAGATGTGTAATGATAAAATGACTAAGTTTCCAACTAACTAGAATTAAAGTGATAGATTATCAAGTGAATTATCACCTGAGATGGGTAAGCTTTAAATTAGATTCTAGTGGAGTAGTCTCCTACGATTGGTAGGTTAGCCTAACTCATGAGAGATAGGTTAGCCTAACACGTCAGAGAAAGTCAAAAGTATATTTAGATTACAAAAGAGAGTACCATCGAAAGCAGAGAAAACCTCAATGTTCAAGAAATAATTGAGAGAACTATAATGTTAGAAAGATCATTTGTGATGATCATATCATCAAAATAGGAAGAGAATCACGCCTTTATCTTATGGGCAAATGAATAATGCCTTTGGTCTTCACATTTAGGTTTCTGATATTACTTCTCTTGACATGGTGGTGTGCTTTTTATACACCTTCTGGTGTTACAGGTTATTGGGTTTATTGATTGTTATAGAATCATGTGATTCTTTTTTCTTCGCAACTCACGAGGAAGCTATTAAGAATCATCTGCTAACCTCGTTGCTTTGGAGGTCTTCAGGGATTCCAAGTGGTTCCTTCTTTTGCTAGGACTAAGAGAATCAAGATAATTTTCCCTTCCAAGGGAGAAACATAACCTCTCAGGAGAGACTTAGTCCATGCCTCTCTTTCCTGACCCGAGTAATGTCCTGTCCAACATCCTATTTCAGATTTTCTGAATTTTTGAGTCACAATTTTCCTTGGCATATAGCTCGTGTGCTTTTACTGATTCGCTACTTTTGTTCATAGCTCATGAATGCATCTTGGGAACATGATGGCGTTTATAGCTGATGCATTCATGAGCTTAGTGAATTTTAAATTTCATTATCTGTGTTTGTTTTGCATTTCAATGTCACTTTTCTTGTGAGGAAGTTTATAAGATGTGGATCTTTAGCTGGAACTAAAAGAGGCAGAGGTGTCCAAATGTCCTGTTGGTCGAGATACGGAAATGGGAGATGTTTCTCTGACATTTTCTTGCTGGAATTTATTGAAAAACATGCTGACTCAAACGAGGCACAGGTCCACGGCTCTCATGGTGGGAGGAGTGGGGCATGGGCCAAGTGGCCCATGGGTCGGCCTGAGCTCACAGGTCTAATTTTTTAGTCCATGAGAAATTCTTTGTGCACCGCGTGCGGTGCAGATTTGCTGCACCGCACGCGATGATTCGTTTACGATGGAGCGCGTTGTCTGAAGAGGGACGAGAGAAGAGGGCATAACTGATTTTTCTCGTTCCTTTCGCTCTGCGTGGACGTATGTGCGATGTAGATTTGCTGCACCGCATATAATGCACAAAGAATTTCTTTTTAGCCCATAGGGTCGGATTGGAACACATGATCCATTTAAATTTTGGACCAAACCTAAGTTTACAGAAAATAAACCCGATCCAGTCTAAGAAATTATATATATATATATTTTCAAGGATTCAATTGCGATTGGAAGTGATAAAAAGCACATATTCTAACCATCCCAATTACCAACTAATTTGGTTAAATGATATATATATATATATTTATTTTATATAAGCATGAATTGAGCTTGGGCCTCGGACCGGGGCACTTATTCTTAACCTAAGTTTGGGTTTGATCCAGCTCGACCTAACTCTTTTGGGTGCCCAGCAAGACCACTATTAAGGGGAAACCATGCTAATCAAAATTACTAGTCAAGGAACTTCAGAATTATAAATGCAATAATGGACCTAATTAAAGTTAGCTTACTTAGGTTTAAACAGTTGTAAACTCCATAATACTTCCATTTAGAACGGAGCCAAGGCAGAGAACTTTATTTATTTATTTATTGGAGAAGAAAGACAGTGGACTTGAGTAATTATGGGACCAATATCTTAAAATCTGGCTTGTCCTGGGTGCATGAGTTATAAACCTTGGCTAGGCTTGTCAAGGGACTTGGAGAATTATAAGATCCTGATTGATCTAAATAAGTTTGGGATGTCATATAATAACAGACTTGGAAACCAGAAGAAGTCTTGCTTACTTGAATTAAGATTGGTCCAGATCCATGGAGAATCGTAAGTTGAAAATTCACTCATCTGGGTTTGCTTAGCCAAGTTTAGGCCAGGTTAAGGGATATGAAACCCAAGTAACTGGTCAATGAATCGCTGCCTGTTGAAAAAGCTCAGTGACTCTGGGTTCAGAATGTTCAAGGAATCTGGGGTTGCTTACCCACTGTAGTTATTGTTACCAATGAGACTGGACTTAAGAATGACCTATTCAAGGCTAACCTTTGTTAAGAAGTTATAAATTATAAACCTGGGCATTTTACAAGCATATTTGAGTTGAGTCAAAGGAATTATAATGCTACTCCAATTTTGACCTTTTAAAGGTTGAGTCGCCATAGGCTTTTCATGGTTGTAAGCCTTTCATTTCTTGCCAAATGGACTTCTGAGGGTGGGTATTGTGGGCTTTGTTAGGACTATAGTCCACGGAAAATGGCCCTGAGGGCCTTCTATTTTAATGGGTGGGTGATCCTTAGAAACCCCCTTGCCAACATCCAAGCAACATAAGTTGGAGAAATGTTCTTATCAGAGAAAGAAATTGAAAGATATAATGACGATTCTGAATCCAAATTGAAGCATATATTGTACTTGAACAGCAGTTTATAACAAACTGATACAGATACTTAAAAAAAACACTCGACCGTAAGCATTTTGATGTTGGTTATTGGCAGGCTTATGTTCTTTTGTGGTTCCACCAGCTCATAAATCCTAGACTTATTTGACAGTGCTTTGAACCACCAAGGATCTTTTCTTGAGTTTGTTAAGTGGCTTTTCTTAGTAGAGCATGAATGCTTTGATAATAACAATCCTAGCAGAGAAAAACTCAGCAAAAAGAATTCACTTGGTTTCATATTCTGCTGCATGACATTGCAAACCACAGAAGACTTTCTATGTTACTGCATTAAGTTTAACAGATTATCAAATGGGTTGGTGCTAGCCTTTCATTAAGGTGTGCAAATGGACATGCGCACTTTGAGTTGCATTGCTCTGAAAGAGTGAGACCATGCTTTCATGTGGATGATATTCTGCTTGTTTTGTTTGATACTGAATATTGGTGCATTTAAATTTCTCTTTAGGTTATGATGAACGTCTTAGAGTGGATTTTAGTTTGTTATATCAACCCTTGCCCAGATTTCTGAGTCTAGATTCTCCATTAGTGGAATCTTGAGGGAATACTCTTTGATTCCATGAGCTTATACTCCATGGCCACTAATATACATATGTTTTCAATCCTGACTGCTGTCTTTCAGGTTCTGCTAAAATCTCTTTGCTTGCCCAAAATTCTGGAATGGACTGATTTATCGAATGCAGACATCAGGTCGAGAGCCAATCAGTGGTCATAACTGGTTTCCTTTGGTGAATCAAACTTTGGTTGATAAAAGCCGGCAGGTGGCTGTTTAAGATTAGATCTTTCTGTCGACCAGTTTCTCTCACCACTGGGTGGGATTGCAGATTCCGGAGGATCTGAGCACAATATGGCATAATTCATGGGTGTATGCATGGATCTTTGGGGCACACACTGGCAACAGCTGACCATTGCCACCAGTAGCTGGAGGATTTATGCAGTGAAGTGGTTTACTAGCTTTTCAGAAGTGCACTCTATCCATCCCCCAGAAGCTGACTGAAAAGGGTGTAAACCAGGTTTTTCATCTGAATCACAGGGGTTTTGGAGTTTATTTTGGGCCCAAAGATGCATAGCTTGCCTTCAGCAGTTCATGGAGAATCCTGTCCTGCACTGATATCATCTAGCTTCCAGGGAATGCAGATAATTTCCAACCTACATCAAGATATGACCTTCTATGTTGTTTGCATGCCAAGCACTCAAGATCATTGCGCTTAGAATCAAGATTACTGATGTCACATCACCTGAGTAGGTTGTGGATAGTCTCCAATTATTATGGCATTGGATTATCATCTTATCTTGGTCAAGATTCTCTAGTGTCATCCTGGTGATTGTCTATCCTGATGAGGTGACTTGTTGCCTCTTAGTTGCTGGTTTGGAAACTGAACAGCTCTTAGCATGCTTGGCAGGGACAAAGCATGGAGGTACAGGCTATTAGCCTAGAATCTGATGCCAGTGTCATTGTTCAATTAGAAATCCAGGTACAGTGGGCAAAGCATTGGATTCATTTATTTTGTTTTGAGAGTCCTTATCACTGGCTGTAGGTATAGGTTTAATAATGCTTCCTTTGGACATTTTCCATCAAGGTTGCATCAGTTGTCAGTGCCTTCTTTTCAGACCTTGTTTGCACTTCCTGTCATCCCTCAAAGAAGAATGCCAGGCAATTAGGAGGGTTTGTTGGCATTAAACGAGTGTCACTATGATAAGTAAGTGGCGTGCTATCCAGGGCATTACTCATCAGAATGAGGTCGTTGTGATCAGTATGGCCTTCTTCCACTGATATCACGGAAAAACCTTGAAAGCCGACTGCTAGATGAGCATCTCTGAGATTAACAGGCTGCAATTGTTCTAGCTCGAGCTGTATTCTGAACAGACTCGTGCACTGCACCTTTCTTCTTGCCTTTCAATCCGCCTTCTTTTTTGTTTTTTTGAGGAATAACGAGGGAAGAAGTATTTCCTCCACCGAATTTTATTAAGATTAAATGAATTTATAAGGTAGATGAGAGAAGTAAAAAAAGAGAGCAGATTACAAGCGTTTCTATGAGATTCCACTCATTCATCGAGGCATAAGTTTTCCCATATATTAAAGCTCGCAATAATCCTGTGAAAGATTGAGGATTGAGATGTATCTTTTTTTTTTTTTTTTTGGTGAAAAGTTTTACCATTCTTCGCATTCTATATATGCTATGTAAAAGCTATAACCCGTTAATTTCATGCATTAATTAATCAGTACTTTTTTTCCTCCTCCACTTGGGTCAAAGATCGAAAACTCTGGCAAGCAATCTTCTCATTCTTGGATGATTGGCTAGGGTGTTCAGAATTGACATGGAGAGCAGACAATTGATGAATAAATTGATTTATCGACTTTTGATTAATTCATCGGACGCATTACGCATCCGGTGCTCATTGGCCAAAAGATTAATGGAGATCGAGAAGCAGACGTTAGTAGATTTTACAGCACAGTGCAGCGAGAGCGTCGCAATGCGATGGAAGTACATAATTTGGCAGCATCATTAGCTAGCGATCAAGATGGGAAATGGTGAAGCGAGTCTCAATTAAGTTTAGAGCGCAGTGCGAAGAGAGTTTGGTGATGGAAAGCGAGACCGGAGAGAGGCCTAGCCGTGAGCCCCATGCTTGGTGTCCATCAGCATCGGTTGTTGGTGACGCAAATCGCCAAGACTTAATGCCCTCGGTGGGCCGGTATCCATCCTCATCATTGTAGCGGTCCTAATTGCTCCACTGTCGCTCCACTGGTCCCTTGATAAATTAGCAGACGAGTACCATCATCATTCATCACGCATCATGTGCCCATGTACGGTGCTTGATGAATGATGGCGACATTCTCCATCCCTTGTTGCATGATTCCTCCTCAGCAATGATGCAAGGCATACAAAGTCCGAGTCCCATCCCATGCTTTCTTCCCATGATCAGGCATTTGATTTGCAGAACATAGCAAGTCTAATTTCTATACGGCAGGCTTAATTTAGCTTCGCAATTGAGTCGTTTTCATGGCCCGTCAGCAACGACTTCGCTTGATCTCCTCTCGGGTCCACCACGAATGCGAAAGGGACATGGCGATGCCGCCATGATGCAACAACAGTGAAAATGGTCACCCCCATGACCGCGACCATTCCATGCGAGTTGAATCATTGGCCAACTTTCTTTGGTTGGTATCTTGCATTTGGCTTTAATTAGACTCGAAATAGATAGAGTAAGACTAATATTACACTTTACTCTTTGGTAGAAAAATTTTATAAAAAAATTAATTAACTTTTCATCGATCAACTTATTTATATTCTTTTGCTTTGATTAAAAAAGTTAAAAATAAAAAAAAAATTACATTCGCAAAGTTATTATTTACTTGATAGATCTGAAGTAACACTTAATTATCCAGAATATGTTTAAATTAATTTTTTTATGGATTAGATAAAATATTTTTTTAATATTCTTTAAATATTGCAACACGATTACAATTCTTCCTTCCATTAATACTTCTTAATTCTTTTTTTCTATTCATTTTTTTTTTAAAAAAAAGATAATATTTATGAAATATTTCATAGTTGAAATAAAAATATATTACTAATATAAAATATAATATGATTGAAAATATAATTTGATAAGAAAAAATTATGTTATATTCATAAAAAAATAATATATATAATTAATATGTAAATTAAGACAGATAAAATAAAAGGTATTATGAAAAAAAATATATTCATGCGCACTTATGTGCACATGAGTATGTGCGCGTATGTAGATGCATGGGTAAGATAGAATGCGGATGAGTCACTTTCTTGGGTCATTTTCTTGAGGGATGAGTGGTTCGGCTGTGGATGATCCACAAGTAACTCCCCTGCCGTGGAGGGAGTGACTCTGAGCCGTGGAGAGGTTGGTAGATGCGAGGCAAGCACAGTGCGTAGATATTGACGCTGGAGATCTTTGGGGATCCCAAAACCAAAGAAACCAGCAGTCTCCTGGGGCTCGCCTTGTCGGGTGCTGGCTGGGGGAGTTTGGCACCATGCGGGTAGCCCCATGGAATCAGTCAGAGGGATCCACAGAAACTGGATCCACGGAAACTGGCCAAACGGCGCATAGTTTTCTATCCACGATTCCACGTTCTATGGCTGTCCGAGGAGTATAAAATCTCTTATCCCAAAGGATATCTCCACCTTATCGTATGCAGTGCAATGCTGGTCTCTTATTCCTGACTAACTGGGACTTTCAGGTCAAAAAAAATTCCGCACTGTCCAACAAACACACACACACACACACACACACACACTCTCTCTCTCTCTCACTCTCATAATGGCTACTGTCATGGGGCTGGCTACGTAAGCCTTATGCCAAACCTAGTACATGTTGCTCCATCTTATTTATTTTGGAAGTAAAGCTTAAAAGCCACTAAAATTTTTTCAAAAATAATAATAATAAATAATAATAATAAATATTAAAAAAAATAAAAAAAATAAAATCGAAATATGTTAGACACTGCTTAAAGAAGTTTTTTTTTTTTGTATAAGTTTTAAGTAAATTATTCAAAAATATAACGATTCGATTCGATTTAAACTTTTTTTTCGTAATTGCATTGAAGATACGTACTTCTTTTGCTATATAAAATTTTTTTTAAAAAAAATATAAAAATTATTATGTTTTTAATTATGAACTTAGAGCTTATTTATATGATCCAATAGCTATATTATCTAATTATAAAAACAAAAAATTTGCGATGGTATTCTGATATAAAAGTTTTTTAATCACGTAATAAATGCATTGATCCCACGTAGCAGAAGCTTGGTGAAATCTTTTGTCAGCTTTTATCTAAGATTTTATTACCAATATCATTATTTCCATGGTCACCCTCTTGCATAAACCTCAACCTCAATCCAATCAACTCTGACTTGGATCTTCTGTGCACATGGTCAGGTCATTCAGGCCCCTACAGGCTTGCCACCAAGAAGTAAAGAAGCCTCAAAAGACC
This sequence comes from Metroxylon sagu, assembly GCA_017589505.3. Lineage (NCBI taxonomy): Eukaryota > Viridiplantae > Streptophyta > Magnoliopsida > Arecales > Arecaceae > Metroxylon > Metroxylon sagu. The sequence continues at coordinate 226,397 of JACVBY030000352.1, forward strand.
ACATAAACTATGTTAACACAAATCATCATGCACCCATTGGTTCATCCAACCACTTCCAACCACCCATTATCTATTCCAATTGATTCGTTCTCCATCATGCATTGGGACTTATAGCTCAACAAGTTGGTTTACAAATATTGGATGTGTGTACTATATTATGATGATTGGAATCTAAATATTTCTTCCAATGGCTCCACCAAAAATGAAGAGAAAAGAAAAAGAAAAACTCGGATGGAAGTTGCTGCTATTGTAGCTGCACACAAGCATGGAAGAATGAAGCCACATTAGAACCTACTATAATTTTAAAACTCTAGGGAACAAATCTAGATATCACCCATAAACCAAATGGATGGAGGGGAGTTGCCTAGATTAAAGGTAATGAAAATGGAGAAACTCATTTAAGTATAGATTTGGAGAGCCTGAATCGGTGTGAAATAGGAATAAGGAGAATTTTTAAAAATTCATTGAGTTTAAGGATAGAGATGGAGTCTAAGGACTTCATCCTTAAATTCATTTCAGAAATTTGATTATTTTCTTCAAATGATAATAAATGCAATTATGCAAATTTGAGCTTTTTACTGTGCTCTGTATTCTTAATATATGCTAAATATCTCTACCAACTTATAATAAATATCCTTTTTTTTAATAGAATTAGCCAAAATTTGATAGCTAATTTTCTTTTAAAAAAGAAAGATTAAGAATTTCTCATAGCGAATGAGGAATTGTGGAGATGGATATGGGGATGGGAATAAGATTATACGAGAAAAAAAATTAGTTATTTGATTTGACTCGATTTTTTTAGGATTAAAACTAAACAAACTAAACAAACTAAACCAAACTGATTTCTTTATATATACTTATTACTCTTTCTAATTATAGGGTTTGCTTATATAAGTGAACAAATTTATTTATATAGTATTTTAAATTATACAAATTTATTTTAAATTGTTCAAATTCTTAATTTTAAATTATGCTGGATATTGAGCTTAAATTCTAAACAAATGGTGTTATTTCTTCTATTTTCAGGTTTTTGAGTTTAAAGCTAAAAATAATAGGCCCAGAACTGAAAAAATATATTTTTTTTTCATAAAAATCGACTCAACTCGATTATCAATTTTAAAAAATTTAATTTATTTAATTTTATAAAATTTAGAACTGAACCCATCAAACTGAATAAATGCACTCTTATAATTGTACTCATTGTCCTAAATCTGCTCTTTTGCCATCTCTACCTTGGATGAAAAATTAAACCAAGAGGACCACCCAAATTGGTTGGACCATCCCTTTGCACCAAGCAAACTATCATGTAGAACATGTGAGTGGGCCAGAGAGAGCCAGAGAACCACAAGCTCGATGGTGCCCTTGGAAATCCATTCAATGCCAAAAGTGCCTCCCTAACATCCACCATTCATGGCCTGCAGAGCGAGGGGACAGATGCACCACACATTCCCCCACACATGATCCAAATCTCGCACCTAATTTGATATTTTATAGAGCATTAGAAACTAACCAAGATCAAAATAATGCTCAAAAGCTCATATCCTAGCAGGCTCTCTCATTTTAAAAAAGAAGTTGGCCTCCAAAACGCGCACAAATCTTCATTGCCATTGCTAAGGGAGACAAGATCCACAGAGGCACATGGGGATCGGATGGGTTAATGACCATCTTTGTTAATCATGATGTGAGGGGATATGGGAACATCCGCATGCTTGTTCTCGTTAGATTTGGCGTGGCGTTTGGTGCAATCGACTTGGTTGGCAGTGATGGTACGTACGAGGGTTTACACTTTATATATATATATATATATATATTTTTTTTCTTTTTACCAAACATGTGCCAATGACATGTCAGTCAAATTTTTTAAAATCTGATACTAAATATAGTTCAAGTTCAGTTCAATTTAAATTTACGAAAGAAAATTGGCATGCCCCCTTATGTTCCAACACAAATAAGTATAAGAGATCCAAGGAAGAATCTTATTGACCATAACATTACTTTGACAACTAATGACCATAACATTATTCATGGAGCAACCTTCACATGGACTTTTTTTGACAAAATAAGCTTCCTAAATTTTTTTGACTAGTGGCTGAGAATCTACATGCTGAATGTATTCTAATCGATACATGATGAGACGTCACAGGATTGGATGGGTTCACCACCCCTTCCGTGGCAAAAGAAATGGTAAAGATGATGGTTTGGTTATATTCAATTACCAAGCTTTAAGATCAAATTTTTATGTATACATATATCTTGGTTAATATGCATAACTTTGCAAGTAGATGTGATGGGTTTTTGAAACAGGGCGGAAGATCTTTACCAACCTATTAAGACCTTGTGGAGAAATTAATGTAAAGATAGCTTCCTCTTTATCTTTCTTTCTTTCTAATAGAGGGTATACTTTTATAATGTTCCAAGCCTATTTGCTGGTTTAATTAATCTGTTAGCAGACCAAAATTATGTGGCTTTAAAAACTCGAGCGTAAGCTAATTAGTAGTAGATGAACTTAAGTTATAACTTTTCAAACCATTCTTTTACCATCCAATATGGGACTACTCATGCATGAAGTTACAATCTCCCCTTCTTAATCAGACGATGTCGTCATTGCTACAAATTAAATAGAATCTACCTCAAGTGGGATGGTTGATGCCACAGAAGTGACTTGACGTTATGACGAGACTTTACCATCATCATATGGATAGTCCCTTTCTCTTGTTCACCAATTTTCACAGGCCCGAGCTGGTTCAATTAACCAGTAGCGGGCTAAAGCTGCGTGGCCTTAAAAATTCGAGTGTAAGTTAATTGGTAATATGTAAACTTTAATTATAACTCTTCAAACAAATTTTTTTTTTCATTCAATGTAGGACTATTCATGTATAAAATATTACAACTTAAATGGTGATGGAGATAGGCTACTCTTCTAGCATCAGTAATTATAATGTGAGTTAGCTCTATGGGAAACTCTTCCCTTTAAATCATAAATTGAGAAGTGGGAAAAGGTCTATTAGCAAGAAAGTCGAAAGATTGGTTGCCTTCTCTGAGTATATGGCTCATGGAAAAAGATAACTTCCTTTGAGCTGATATTCATTTACCTCTAATGAAGTTGAAAACACATCCAATCCAACTCAATCAATGTATTCAATTAGGTTTTACTTGATCTTGAGACCTTGAACTCTTATGATGGTTTATCGAGAAGTGTGTGGTACAAGTTCTTGCACATAAAAAATGAGCAAAAATTAATTAGAATTAACATAAATTTAGAAAGGTTGTAAAATACACGTATGATACGAATGAATATTAGTATAGATTGTACCATCTCTTACCGCTTAGAGCAAGGGTAGAGCTTCCATGCTAAAGAGTGAATGACTTTTATTTCAATCTCCTGGTTTTCACTATTGTAGTTTGCCGAGCACCGGGCTTGGTTTGCCTAGAAACCTAAATTTTATACAGATAGAATGGTGTAAGTATTGAGTAAAGTGTGAGGTTTGAAACTTCATTATTCATTTAAGAAACAGGAAAGAAAAGAAAAGAAAAGAAAAGAAAAATCTTGCATGGCAAATGAGCCCTTTTCTTTCAAAAACTTTGAGGCCTCCTATGAATAATATATCATTCCAATCCAAATTCTTGTTTTGTTCCATGATAAACTTAAATTGAGTCTACCAATCAAAGCTAGTTGGCTTAAAAACCAGCTAAGATAAGGCACTCCTTCCCAAAAACCATAAATAGATGAAGCAGGAATCATATACTGAAGACTTGCAAATGGATGGTCTTTTCTATGTATTGATGGTCCAATATGGACAACTCATAACATCAATGTAAACAATTGATGGTCCAATATGGATAACTCGTGATCCAATTGGATGTAAAGTTCACATCCATCTCTTTTTAACAATAATAATGAAAACTATTTGAGTCTTTTTCATTAGTCCATGAGGTTCTATCTTTGTTCTAATGCTACCACCTATTCAAATGCGCAGGATGCTGTATTAAAACTAAAAGTATATATGTTTATACGCAAATATAACCATCAAATCTAATGCGAGATCGCTGGCCTTCACCTTTCCTCTCGTGGATTGCATGTGCCTTCCTTCGAGCGTAGAATAACTTTGACTTTTATGATTCCCATATTATTCCACATGGTGATAGTACCATATTCTCACTCAGTTATTGCCTCTTCTCAATTCCAAAGCCATGAATCATTTCCTGCAACTTGGTTTGACCAATCTTCATTGCATTCAATGTTCACTCGTATAATGTTCATAATATTTTTTTAGAGCCATAAAATTATCAAGGGCAACAACAGGGGTAGTTGAGAGTTACTTGATGTAAATTTATTTTAGAATTTGGTTTGTTGCCTAACATTACATAACTTGTATTATGGAGGATTTAAATTTTGTATGACATGTAGTTATTATTTCTCCTTGTTTGTAATGATACTGTACTGGATGCCTTGCATGCCTGGTATGCGGTGGGCTATCACCCCCGGGCCACCATCACTGGATCTGGAGCGTGACAACCTACGGTTGCATCTCAGCTAGTATGGGAGGAGTTGAATTACGTGATCTTTTTTATGATCTTTGTGAGAAGGATTGCTCATTCGGCTGCAATGGAGGTCTTGTTTTGAGATGGACTTCATAGAAAGGGATGTATACAGTCTTGCAGTGAGTTGATTGGCCTTCCAGCTTCCAACACATCGTCCCGTGCCCTCGGCCATCTCTCCATACCAAACTCCACCGTCCCATGTGATTTCCTCGCGGGGCATGTGCTCGTCCAAATGCCCGTCATCCTCCACCGCCGCCCCCCCCCCCCCCCAACGGTTTTGAGGAGTTCTTGGACTTAGACGGCGGTAGAACGCAAGCATGAATCAGACATGCCATCCTTCGAGCCACGTCAAAGGTCTCGGTAGCAAATATGGAGGCCATTTATGAGATGGAGGCTATCGTTTCCCTGGAATGATGGCAGTGTTTTAATCTTTTATCATCTTGGTCGTGATTTCCAAATCTAATGGTGACGTGAACATTTTTATTTAATCTCTTAGATGAGTTTCTTAGCGCTAGATATTAAAATTAAGTCTTACATCGTTCATTAACCTTTCTTGTACTTTATTTTATTGGTTAATATTTAACCTGGATCGGTGATGTGACTAATTAAGACGTGGCTGCTTGGCTAGAGATCCACGGCATAAAATAGATGAGAAGACATGACATGGCTAATCTTTCATAATTAATAGATCAATTTTCTTACTCCAAAGAAGTCACTGAGCTTAGCAGAGTGTCATTCTTATATGGAGCCTTAAGCTAATTTGCGTGAAAACCTAGCCGACCAATTCGAGAAAAGATCTTCTTTGCCTGCCTAATATGCCATCTCATTGAGATTCACCCAAGAAGTAGTATCCAACTCTGATGCTATTTCATCAAGATAGGTAAAGGATCTTTTTTTTAAAAAAAAATTCTTAGATCTTAGAGCTCTCGCCTAAGAAGTTATAGGACTCTTTTTTTTTCTAAAAAAGCCTTCGATTTTAAAGCCCTTGCCTAGAAAGTTTTGAGACTCTTCTTTTCACATTGGCTGACTTGAGCATCGAAGAGAAGAAACTCTTGTCCTAACGTCTTTTTTTCTTTTGAGTGCATGAAGCCGAGTTAGTAGTGTTGAACACGCTGCATTGTTCAATCGAACTAAGCTTTCCTCTTGACACATAGAAGGTCAGATTCCGACATCAAACGGTTATTGTTTTGATCGCTTTTGGATTTCTCTAGCATGTCATTCAAGCAAAATAAAATGATTCCTGGAATGATCCGCCAACAACCATCCAATTGTAAACAACTTCAACCCCTCTTTCTTTTCTTTTCCTAGATCCCAATCCCAATCTCAATCTCAATCTCTCTTCCATCTTCATCCATTTGTCTCATTAAAAAACTAGGTAGTAAGATTGTTTTCCTTCTCCATAGATTCTCTACGACGATCATTCAACTCCCATGGATCCCATAAATAAGTTTCTTCTCAGACCTTCTCCTTCCTAACTAGGAGGAGCAGCCCACCCTCTTTAAGGGCTACTTGATGATGGCGATTGTTGAGAGGTCATCATCAAGATTGATGGCACTAGCTGTGGCATCTACGACCAAGCCTCCCTCCCCACTGCAAACATTGGTGAGGGAATCTAGCTACGAATTCTTGAAGGAACCAGATGGTGGCCTTGGACCAAAAGAGGGAATGCGAGATGGTGGAGGCAGCGGCTCTGAATTCAGCTTTCCAAACCAGCAGTGACCAGTGGTGGAGATCGTCGAGAACCCACCATCATGGCTAATTAGCTTGCTCCTCCATTAGCTGTGAGCCTTTGGCATGGACCTCAAGGTGGAGTAACTCAACAAGCCATCTTCCAATAGTTCCAAGGAGCTCCACATCTCCTCCCAGAACTCCTCCATTGAGACCCATTTGTTATGACCTAAATCTAGTGACCATGATTGGTACGAGAACCAAGATGATTGGAACCCATCTTAGCTAACATAAGCCTTGAATAGCATGACGATCACAAGCAATTAGCATCAACAAAATATGATATGCATGACACATGTACTCCTCATCAAGGGTATTTGTATAATATCTACAATAAATATCCATAATGACTATAGAGTCAGATCAAAAGTATTTATAAAGTTCCTTCTATATCCTTCTATATGATTATTGTGATGTTGTATATATGGAGAAGATACAATCTAAGATGTACGAAAAAAAAAAAAAAAAAGCATCTTCAATTTAATGCAGCCTAGGGGATGCAAAGTACTAGGCCTATCTACAAGCAAAAAGATGACTCCTTCAAAGTGACGTGACTTACCTACCAAATCAAGGATCAACTGTGGAAAAAATATTGCAGAGAGTGAGATCGCACTCAGTGAATAGATAATAATAAATATAATAAGTGAGAACAAGTAAAGATCAACACTATTGATCAATTAAATATATGTACGAAAAATATTGCAAAGAGTGAAATTGCACTCAGTGAATAGATGATAATAAATATAGCAAGTGAAAACAAGTAAAAGGTATCACTATTAATTAGTGTATATATATAAGATTCACAAAAGGCTAAAACATAAAATCATTAAATTATAAACCGTAAAACATCATGCATTAAAAATTACCGATAGTAATCATCTTAAAGGTTCAATAGTGTTAGAAATAAAAGCACAAAAATGAATAGCGTGCGTACAAACATAAGCATGCACACGTACCTATAGATATGATCTCAATTTTGAATATGATATTAGACAACTCTCTGCGATAGCTAATAGCAGATAGCTAAAAAGCCAAAAATAGACTACTAGCAGAGACATTAGAGGCAAATCACTTGTGTAACCATCACACAAAGCTAGTATCAACCATACTAGTTGAGGGTATTTAGATACCGATCCATGAACATGCATTACATCATGATTCGAAGAGCACTTATTATGTCATATGAGCTTAGTTAGCATATCAGAGTTCAGAAATTACTGATTGTCCATAAGAATATAAGGTCACAAAATAGAATTCAAATAAACATCAATTATTTATGAGAATATAAGGTCGTCACTTAATACTCAACAATTTTCTAGTAATTTATGAAGACATAAAGTCACATATAAAATTGTAAAAAATTCATTCGACCCATCAATACTTGTCTTCATCCCTTAGTATAGAAAACATTCCATATAGCATGAGCATAATCCATGTAATAATCCACATCCTAAATAAAATTTAAAAGAAGCTATGAACATGATTCTTATGCAAGGCTAATCATATACATATGCTCAAATCCCTACGTACACAAATAAGTATAGATTGTATATACATGTATATCCATAGATAATAATGCTTATGTACAATTTTATAAGGGATTTACTGTGTAAATCAGTTAAATATGTTACAAAAGTTATTATGTACTTACAGTCAACCAATAAAAGCCTTAAAAGAACCTAAGTCACATCAATCTGCCCAGAATACAAATGAAGATGGGTGATGGAGCCTCTAAAGCACATAGAGTGAGAATTAGCTACAGTAGAAGAAGAGATTTTAGCACTATTAGAGTGTGGAAGTAGAGATTATGCATTAACATGCAAAACCCTAAGATTGAGCTCAAAATGTAGCTTGAAAGCCAACACAAACAAGCAAAAATTCTAAAATCTTTCTCAAAATAGGTGGATTCAACAGAAATGGAAGTAAAACCCTAAAATTTCACCTTGATAGCTCACAGTTTAGAAGGGATTCAATGAATAGCAAACTTAAGGGTATAGATCTAAGGTGTGGGAGCTTAGATTTTGAAGTATTAGGGGAATATAAGCAGAGGGAAGGTGGAACGGGGGAAAGATGAGGAGAATCAATAGGATATAGGTTGTGGAAGGTTGGAATTGAGGATTGGAAGGAGATTGAGAGGGAGAAAGTCGGTCTAGTAAGAGTGAAAATGAGGTTTAATTGTTTGTAGTGGACTCCCAAAGCTTCTAAAGTTCGGAAAATAGTTGATCGGACCAAGGAAAATAATTGACCATTATTATGCCATAATAGTTACTATTGAAAATGATCAACTATTTCCCTCTTGAGTCGTCGACTGGATAATAGGTGCTGGCCACTGAATGGCTATGCCAGCTAGCCATATTAATTAGATTGTAAAACTTGTTTGTATTCAAAATTATTTAAATAAATGTTCATTTACTTTAAGATTTTTCATGCAAATAAGGAGATATCCTTATTTGAATTCAATAAAAATTTCAAAAAAAATCTTTAAGGCTAAAAAGTCAACTCTCTCTCTCTCTCTCTTGAATAAATTCAGTAAATTTCAAAAAATTCTAGATTAGTCAATAGTAAGTTAAGGTACTTTCACTCAGAATAAAAATTATAGAAAGTCAATTTAACTTAAAAATAGCAAAAAAATAAAATACTTAAGATACAACTTGTAAGGCCTTGGTGAATACTTAGTTAAATTTATAGGGTATTCAAACTTAAAATCATAGTAATAATCAAGTTCATATTAACCTATGTTGACTTGAACTAAAGTTCACTTAAATAGTATAATTAAATTTGTTATAAAATTTTAAAGTTAAAGCATATTTTTTAGAGATCAAACTATAATATATCATTAGATCGAAAGTCTGAGATGTTATATGCCTTCTACCGCTCCTATCGCTTGCACTCCTCTTTCACTAAGGATGGCAACGATCTCAACCACATAGAGGCCTTTCCTAGCCACATGCTTGCAACCTACTGTTAGTGAGGTCCTTAACTGCACCTCCAACGCTTCCTCCATCTTTCTCTATGTTAAGACCCACTCCTACATCATGGATCCATTATCCTCGGTGGCCACCACCATCACCTTCAACGATGATAAGAAGTCTGACTAGTTCCCACAATTCAAGCCTCTCAAGTCTAGCATCCTTATCAAGGCCCAGGTGGCCTACAATGAGGACGATGAGGACCCTTTCATCGATGATGACATCCTCAATGAGTTCAGGCATGCAAAATTTGACTTCCTCATCATCCTTCAGAAGGTGAGCCTTATATTCATGATCGCCACCCTTGCTTATAGCATTTCTATCACTATTAAGGTTGTAAATGGGTCGAATCAACCCATAACCCGACCTAATCCTAGTCCCAACCCAATTAGACCCAACCTAATTTATATTTAGAGACTCATAGGTTGGGTCGGGTTTAAAAAGTGGATCCAATCTAAATTTTGGGTTAAGTTCAGGTTGATCCGATTTCAATTTGATTTATCCTGATCAATAAATATTAATTATATAAATTTTATTTTCTTTTACTCTAATTATCTTTATAAATTCATTAAATGAACTCTAATTTAAACTAATTCTCCTTTTCATCTGAATAACTAAATCTCTTCTCGTATTTTTTTCTCTAATTATATCTATATATTTATATTTTATTTATATTTTATCCTACATTTTGGTGAATTCTTATTTATAATATCTTTAAGTATATCAATAAATATTTTGAATATTATAATTTATATATTTAAGAATAATCATTTACTTAAATAGAATTAAGAGTTTTTGAATAAAAAATTAAGTATAAGTTAATTATTTTTAATTACATTTAATTTTTTAATGGATATATTATATTTGATTATCAATTATTGGATTTTAGCAATAAAAATAATTATATGCTTAACTCAAATATAATATTTTGGGTTGAACGCAATAATCCGCTTAGCAAATGGATTAGGTTTGGATTGCAAATCAAGATCCGAATATAAAATTAAATTGGATTGGAATCAAGCATGATAACCGCTATTCTAAAGCAGCAGACTATGTAGAGCCTCTACCTCTGGAAGTGGGAGCTCCTTATTTTCGTGCTCATTTGCAGCCACCTTATGTCTATTATGGATCGTTCAAATCATAGTCTTCTTCATTGAGTGCAACTTCACTCTCCGAAAGTGCATGCTCTACTTCATCTACGGTGTTCGAAAGGTGGTGCAGAATCTTCGTCTACGGCCTTATCCTCATCTTAACAAGAAGATCGAGCGGTGAGACCAGGAGTACGACCCTCCCCTATGTCACCAAGGTGCCCTTATTTCTCCATGGCACTCGCATCTTCTACCTCATCAAGACGCTACGCCGCAAGGTTTCGGCATCGTTGTTCCACGGGAGCACCTACTTCGATCGCATTCAAGAAGTATTTTTGGATCAGTATCTGGATCACCATTGGTGGATACAAGGAAGCTACTGGATGACGATCGAGGTCCAGAAACTCCAACACACGAGCGCCACCATACCAAGCGATCCGCAGACGGCTGCGCTGTTGAATAAGAGCAAACGGGTGATAGGGAGCGAGAGCAATGGCCATGGTGGTATGCACAAGGTAATGCTGATGGTTCACCTACGATAACGATAAGAAATTTGGTTGTTATAGACACTGACAGCGATGGACAGAAGGTTTATCATGACCTACGCTATAAAATGTAAGTTTTTGGATATTTTTATTAAATTTATGATTTGAATTGTAGCTTATCATAAATTATGAAGTTTAAATTGTTAATTCTTTCTAAATTTTATTATTCTAATAAACTGAGTGAGGGCTACAAATCATTGCTTGTCGTCTCATTAAAAATTAACCCGGAGGAGGTGGATGCGAAGGAGAGCTGAACGCGGGGGCTAACCTGCTTGTACGAAGGGCCCGAGATGATTACCTGGTGATGGCGAGCAAAATCGAAAGCGGGGGACGTCTGATCGGTGGACCACCATGTGCGGCTCGACTTGAGATAGAGCGAGGCGAGAGGGGGCGGCCACCGGGCGTGCGAGGGAGCGCTGCGGAGCGGTGGAAACGGCGTCAGTAGTCGGTGGGGTCCGTGCGAGGGGCCTGCCGGGGGGGGGGGGGCAATGATTGGGAGCGGGCGGGCCAATGGGAAGGCGCGACGTGGGCCGCGGAGGACCACACGAGAGCACCATGGCCGACAGGAGGATTGAGTGGTGGCGAGGCACCGCAAGGATAGCCCACGTGTCGTTTTCGGATCAACCGCCCACGGACGTACGGGCCTTCCCTCCTCCCTGGGCCGAACAACTAGCAAAGGAAAAAAAAAATAAAAAAAAAAAGGACTAGGCTCGCAGCCACCGCGGTAGGACAGATGCCCTTCAATCCGATTGAATTAAGATTACAAGAATAACCCGGGCGTGTTGAACTAGACGAGAGGACATACCGTGGCAATACTACCATTAAGGAACAAAAAAAACAATATTATTGTATACTTGACGAAGTAAAATATTTTGTATGAATAGTATATATCTCTGTTATAAAAGCATCTGTGTAACTTAAATAATTACAGTCGCAGTCTATCATTTATTTTATTAGCTCCGCAGTTCACTGTTGAATGGTATTTCCGTCATGAAGACAAAGATTGGCGGTGTTATTTTTGTCAATTAATGTGAGTTGTAGGGGTGAATTAGTAATTTCATGTGGAGGCAGATGGGAGATATTTGCCGAGGTTCATGCAGGCGAAGCAGTTGCTCTTCTGAGAGAGAAAGCGAGAGTAGAGCGGGGGGAAGGAGGGAGGGGGAGAGAGCGAGAGAGTGAGAGAGAGAAAGCGCTCTCTAACCCGCCGGCGGAGATAAATGGGAACACCTTCGGCCTAAGGAGGAGGCCGAGAAGATTCTAGAGGCTTCTAGAACCACACTCGGGAACTCACTTTCGATCCGACTCCCCACCCTGTCGGCTACTCTGCTCCCCTTCCTCGCCGGAATCCGAACAACTGCACCGCCAGAAGCCCAATGCAGGATTTCCAGTCGATACCGGGCGTTGCCGGCCGCATCTTCGGCGGCGGCGGCGGTGGAGGGGGAGGCGGGGCAGACCTCCGGCGGCTGAGAGGGTACCCGGCGGGAGCCGCGCAGCAACCACAGGTGAAGTGCCCGCGTTGCGACTCCACCAACACCAAGTTCTGCTACTACAACAACTACAACCTCTCTCAGCCCCGCCACTTCTGCAAGGCTTGCCGCCGCTACTGGACCAAGGGCGGCGTCCTCCGCAACGTCCCCGTCGGAGGCGGTTGCCGGAAAAGCAAGCGCTCGTCCTCCTCCTCCTCCTCTTCTAAGACCTCCAAATCCTCCTCCACCGCCGGCGACAAAGACCGCCGCCGGCCCTCCGCCTCCCGATCCAGCAGCGACAGCTCCAGCCTCACCGCCGCCGCCACCACCACTGAAGCCTCCACCTCCGCCACCGCCTCGGCCTCGGCCTCCGCCTCCGCCTCCGCCTCTTCCCCTTTCCCCGAGTCCGCCCTCTTCGTCTCCACCCAGACCTCCCACCCCAACCCTCCCTTCGATCCGCCGCATCAAACGGTGGGGCTGGACACCCTGGGCCACCAGACGCCGGATATCTTCTCGCAGGCGGCGGCGGGCGGCACCTTCACCGGCCTGATGGCCTCCACCGCTTCACCGGCGGTCCTGGGGTTCAACTTCTCCGATCCTCCGCCGATCCGCGTGGGACCTCAGCAACCGGCGCCCAAGGAGGCGGCGACGGTGGCGGAGGAGATCAGAATGCCGCTGGGGCTCCTGGATCATACGGTCCCCGCGGATCTGCCACCCTTCCAGGGGCGACCGGGCAGCAGCAGCGGGGGGCTTACCGGCCTGGACTGGCCGGCGTCGGTGGACCCTTCCCTTTTCGATCTTACCAGCGCCGTCGATCCGGGTGCGTACTGGAACCAGGGCCACTGGGGGGACACCGATCCCTCCCTCTATCTTCCGTAATTAATCCCTCGTTAACCGCTACTAAAACTATAATTATTAAAGAAAGGATGATTTCTATGTATATCTTCTTCTTTGTTTTTAAAATTGGGTTTTTCTTTTGGATGTGTTTGGTTTTTTTTTTTTTTTTTTTTTTTTTTTTTGTTTACCTTTTTGTCGATTACGACTGACTGGCTTTGTTTTCAAAATTATAGAAATATAAAACAAAATGCAAGGAGTTTCTTTCTTTCTTTTCCCTTCTAATCTTTTCTTTAATTGTTGATTAGTAGTTATGCCTCGCGTTAGTTATTGCAATTAGCGTCAGCAAATCTGGGGTTTGTTTTGTTAAACAAGGGAAGGTGGATTACTGCCGGCCAAGTTAGCGGTTGGGACGGGGCAAGGTGGGGCCCGCTGGGTACGGCGTGGGGGCGTACGCCCACGTGGTGGTGGCCGGGGCCGAGGGGTTGGTGTCGTCCGGCGACGCTGTATCGGCCACGTGGTGGGTTGTGATTAGAAGGACGGCTGGTCCTGGGATCTGACATTGGGTGTGGTGGGTGTGACGTATGGGGGTATCGAGGGGAACGTGTCAGAGCGGTGGGGCCGGGACGGACGGGAGATCGTCCGGCCCTGCTTGGATGTAGGGGAGGGCCACCGTACGCGTGCTGTACCCGCTGCTGTGGCCACAGGATGGATGTTCTAGAAGGCTAGTTGGTGGACCCGGGCTCTGTAATTGGGCTGGGCTCTGCTCTCCAGGACACCGGACGCGTGCATTGAAAAAATATAAATATAAATATAAATATAAATCCTGCAACTTGGCACGTGTGATGCAAGAGAGGAGAAAACTGGATGGCCGGTGATCATCCAGGGTAACCATTGCCACACTCTGGTACAAATTAGAGATATGGATTCAAATTTAAGGATGCAAGATCTTTATAATAGAAGCCATTCGAGGAAAAAGAAAAGAGATCAAGCCAATGTCAATGGAAGATCTAATGGGTAAGCACATATTTTGTTTTGAAGAGCTTTTTTTTTGGTAAAATGCTTAGCCAAATTAAAGAATGCCATATTTTAGATGAAGGTTTCTTCTCTGTGTGTGTCTAGTCCTTAAACACAAGTCACCTCCCATGAGGATTGATGAATACTTTAACTATTTGTGTGTAACTTGCATTCAACACAGAATTTATTTTAATATAAACTCACTTAATTGTTAGGAGCCAGTTTGGGATGCTGGGAAACTGGGCCTAAATAATTTGAGCTTAAATCAAGAAACTTTTTTTTTAAAAAAAAATATATATAGAGTTATATGTTATTTAATTTAAATTATTGTTATATTCAAATTCTGTTTGAATTTAGTCATGAAAATTAGTTGATAAATATATGTCTAAAAAATTTGATCTATAAAATTGAGATTTAATCATGGCTGTTGGTTTAAGTTTGTTTAAGAAAACCTGACATATCTCAGGCTTTCATTAAATCAATTAAAACAAGTTGTCCATGAACAACTAGACTTGAGGTTAAACTTAACTAAGCAAGAATTGGAGTTAAACTAACCGAGCAAGCTCAAGCTTCTCTTCGCTTATAAAACAAGCCAAACTCAAACAAGCTTGCTCGAGTGCTGTTCGTTTGAGTCCAATACACCATTACTTATTTAAATGATTCTAACTAATAAGTAGATACTAATGGAACAAGATCATCCACATGAATAGATTATTATTTATTTAACAAAAGGAACCAGGAGAGGATTCAAACTTCACATCTGTAAGGACTGTAGGAATATGGCATGCCCACCATTGTAACATGATGTGTAAGCTGTGCCAATTATCATGCTGCTAAGATTGTAATTCGCATGAAACACCGATCCTGAATTTCTTAGTGAATTCAATGTTTCATATCAATTACATTCTCAAATTCAAAGGTCTCAACAGATTTTTCAGAGAAATATGAGTCTTGAACCAAGAGGAGGACCTAGCGAATATCCTTTTACTGTCTTATTTGAAAAAGTATATAAAATAACTAAAATGTACCCCACATAAAAATTCCTTGGATGACAAACACCTCCCAACAAATATGTACATGTACAACAAGAACAAGGGCCGTAAAAGATATGAATGCATGCATACTGGTTGAAGAAACACAACTTTAAACATTTTATTATCCACTTTACAATTCACTCTGAATAATCTTCAAAACATCAGGGATCAATGTTTTATAATTTATTACATTTAAAAGGCTAAACATATGAAAGTTTAAACTTACGGTTGTACCTAATCACACAACTTCTCAAACAAATATTTTGTGTAGATCAGGAATGATACCCCAATTCCCAGGAATTTCATAAATTAAAGGTCTCAAAAAGGGAACTGGATGTTGAATAGCCAGATAATAGAATTTTTTTTTTAGTGCTGGGGGCATTCGTGGAAACACAACTTGAAAGATATTCTTGGATGAGACTTCTGGGTAGCATCACACGCTGAACATCAATAATCAGAAATTTTGGCCTAGAGTTCAGACCAAGGTAACATGGGAAATTTTAAGTTTAAAACGAAACCTTAGCTTTTGTAGGATGTACAAGTGATTATAGAGTAGCAAGGTCCAAGATGTTGCCTCAGCTTGATACTTTACAGCTCACACCAAGACAAGAACGTAGGTATCAGGACCATTCCAGTAGATCCCATCCCATTAGACTTAAGTCAATTAACCAAACCCTTATCAAGGAAAAGGCCACCAAAAAGAAGTAGAACTCTTCTATCAAACCACAGATACCATTTTTTTATGAAGAGATGTACATGCAGAACTACTCAAAAGAACTTGCAGTAGAAGCAAGATACGACCCACATCTCTGATACATGATACAAACCATTATCCCATGCCACAACCCTCTGAGCCTGTTGTAGAATAAATAAAGAAGCAGGGTAGAAAAGGAGAAAAGAAAAAAGAACTTCAAGGGATTTAACACCATGATGCAAAATCATGATGATGTATAATGGAATCAACTGAATAAGGGAATGATGTGAATCTAGAATCTACAGCAAAAAACTCCCACCCTCCAACCCCGGTGCTTCCTCAAATGCCTGCGATCTGCTTTTGCCATTTTGACTGGGCTGCTGTTCCACTCTGACTGTAGTCTGTGCATTAACAAAATCAACATCATTAATCACTGGGGTTGTAAAAGAGGCAAAAGTAGATCAAGGGAAAATGAACCAATTTAATAGAGTTAGTATGTGCATGTAACATACACATGACATGAATTTGCCAATTTTAATCAGCAGATAAGAATTTTCACTGTGATAAGGTTATGATTAAGGGTCTGTTCGGATAATCATATGCAATCCAACAAGATTCACAGGACCACAGGGAGGAAAAAAAAGACAGTGGCTGGGCCAGCCCTGTAATGGCAAGATTTACAGAAATACCTGTGGAGTGAGCCGGTATGAATTCCGCAAGGACGAAAAAAAGACCTCAACAAGTCTTCTTTTCTCCCTGTCTACGAGAGATCTGGTTGACATAGACCAGGATAGGTCTCATATTCTGTAATACTAAATATCTTATTTTCAATTCCAAGGATCCAGCAGGAATTTGAACAGAAAACACAAAGACCAACCCCCTTTTTCCTTGCTTGAACTATTTGAAATTACACATGATATACGTGCCCTAGAAGGGAATGGAAAGGAGTGTGATGAGAGAACCACCTAAGGTAAATTCCCAGGTCCATGTACTTGAGATGTACGACTGGGGACCAACCCAAAACATCTCCTTTAAGGAAAGGACTGGCTGCAAGAGTTACTTAGTTTACACATGCCAAAACAATATTATATTGCCTATCTATCTGTCTGTCTACATTGCAAGCCAAGCACAGCGATATCATAAAGCATATCAGAGAAGATAACCACCCACAGCAATGTTTGCATATATCAATTTTACTCATAAATAATCAAGAATAACATGAAGGGAGAGGTCTCCAACAGCTTAGTTTAAGTTTGAAGTTGTTAAAACCTACTGCCATAATATAATAAACCAAGACATTCATGGCCTCCTTTTTAGTTTAGCCAATATTGCAAGCTAAATGAAATTTCAATATAGTGAATTCTAAACAAGATAATACTGAGAACAATAACATCAAGGGAGAGGCATCGGATGGATTCACTGATTAAAAAGATGCAGAAAGAAAAGGCCCAGCATTGGCAAACTGGAACAACATGCTAGAGTGTCATTGCTTGTATGTGTACAATGTAATAAAATAACAATTTTCTGTGTACTCAAGTTGATGCCTGCATAGTTAGCAGGACAACACATGACAGTTTAAATGATCAATGATTTTTGACTAGGATTGTTAAAAGCACCTGAAGAGTAGAGTAAAGCAGATTCAAACTAAGAAAGCTTGGTGCTACCACATAGCAACAAGCACATTAGGAGAACTAAACCCAGAGGAGGGGGCACACATAGAAAGTATTTTGCCATCAATTTAGGGCCGCTTACATATCCTATTATGTCATGTTTTCCTGTTCAATGCCAAGTCCTTTGATATAGAATGTTTCCCCCGTACACTGCCTGACTTCAAGCATTCTTCAGCCCCATCAACTTTTCATGAAACCGTCATCCTAGATTGGACACCACAAAGGAATGTCACTAGCCAAAGTTGCAAAATGCTGAAAACATCTGCAGAAATTCTCACTTTGTCCTTTATTGATGTCATTACTAAACAACATCTTAAACACTATAGAAACAGTGCACCAATCCTCAAGTGGCTCGTGTACTAGTAAACTTGCAAAGTGTATAAATAAAATAAAATGAATAATGGAAAATGATAGAGACATAAAGAAAACAAGTAGCCATAAAGGTGCTAATAAGATGAATAAACATTCATGTAAATAGTGTACCTTTGACTATTTCCTACAATTTCTGGACTGCTTAAACACACCATTCATGTGAAAATTACAGAGGATATTGTTTTCCTTATTCCCATTTGTTTTCTCTAGTGTTGCAACTATGCCACCAGGAAATGAAATTAATCCTTTCTGGCCAGGGTCTCTGACTGCTAAATTAGCCAGCAGGAAAATGCATTTGATGATCAGTTAACCTAACTCTCCTACAAACACCCAGTTCATTAACTTCTAACAGCTCCCAATTTTTTCAGCATATACAAATTTCACCAGAAGTGCACATGCAATAAGAGATTATCAGTTCGACTGGAAATGATACAGGTTAAAAGTTGATATAGGAAGGTACAGGCAAGTCTGTGTCGAACAGAAGCATTTAATATAATATCATAATATAAATAGTTGCAACTTAAGCAATCAATGTATCTTGATTGTTGGAATGCAAAATTGGAATTGCTCAGAAGGATGTACTTACATGGGAAATGCAAAGGAACGAGTGCTGGTTGTGCTACTATCAGAGCGAAGAGAAATGCTACCAGAATATGGTATATGCCCTGAGGATACAACTGGGCCAGACAAGTAAACAGGTTCAGAGAAGTTTGAATCTCCATGATTATTATGAACAAATGAAATTCGAGCTGAAGCTGTAGCATTATCAGGGACTGCCTCTTCAGTTGCTGGATCATTTTTACCCGGTCCATCCTTTTGTCTATCTATTTTCCCTTTGCTCTCCTCCTGGCCGCTTGTGGATGCTGCTCCGGAGACTCCACTTTCCAACTCAGCATTAGCAGGATTTCCCATGGTCCCACTGCTTTGGTTGTCCTCTTTGGCGTCAGATGGCAAAGTTGTATGTGGAGAGCAAACATCTTTTAACAGACCCTGTGACAAACTGTTAGTGGGATTTTCCTTGATCCCACTGCTTTCCTCAGACTCACTGACATCAGATGAAGCAGATGTGGCTTTTAAGCAAGCCTCTTCCAATGTACCCTCTGACAAACACTTAGTAGTACTTTCCTTTATCCCACTGCCCTGCTCAGACTCTCTGACATCAGATGAAGCTGATGCGGCTGTCAAGCACCCCTCTTCCAATGTGCCCTGTGAAAACAAACAGAAACATTTTCGTTAGACCCACAACTTTGGCTGGATTATCTGGCATCAGATGGCACACAGGTGGTTGTAGAATACTTCTCTTCCAATGTACCCCAAGATAAGCCACAAAGACACCATGTTGATAATATTCCAAATTGGTTGATGATGTTTCTATATCATCGGAAGCACATTTCTATGGTCTAAATGGCCAGCTAAACATTTATTATTTGAGAGACCCTGGAAAGCAACTGAAAAGTATGAAAAGACTTAACCATTCAGCTAACCTTTAGGAATGTTGACTAAATATTTTCTTCCTCAATTCCTAACTAACGATAAAAAGGAGATACTTTGCCTTAAATGCAGGAAATGGAGGCATATTTATTTCCTCTGCAACCTCTAATTTCAAAAGGCAATAATGTTGCGTCAGGTGTTTTAAGACCCTTATTCTGGTCACAAACTTGAAATCTCACACAATCAGTAACCAATTCATGAAATTTGAGTATAAACTAGCAGTTTTGAACAAATAATAAGGAAAGGACATTTCTGTTATCTCAGATGATCAGTGATAGTGGCATATCATGAGAATCACCCATAATTATCATAGAATCTAATTCAATATCTGACAATTCAGGAATAAAGACCAGTTTTATGTTTATATATTAGAAGAAATAATTGAAAGTACTGCAGCACATCAAGTACCTGATTAAATTTTTGACAGTCAGCCAGTTGCTCATTGCTGCAGTCGAAATCGGTAGGCTCCAATTGCTGGGGATCTGTTTCAATCTCTTGCAGAGAGAGGAAGTGTTTAAAACGGATTGTCTCATCAGATGCATCATTTAAGAATGGATTAGTCGAATGAATGCTGGCTCCAACTTCAGATAAACCCTCAGAAGAATGTTTATGATCATTGTTGCAGTCAAAATTGGTCAGCTCCACTTGCTGAGGGTCTGTTTCAAACTCATGCAGAGGGAGGTATTGTTTTAAGCTGATATTCTCATCGGATATATCACTTACGAATGGATTAGTTGTATCAAACGTCGCTTCAACTTTGGATAAACTCCCAGAAGAATGCTGTTCCTCTCCATCCTTTTCAACAGAAATAAGTTGCACATATGATGTAGACTTCAAATCATGTTCAGTCATTGCGGCAGCATCTGCCATTTCTTTGTTCAAAGCACTATTTCCACTCTCCACGGGATAATTAAAACTAGAAGGAAACCATTGGCTTGACTCATCATTTTCTACCAAAATCTTTTCAAGGGAACATATGCCTTCATCAACACATATGTCCTTTATATTGTGACAGGCACCATCTTTATAACAACCTATCATTTCCGGTGGTTCAATTTCAGTAACAGTTTTGTCAGTGCAAAATTCTGTCTCATTTTCACCCGATTTCATTTCATCAGCAGCAATGAAAAATGGATTTTCCACATGTTTACCATTATTATGCTTTTCATTGGAGGACTCCTCAATGCCCACATAACTTTGCTTTGATGGATCTGAGTATTCACAATCTTTTTTCTCTACAGATGACATAAGATCATCTTCTCCTTCCCATACAGCCTTATTCTCTACATCCAACATACTAATCATCAAATGATTTTCATTATCTGATGATTTTGGAGGCAAAAATATGATTAGAACTATGATATTGAGGTGGTTCACTATCTACAAGCAAGCATAGATCGTAATGCTCAAGAACATCGCAAAGCTTAAATGTAATATCAGGAAAAGTGCAAATTTGTGTGATAATCCACTTCATGCAACATAAGACTAAATACTAAGAAGAAGAATGGATTGCAAGTAATATGTGGATTGACGAAATCTTAGAAGAATAATCCCTGATAGAAATTTTTAGCTGTAATGGCAGTTCCTACTAAACATGTTAGAAATGTTTTATTGGTATTAATGCGTACATGAAGGGAAATCAAACATTCCCATCAGAATGGGAGTTGTGAAGATAACCCAACTTCAGCCTTCAACAAATTGGTATTGAATCCAATTTGGTCCAGCAAAGAGATGCATAAAATGGAAGAGCAGATATCAGGATATCTACATTATGTCTTACTACTGTTTAGCAATAGCACGAATTAAAAAGTCAAAGGGCTTAGGATTTGGGAGATAATTTTGGGATTTGAAAAGACATGCAGAGATACATGGATCCCAGGTCCTTTCTACTTTCCAGGATAAGACTCTAGAGGTCTTTCAGAGTTTTTGAAAGTTTAAAATATTTTTTAAATAATTTCTCTTTTCTGCCGTATTGGAACTCTAAGAAAGACAATTTAGCCATAAAAAAGTCTAGCTACATAGAGGTATCAGGGTTACAAAGAAAACTCCAGCTATAAAACCTTCTCTCATTATAATAGTAGTTGATGATCCAGCTCGTATCAACAAATCACATCTGGAAGTCAGAACAGGTCTAGGTGAAAGCCTAATAACAAAATCATCCAATATATTGATTAAGCAATCCAATAGTTTATCTAATTTTTTGACTAACATTTTGCAACTGGTACAGTAGAAATGGAAAGAAAATGAGGTTTCTGTAACCTAGACCATCAAAACAGAAGATTAGGATGTATAACAACTACTATATTGCAACAACTCTGAATCGAACCCCAGAGAGAGAGAGAGAGAGAGAGAGAGAGAGAGAGAGAGAGAGAGAGAAGAATGGTCCACGCTATTCTATGCTGAACCATCTAATACTAATCAACAAGAAATTCACCTATCATCTCATTTCTAAATGAAAAATCATGAATGAAAAACTCATATTTAATAAGAAAAATCACCATTTTAAAATATATTTATAATTGCATTCATCTTTGCAGCCTATAAGCCAAAGAAAAGAATGTTAGGAACAGAAAAAAGGGAGCAATTATAAAATTTGTCAAATAAATGGAGAAAGTTTATATCTGGGCTAGACAGACAGACACAGGCTAATTGATCACATTTAGCATGAGGAACATAAAAAGAAGATCAATATAAGAAGGGGATGCAACTACAAGAAAATCACTTCAAGTATTGAAATAAGTCAACATGAGTCTTATGCTTACAATGCTTTACAAGGAAAAAATCAAACTCGTAGCTCAGAAAGGACAAATCTTACAAAAGGACTGTCTAAGAAAATCTATTGAAGTATTGGTACATGTGCCATACCATACCAAGACAAGCTACCATAGTGTTGGCACTACAAAGGTGCCACAAACTACCATTTGTTGATATGGTATGGTATGATATTGAGGACATCCAAAGTACCAATTCTCTACCAGTACGATAAGGTATACATGGTATGGTTTGGCAGAAACCACCACTTCAACCCTTGATGTAACCTAAGTTGTACCTAAAACACCAAATAAACAAAAGATTCCAAAAGAAATCAGCAACTTCTAACCTGGGCTTATCATTTTTGCTGTAACAATCACTGCTTAATTATACAGTAACTGATGTTAAGGCTTTGCCTGGATGCGGCAAAGAAAACAATAACCTTCGCAAGAGAAGAAAGAAAAAAAGAGTAGAAACTACAATTCTGTGCACATGTTGGCACAAATGGGGTTAAGGAAAATTATTGGAAACAGAAAAGAACCTTCTAGGTTTCACATAATTACATTTCTTTACATAAGTATTTCCTTTAAACTCTGTAATTTTTTTACAACAAAACAATCCCTCTCCAATAATGTTTCCCTTTTTATGAAAAAAGTCAAGTTTTTATTTCTGCAATTGCACAGATTGGTTGAAAGGAGATACTAATATCAGATTTGATCTCTTTTTAAGTTCCATGACATTACATTGCTCTATGTTAGTTTTCTTCTATATTCAGTAATTTGTTTTGCAACCAAACTGAGTCCTCTTAAAATAACTCAACTTTGAAATTTCATGTTTTTCTCAATGGAAAAAATAATTTAGGATACAACAACAATAGCCTTGATCTCAAACTAGTTGGAGTCAGCTATATGAATCTTTGTTCTCATTCTGCTCAAAAAAATAATTTAGGATGTAACCACCAAATAGAGAACAGGTTACAACGTGAACTTTAAACCTCCATAAGAAATATGGCACATCAGTCATTTTCTAAACCACTACGAATTGCTATATTGATGCTTTGCAGAGTCAATGATAATTTAGGATACTCCATCCTCATGCTCAATTTTAAAATCCTTTATATTGACTGAACCTAGATAGATGCTAAAATACATGAAAATAAAAATATAGTCCTGTTTACAATATCTTATGCCACATTGAACAGGTGTTATGATGCAAATATCCTGATATAACCAATCAAACATCTAGTTCAATCAACTTCTTGAATGAAAGCACATCATTTAGTCCATATTATATATCCTAAGTTCATATTGCATTTTCTTATGATCTGTAGTTTTGGCTCAGTGCAACATCAACATAACACAGCTCTCCTGAAGAAAGCCCTAGTCCACTCTTCATCATCAATAAAATTGAATGTATTTGTTACAAGCCTTGCATAAAAGGCATCTAAGCTGTGGAAAAAAGTTATTATTGTAATTTTCTAGTATGCAACTCTTAAAATGTTTCTTACACAACAAAGGCACACATTAAGAGAGGAGGCATTAGTTCATTAAGTGCAAACATCTCTCAAAGAATACACCAAATTTTGTTTCTGTTTTGATTCTTCTAGTCAACATATTTGTTAATCCTACTCATTAATTTCGCTTGCTCTTGCATTTCCTATTGTTCAATTAGCTACACAAAATCCTCACAAACAAGACTAATTAATTTAGGCAAGCCGAGCAGGTAGTCACAAAATTGTGCACACCAGAACAATCACATAATTCAATAAAAACTCTCTGAAAACAACCCTCAAGCTCATAACATGCAAAGACAAATCCTGGCTCATCTGATCTTAACCATCATCGCAGCAGATCTTATGCATCAACTAACCACAGATTATCCTAACCTAACTTAGCCACCCAAAAATTTAATAAATGATGAACAAATAACATACTACATAAAATCTATCAAGTTATAACCAAATGAATTGCAGATGAAAAACCTAAGAGGCTAACCACCTAGACTTCTAGAATATAGGAATATGCTTCGAAAGTGGATGGTCAACAGATTAGAAAAGTAGAAATGTAGAATTAAGATCAAAAATCATAAATGCTAATGTCCAGCTAAGATACAATGATTCAACATACAAAGAGACTTTCTTAGTCTTCACAGACTCCATAGGAATAATTGATGGCATGGGCACGAGAGCTAGAATGAAGTGCCTATATATGAAGTTATTTTAAAAATGATCAAGGATTGAAAATCCAATATTAATGGGTTAACTTAGAGGCAGTCCCACATAGTTGATACTTGTAATGGCTAAAGGATGCATTATTGTACAAAAAAAAAAAAAAAAAGCTTCTAAGCCTTGCCATGTGAGGCTAGCATAAGCTTTATCAGCTCACATGCCCTGAGCAACACATGCAAACCATGGTTTTTCATTTTTGCCGAAATCTCAATTTGTACCAATATCAGGCACCCCCAAACCCCCATAAGATGTATGGAAAACTCAACCCCAATTATCTTAGCCAAGATAAACCAATAAATCCCAAGATATTGGTTGATATGTTAATTACTTAAATAGATTTTTAACTAATAAATTCTAAATCAACAATTTAGTATAGTTACTAATCTCAGATTTACCATATAGCTCAGCCCCAAGATATCAATGCAGATCTTGAAAAATGTCAGCTATTTTCAAAACCTTCAACTTTTTGTATCAGTCGAGACAAATTAAGATCTTGTTACCAAGCCAATTGATACCTCGGCTTTCAAAAATCCTGATGGAGAATTTTTGGTCCTTTATAAAAGCAATACAACCTCACTTAGTTCCAAGAGTTTTCACTCTGTTGACATCTATGAAAGTCTGATGTTTAATAGATCCACCTCACTTAGTTCCACTTTTATATGGAGGGAAGCAATACAGGTATCCCATACAAAGGAGTGAATTTACCAGGTTGCATAAATAATAGAAAAAGTTTTAACCCAGATAGCAATCTGATCAACTAATATATAATGGGAAAGCCTTGAGGCTGGCTTCACATGTGCCTCAAGGTGTGAAGTCCCGAAGACATAGAGTTTTCATCTGTTAAATACTAATTTGCTGTTCTCCCTTGTTTATCCTCCATTTTCTACACAATCCTTTTGCTCATGAGAAATTACTTCCGTGCAATCCACAACCCCACCATCGTAAAAAAAAAAAAGAAAAGCCCTTGCATATGTAAGAACATAGAACTATATAATATGAAAGGCTTCTCTCTAGCCACAATAGGTTGATGTGGAGCCTTCTTTGAAATACTTATGGGCTAGCCCAACACTTGCCCGCCAGCCTTTCTCACCCGAAGAACTGAAAATTTAAACCAGCCAAAAGAGGAGGGTCTGTTTTCCAGATGACATAAATATAGTCAACTTTCATTATTGTTGTGAGAAGACAAACACCATCCATGTCTTCTCCACATGCATCACAAATGCTCAAGGCTAGCATTCTATAACGTGACTAAATTTCATCTGGAAAATATGGTGGTAGCCAAAGGTGCTTGACTAGCGAGTTAAATGAAAGAATCTTGAAGTAGGGCCATCTAATCAGTGTCCTTTAAAAATGTACCATGCACCCAAACCATACAAGATTTTGCAATTAATTAGACAAAATCAAACAAACTAAAAAAAAAATGAAAGAATCATCTTGAAAATATGGTTGTACCATAAAGAGTAAAAATAATTCCAAATTTTGCTGAGAAGCATGAGATTATGTGTGAGATAACTCCAACAACTAGAACGTTTCTTAAAGTAGAGCTCCAAAGTTTAAAATGAGTAAACAAGACAGCAATGAAAATATATTCATTTCAACTCTGAAAATACGGAAATTAATTGCTTAAAACAGATCACAGTATATTACTTCAAATAATAAATTATCAATTTGAAGTCAATCATAATATTATAATGGCACAAGAATCAGTTTCTCTAAAAACATGATATAAAAGGCAAAGAAAATATATTCATTTCAATGCTGAAAACACAGAAATTAATTGCTTAAAACAGATCACAGTATATTACTTCAAATAATAAATTATCAATTTGAAGCCAATCATAGTATTATAATGGCACAAGGATCAGTTTCTCTAAAAACATGATATAAAAAGCAAATGTTTGAGAAACAGGTGGCACATGAGGGTGTGAGACTTGAATGCGAACCTTGCACCAGAATAGAATATTGGCAATATTGAGTATCTGAGTATAAATCTACCCATGGTATATGTACAACTACATACATGATAAAATTTTAGTTATTTCCATCAAAAAGTATTTCTAGTTATGTAATGATTCTTCAAAATCAGGTTAATCATTTTAATAAATGTTTAGGAAAAAAAATTCAACTCAAACTTTCAATTCGCACTGCTATCTAACATCTAACTTTGGAAATAATTTTTTAACTAAATTTACCAAATTATTGCAGTGCATGCAAATTAATTTCATCTGTGTGCATTGTAAACACACGCACAAATGCATGCATGCATACACAAAAGCACAAAATCACTTGATAAGATGCAAATTATATAAAATGAAAATTCCATTCTGTAGACTAAGCAAGCAGGCTGAATCTGAAAGAGAAACAGGGTGACTAGGTTATAACTACAACAACGACTATTCTGTTCTGTAGACCAAGCAGTGAAATTAATAATGACGGATCCAATTTTAAATTTTTTATTCCAAAAGTCTATTTTACAGTTATTCTAACACAGTCACCATAAAATAAAAACCTAAACATGTGTAGCAGCAGGAATCATAACCAGAACAGTACCTAGTTTCATGATTTTAGTTTGCTCGATGCATAGCCACTGTTAATAACACCCTGCTCAGGCAACTTGAAACTCAATCATGCTTCCTGCCATAGATTATCAAGGTCAGTAGTAAAACATAGCTGCTGGAATGAATTTAACTGTATGCATTTCAAGACAGTTATTCAATGCAAAAGTTCACATGGCCAACACAAAGTGACATTGTCTGAGATAGTAAAAGGAATTCAGAAGAACCTAAACTAATGAAATGAATGATATAGAACTTATAATATTCATTGTATTAATGAGCTCATTTTACAGATGCAATATTATTTTAGTCTTGTTATAACTACATAAGTCTTGCTCATGTGATAAAATGACTGTTAAATGGCATGATCTGATACAAAGCAATGACCAGCAAGAAAGCTAGGCTTTAAATTGGAGGATGAGGGGGGCAAACTTAAATGGGAAGAACTATTGCTAGCAGTTGGCAAAGCATGACATGTAGAAATGCCCCTTGATGCACAAGATAATGCCAGAGAGGAAGGACATAACAAGACAAAAGCAGAGTAAGCTACCTTCACAGTGGAACCAGAAAACAAATGGCATAATTTCTCAATAACCGCTAGATAACATATAGTTAGGCATGGAAAGAAGTCCACGACTTCAGATAGGAAGCTGAAAACAAGATAATGAGAAACAAAAACACCATCTTTTGGAAGCCTTGCTGTACCACAGAAGACATCCATCCAACAGTACCCTGTCTTTTGGAGCTATAATAAATCATATTTGCGATGCGGGGGTATCACAAAGGACATCATGTTTCACGCACAGTATTATCACAAAGGACAACTGAACTAAATGCACCAACTTGCAACCAAAAAAGTTTAAAGCAATGAACCAGAGCAGTACTGTAATAAAACTCCGAAAGTGACACGACGTAGATAACAAAACCAATTTGATGAGAGGCCAACAACCAATATGAACCACGTAGATAGCAAGAACAGGGGTTTGGTTACCCACAGTAAGGCACTCTGTTCCGGCAGGGCTTTTGAAGAATCTATCACGATTGAATGAAGTTTTCAGAACCAAAACAAAAACACATCATAGAAAATAAGTTCAGAGACCAAAGATCAAAAACCCATTCCTCTTCACCAGCAACAAAATTTTCGAAACACAACTCGATAGCACCCTATTCGAAAATACAGGGCAAAGCTAACCAAATCTTACCACCGTAGTCTACAATCTAATTTATCCGCTATGGAGCATAAAGAATTCGGGGAGAAGAATCAGAAAAAAGGTTTTGTGGCTTATTGAATCATTCGAATTTCTCAATCACAAAAGAGCTTGTAAGTGATCATGTGAAAAAAAGAAAGCTAAAGAACGAAAAAGCTGAGAGACTATTCCTTTTTCTCTTTTTTTTTTCCTTTACTGTTTCTTTTTGTCATCGGGGACTTTCGATTCGATTAGATTCTTTGCAACAGAGTTAAAATCCAATCGGATGCTCCCTTCTCCAACCTCAAAGAACCAGAAACACTTCGGAACCCAAGTCCCAAAAGCCACTGAGATCTCAGCCAATATCCTACCACTCCAAATCCCCAAAAGGTTAAAAAAAGAACATACGAACAGAAAGAAACAAAAGCGGAAGAAAAACCAAAACGAAAAAAAAAAAAAAAAAAAAGAAAGATCATAACAAAAGGACTTACCCTTGAATCCTCTCCATCTCCCCAAAGCCAAAAAACTCATTGGCCTCCATCTGAAGACAAGATCAGATGCAGCAGAAGCAGAAGCAGAAGAAGAAGCTATCAGCTAAAAGAATTCCAATAAAACAATAAAAAAAAGTATACTCGCACACTTATATAACATATTATATACCCAAATAAGCCTCATCAAACCATTATTTTTTTTTAAAAAAAAAAAGATAACCTCAGATATCGAGGCCTTGGATCTCTTAAAGGGGAAGACAAAAAAGGCCGCTGTCTTTCCCAATTTTTTTTTTTTTTTTTTTTCTGGGCTAGGGTTTTAAGGTGTGGACTAGAAGGGAGAAAAGCTGGAGCGGAGATGATGGAGAAAGGGTGGGATTAATTTAATGTAAGAAGATAAAAATCTTCGAAGGAAGTGAAGGGAGAAGGTGGGCACTGTCACCATAATAAAGTCAAATGAGAGAGGGCATTCATTACACTGTTTTAACTTTTTATTAAGTTGCTCTCTCCCTCGCTCTGCTCCCCAGCGCTACCAAAATGGATGGCAGTTAGAGGCATTAAATACCGCGGCAGGGGAGCAATTTAATACGGCGAACTGCCTCCCCCCCTCCACCCTTCCCTCTGACGCCCCGGCGACGGACCCTTGCCGCTATCGCCGGCAGCCGCCGGCGAGCTCGGAGCTCTGGAGTTAGCACTAGGTTTCAGGATGGATAGTTCCTTGAAATATGAAAGAAGGGAAGCGACAATTGCGATCGAGAAATGGGAAGGACGAACAGGGAGGCTCGTTCCCGGCGAGAGTCCGGCGACGGTTTCGACCTCGAAAGCGGAAATTAACAAAATAATTTAACATAAGCATTTCTTGAAGGAAAATAAATCTGGAAGCGATTTCCGGCGAAATTTTAGAGTTCACCCAAATCCGAAAACGCAACTTTTTCCTTTATTTTTGG
This sequence comes from Metroxylon sagu, assembly GCA_017589505.3. NCBI lineage: Eukaryota > Viridiplantae > Streptophyta > Magnoliopsida > Arecales > Arecaceae > Metroxylon > Metroxylon sagu. Next base: position 256,002 of record JACVBY030000352.1, read on the forward strand.
CTCGAAAAATCCAAAGGAAAATATTCACGAAATTTCTACATAATTTTTTTTTTTTCCCCCATTTCTCATGAACAAGAATCGAAACTCTTCAATGACTTTGTAGCTCAGAGATCAAGATCCATGTGATTCCGAATATTGTAACCTAAAATATTTAAATCAAAATTTTATTTTACTGATCATGATTAACGCATAGTCCCTCATCATTTTTAATTAATTATTATTTATTTATTTATTTGATATATATTAGAGACTATCTAATTACGTGATTTTTGGTTTCTCTATCAACTCTTAGAAGTCGGATTAAAACCTTGAGACCGTTAATTAAAAAACATGCCCTTTAAAAAATTAGAAAAAAAAAAAAAAATGGTTTCTTCGTCATGGATTGGATACTTCGATGTAACGGGCAAATACGGACGGCAACCGTTCAGTTGAGTGTCATAATTATCGAATTCATTACATCATTACTATTATTTGAATTTTATAAATAATTTTCAATTTCTTTTATAAGGGTGGGGATGGGTCGCACGATTCGGTTAGCCTCGCCGGAATAATACCGTTATGGATGGACGCAGGCCAGCTGAGAGCTCGGTTGTAGGGAAAATCTTGCAATTGGGAAGGGAAAATGACATGGAAAGGAATGTTTTGACGAGTTATCATGAGGCTGACACATGGCAGCCGTGGGGACGGTGTCAGGTGCCGGAAGATGCCGGAGCGTGCGCACCAGTGTGACGTAGAGATGATGGAAGAGGTAAGGCGGTGCGGTGCGCCGTGAGAATGGCCGTTTCTTACTCCCACCGTCCCCAATGACCCGAACCGGAACCATTCTCTCGGGTAGGTGGGACCACGCTGAGCAATGCTTCACGTTTTGCGACTGCGTGGAGTTTTGTGTCTCGATAAGTCGGTGCAGCGGGAATTTGCAAGTGGGTGAATGCTCACCGCATCATCCTTGCCATTGATGTGTCACCAGCGTCATGAATGATTGCTGCATGGCCTACGCATTGGCATCATTTTTTTTCTTTCTTTCTTTCTTTCTTTTCTTGGTTTAGTTTTGATGGGGATGTACAGGATCACAAAAAATTTTAACCCATCGTTCATCCAGTACAGCAATCAAGCATGATGTATCATCGAATTATGGCACCATTTATGCGTGCCATCGCTATCATTTATGGCACAAGCTATCTACTTCCGTGCTGTCATCGTGATCTAGAAGGCTCTAAGCTATGAAAGCACAGTCACAGGGTTATCTCAGCATTTTATCACGACAAGCAAGATATTTTGGCTCTCCCTCGTAGGATAATCTAAGATCATCCGACCCTGCGAAATTGGATTGAATTTAACAGTTAGGTTTGATCTAAATTTTGAATAAAATTTAGATCTTGTAGTTTTTGATCCGAGTTGATCCAAACCTGATTGATTCGAATTCATAAATCTTAATTATATAAATTTTATTTTTTTTACTCTAATTTTTTTTATAAATTTATTAAATAAATTTTAATTTTAATTTTAATTTATTATTCTTTTCATCTTAACAATTAGATTTTTTTTCATTTTTTATAATACATTTAAATATTTATATTTTCTTATTTATTCTAATATATTAATGCCTTTAAGTATATTAATAGATATTTTAAATATCATAGTTTATATACTTATGAAAAATCATTTATTTAGGTAGGATTAAGAGTTTTTGAATAAAAATTTAAGGTTAAGTTTATTCATTTTAATCTTATTTAATTTTTTAATGGATTTATATTTAATTATCAATTACTAGATTTTAGTAATAAAATACGCTTAACTTAAGTGCAATATTTTGGGTTAGATTCGAATAGATCTGAATTACTAGTTAGATCTAAAATTTCTTCCATCAATCCAATTCGACTCGATCCAATCAGTAAATGGGTTGGATCCGAATCCAAAATCAAGACTTGAGCATAAAACTGGATCAAATCAAAATCAAATATATCCCGATTTGATTCAACCCATTTGCAACCCTAATTCTTGTTGTTTCCTTGATTCCTAGAGCTAGATTTATTTGTAGTTTTTTATGTCATAGCCACTTATCAAATAAGTTGACCAAAAAAAAAAAACCACAAGCAATATTGTCTTCACATCCAAATGTATTTATCATGTAATGGAATCCTTTATGATACAAGGGTTATACATATTTAGATGGCCATCATGTATCCAATCTCAAATACGAACAATGTCTCTTGTTCGTGATTTACCATCTATATCAAATAAGATATATGGTAGCATCCAAATTTGTAGAGCACTACATGATACAAAATTTGCACCGCAAAAGATCCTCCCATTTATCACATATATCATGGCACATCTTTTTCATGAAATGCAGTAAACCTTAACAAAAAAAAAAAAGAAAAAAAGAAATATTCTTTCCATATAATTCTAAAATTAAATACATTCATCAAAGATGACTATAATCTAATCTAGATAAAACTTTTAAGCGCAGTCATTTAGATCCTGACAGAAAAACTTTAGTAAATAATTTATTAAGTACGATGAGTATGCATATAATTCTGTGCCTAATTATAAGTTTTACCTTTAAATATCCGAAAGATTATTTCTCACGCGTCAAATGGAAATAAATGGGCTCTTTTCGGCGGAGGTTGGTTTGCACCAATGGTTTACCGTGGTTATAATAAGTACGCATTAATTTTCGGTTTGCTTGCCTTTAGGGATGCATGGAACTCGATGCCAGGACGGTTGAAATCGCGCACCATGCGCTGTGGCACATGCGACGCATAAGCTGGTTACGTTTCGAAAGCATCAAAGCCGATCGATCGAGCTATAATTGTACTGCAATTTTTTTAAAACCTTCTGAGCTCTCTATAATCTTCTTCTTCTTTTTTTTTTTTTTTTTTTTTAACGATTCAAAACGACTGTTAGGAGATTCCACGACTGGAAAACCATCAAACCTTGTTCAACGGATCTGAAACCACCTCGTACAAAGTGTGAAATATATTTCAAAAAAAAATGTGGATCATGCTACATGCGATGGGTTGCAGTCTATATTCTGATGATGCTGTGGGATGATGCGCCATCCAACAACCAATTCAATCATTTGACTGGAGCCATGCCCTGAACGCACTCCAGCAAATGGGATTTCCCGTGAGATCTTAAGAAACCGAAGCTTTTGAGTTCACGTGCATAGATTATTGAGCTCCAACCACTTCTTAACTCGTATAAAAAATTTCTAGAGGATCTCTCTCATCAAACAGAGGAATCTTCTAACTTCTCGGTCGCCTGATGTTCTTTTATTCTCTTTTTGACCTTTTGCTGCAGTGTCCTCTATGGGAGAGCATAGCGAGTTGCAACCGAATAAATTCAAAGACGCTCCTATTGATGGTTTCTTGCTGGACTTAACCAAGGTTCACATGAACATGGCGTGAATCACATGGGAACAGTGGAAACTGAAATTGGTCAAATTGTCAATTATCCCATTTATATATGACCACCTGTAACTAGGTAACCAACCTCTTCATTTTTAGTTCATCTACTTTGTTTGCAAGAAGAAACAAACATGAATGTATTCTGATGAAGTTATGGAGTAAGGTTGTATTAAGAATCTTGCGCCGTTGTATTGCTTTATTTACCAAATTGTATAGCTGTGTTACCACTTTATTTATTAAATTTTATGGCTGTACGACTACCTTATTCACCTGATTGACTAGTTGTGTTAGACCATGCAATTACCTAATATCCTGTATTGTATAGTTATGATGTATTGGACAAATTATCTTATGTATCCTTATAATCTATATAAGAACTCATACTAGTATAATGAAAAAGGTAAAGAATATTTTCAGAGCCATGAAATTCTTGTTTTCTTGAAATCCTAGGGTTCTTCTAGGTTTGGTCCAACGGTAGCTTATTTTTAAAACTACTCGTGCTTTACTTATTTCTTATTCTGATAGTTATCTACAGCATTAATCAAGTTTTTTTATTTGTAATTCATGACCAAACTCCATCTGAATGTCTCTATGGTACTCTCACTGATTATGCTTCTTTCAAAATTTTTAGTTGCGCTTGTTTTATTTATCTTCTACCTTCACCAAACTTGAACCTTATGTCCGATTATATTATTTTCTAGGTTGTTGGATAAAACATAAGAGCTATAGATGTTGAGATTCTATTTCTAAACATCTCAACTTTTTTCGACATGTTGCTTTCAAGGAACATAAGATGTTCTCTATATTATCTAAGTTTTGCATTGATTCCTTCTTTCCTCCTTCCTTCTTTACTAATCCTGTTGTAGAGTTATTTTCAGATGATTTATCTGTAAGTTCGTTTGGTGAAATTCTAACTACCCCACCTACGATCGGTCTTGATGTATATACTTCATCTGCTAATTCTCTACCAATGACCACTTCTTCTAGTATGTCTCTAGACTTCTATCAGTCTTCTAATGTTTTTTCTTTTTGTCATTCGACAGAGGTGCATTGGATCATTTATTTGTTTATATGATTTGCATTATTACTCTACCATTGATCACTTATATGAACCTCATAAATTTTGTAAGGCTCGAACTAATTCTCTTTGACGGCAAGCTATGATTGATGAATTTTAGGCTCTAAAAAAGTCTCAAATTTGGGATTTGGTTGGCTTGCCTTCAAAAAACTATAGTAGGGTATAAACGGGTTTAGACATTTAAAAGTCGATCTAATGGATCAATAGATCGTTATAAAATATGCATTCTTGCAAAGGAATACACTCAAGAATATGGGATTGATTATAAGGAGACATTTTCTCTTGTTGCTTGACTCACTTTGGTTAGAAGTTTGCTTGTCGTAGCTATAGTCAAAAGATGAGCCTAGATGTTAATAATACCATTCTAAATGAAGATCTTACTGACGAAGTCTATTTGGAGCCTGCTCCTTATTATGATAATCCATCTCATAAAGTTTGTTAGCTTCGTAAAGACTTATATGGCCTGAAACAAGTACTAGAAGTTTGGTTTTCTAAATACAGTACTATAATCAATTCACTTGGCTTCATCTTTAGTTTGTATGATTTAACATTATTTGTTTAGAAAACTGACAGAAGTATTACTCTTCTTCTACTTTATATCGATGATACGATAATTAGTAAGAATAGTCAAGCACGAAGTCATGATCTTAAGCAATTTTTTAGCCAGGAATTTGAAATGAAGGATTTTGGCAATCTTAACTATTTTCTTAAACTTGAGATGTCCAGTAATTTCGAAGGTTATTTTTTGTCTCAAGCTAAATATGCTTTCGACCTCATCTCTACTGCTAATATAAATGATAGTAAGGTTACCTCTATTCTTCTTGATTTATATGCTAACTTAATTATATTAATGGAATATTTCTTATAATGCTATTCTATATAGACAACTAGTTGATAGTCTAATTTACCTAATAGTTACACATCCTTACATAGTTTGTACCGTTCATCTAAAATTATAGCCGTCCTACTACCTTATTTACCAAATTATATAGCTATGCTACTATCTTATTCTCCAAATTGACTAGCTATGCTACATCATGTAGTTAGCTAATATACTACATTGTATAGTTATGATACATTATACAAATTGCCTTATATGTTTTTGTTATTTGTATAGAAACCCATACTAGTATAATGAGAACGATAAAGAATATTTTCCTCTCCTTGACCTGTCTACATTTTCGAATTGTATAGCTACAACGTAGTTTGACTAGTTTTAAGATTTAAATCCTAATCTAACCCATCTCGAATGAGCTAGACCTCCATCAAGTTATCAAAGTTAGGCTTATTTTTAATCAATTTCCATCAAGTTATCATGCCCATTATATCGGTCCGAGTAGGTTGGTTCTTATGTTGTAATATAATACCTTCTCAACTAGGTTGAGCTCAACCATAATTTTAAGGCCCGAACACAACCTAAAAGATGCAAACTTTAAGCATTAAACAAGGAAGGGTTAAGAATTGGATGAATTTGATTTAACTCAAATTCTCTTTGGCTTACCAATGGATCGAGTAAAAAAAAAAAAAAAAAAAAAATTATTTCATAAAAATTTAGAATGCATTTGATTTTTTAGAATAAATTTATTTTTTATTTTTATTTTTTATAAAAAAATTTCTAAAAATGCATTTGATGTTTAAAAATAAAAATAATTTTTTCTCTAAAATAATATAAAATTACTATTTTTTATCAAAATAAAGAAAAGAATAGAAAATAAAAGGTAAAGAGCTTAGAATCATGGAAAAGATAATATATTTTTTTAATTTTTCTACCTACCCTAGCATTGTTTATAATAAAATAAAAATAAAAAAAAATTCATTCTCATCTATAAAACATATTTTTTATAAAATAAAAAAAATATGTAAAAAAAAATAAAAATATTTTTAAAAACTAAACGCACCTCGGTTTTTCTTCGGTTCATATTTGGACCTGGAGTTGCCGGCCATAATTGTCAGCCTTTGACGCGATGATCGCTGCTAAGATACGAATAAAGTCAGATACATGCATATATCTTGAGTGGAAATAAATCAAAGCAACCGTCTTTTTTTTTTTCCACACACCGTTCGAGGGCCATTGACTTCTTAGCCTCACGGGCCCTGGCCTCTCAATCAACAGGAGCAAGGAATGAATGATGCCATCTTGCAACATAGAATGAATGGTGCCGACCCCTTTTTCTTGCAGACAATTTCCCTCACAATGATGGCTTGCCATTTAGCTCTGCTCAAAAGCGTTGTTTAGCTGCCATTTGGAGACTTGTTAACTTTGTAATAAAATAAGGCAGAGACGTGTCAACCATGTCGTTTGACCTGGCTACACTGCGACTGTGGAAGGCCCAGAAGGTGGGCCGGTATTCTTTTATTGCTCCAGACAAGCGCTGGCTGGGTGGCCAATTGTTAGGTCGACCTCTTTCCACAGCAAAGTCTAGTCCTTTTGTATCCACTGGACATGAATAGTTGTTGGCTATATGCGTTTTTGATAATTTCTGGGGGGGAGGTCAGGCCTGCATGTTGGATTGGCTGTGAGAATTGTCGTTAAGGGACTCCGATTCGATGAACTACGTGTGCTTGTCTTATTGGGCAGGTTAAGGAATAAACGAGAAGCAATCAAAAAAATTGGAGAAATAATTTTAAAGCTTTGCTTTGAGACGCATAATATCGTTTTTCTTACCTTCACTTAAAATGAGTTTGTTAACGTATCTATAGCAAATCATTTTCAGAATATAATAAAGCCTTATGGAATCATGTAGATAGTAATTATGAAGAGATTCCTAATGAAAATTCTTTTTCAAAATTAAGTGGAGAGAAAATTTGTGTTTTTTTTTTTTTGAATTTTTTTTTTTTTTTTTGTCAACATGCATGCCTTAAGATGTTATTTATAGGGCATAAATAGAAGCTTGTGTATCCTGTAAATGACCATGGTACCTCTTGAAAGAATGCGGGTGCAAATCGCATTCGTTGAAGTATATGGCATTGTGCCGCATCCTTCTTCTTGAGGGCACATGGCGTTTTTCTCTTACAATCTCACTCTAAATACATATCTTATTTAATATCATAATTTATAAATATATAATAATTTATACGATTGTAATACCTAAAAAATGGCCGTACATTAGATTAAAAAAATATATATTTAAAGTGCTTATAACTCTAATTCATCTGCTACCAATTAACTTGCACTTGAGCTTTTAAGGTCACGTGATTTCAGTTTAACTAGTAGGTGAGCTTGGCTATCTCTCATGGTTTAAAGATTCATTGGGCTAAATGAAAAATTAGTATGATTTCATGATGGCTTGGCTTCAATCTCCCTCATGTGGAGAATACTTCATCAGGAAGAGCCACAGATATTTCTAGAGATGAGTGAGTACTCATGGAGAAGAGGAGAAGTAAACACTAGGACATGTAGGGGAAACAAAAATCTCCACATATTCATCTATTACTGGAGGAATGATTGCATGCATGCGTTTCTCCATCTGTGATCAATTGAATGAATATTGAACGTTTGTTGTTCTTTTGCAAATCACATTTCGGTATAATTTTTTGGGCAGATCAGTCATGGTAAAAATAAAATAAAGCTCGGAGAATATACAATCTGAATCCTTCTGCAAACGATGGTCATATCCTTTTCTCCAACCATGGACTTGATGAGAGAATTTTAGGATTTTTTAGTAGTAGAAGGATGAAAACTTGAGACTTGCAAATTTGGGGTCATGTAGATGGCGGACTCCAATTACATGATGGAATGAAAATTTTTAGGCAACTTAATATTGGATTCTTTAATGGATTATTCACATAATATTTAGTCCTTAGGAATACAATTATTATTTCACTGAATATAGTTGAGAGTGACTGAGAATTAAAAAAATAAGCTGGATGTTAATCGGATAATGAATAGGAGCTAATGCTTTAAAAAGATCGGACATCAATTAAGCCAAAAAGCCAATTGGGCTTATCATTTTTCCCACTGGCCCATCTAATTTTCTATATTCATGATTGAGCCCTATAACCTATATTTTTAAAGAATGAATTGATGTTGGACCATAAGAAATATAAAAGTTCTTTGAGAATTAGCAGGCACGGTTGGTCATCATGATGCAACGCACCATCTATAATGTTTGTAAACAATATTTTGCAATCCTGTACATCTCAACAACTCCAAAAAATAAAAATAAAAATAAAAATAAAAATACACTTTATGACGTATTTTATCTAGTAGCATCCTTTGATTATAGTGGGTGGAGATGAGATCTAAATGGACCATGAGGAGACCAATCAATCTCGAATATAGATTCCAATAAAATCTTAATGAGATTCTTGGAGATATTGATGGGACTTTATGGGGATGATGATGTGAATCATTGGCATCAAGTGATTTTGGCCAAGATTTCTCTCAGATGAGGTTGTAAATACTTTAACATTAATCATGGCCCTATATGTTAGGTATTGGTAATATTTTTCGTAATTCAGACATCCTTTCTATTTTTTTTTTTTTCAGTATTTCAAGAATTTAATTACCATGATCTTCAATTTCTAATACAGTAATGTAAGTTTTGTTTTACAACATTCCTTTACGTAGTGATTAAAATATTATTTATCTTTCTATGTTTTATGTAGAACAAAGGAGAAAAATGGCATATATAAATACCCCCAAATCAAAACCTGAGGAATTTGAAAATGAGTCTCATAAGAAAACTTGTGATATATGGCATATAACTTTTTGTTTACATTCAAAAATTATTCAATCATCAACCAACTATATAGATGGTCAAACATATATGAGATATCAAGAGTTGGTTGATTATTAGCCTATGACACTTGGAAGAATTATGTTTGACCATTTATAAACTATACAGGAGGTCGTATTTAAATAGTTACTTCTTGTAATTAACTTTTTAAAGAAATTTATTAGGACAAGAGAGAGTTATGCAAGTAAACACCATGCTAGAATGATTTGTTAAAAGAGGATGGTTATCATTCAAAATAACTACTAATCTATATAATTAAAAAAAAAAAAGAAAGCAAAGTGACATAGAATTACTCTAAATATATGGACACACTATTTTAACATCAGACAAGGCTTTTGTACCTATCTTATGCACCACAGTGACTTAGTATGAATTTCTCCAACATGATATCAAGCCTAATGACCATTTTACTCTAGAGAATATTTGTTGGCATACTTAATTATATTTCTTTTATGCAATCAATGGTATTCCTATTACTTCTTTAGCTATGCATTAATACTTTTTCTCGATGCTTTCCTTCTTTATAATATTTGCATCTTATAAGAAAGTTTAAATCTTTTAATTAAGGTATCAAACTTTTTTCTTTGAACGGCCTTACCTACTTGATTGACAAAATTATTCTATGATGCCTACAACTCTTAATCCATAGATTTATACCTTTTAGAAATATATATTTAAATAGTTTAAAAATCTTACCACAAGCTGTCATAGCAACTCTAAGCATCCTAATCTGTTATAAAAGAATTATCCTACAAAATAAATAGCAATTGACAAATATATATATATATATATATATATATATATATATATATATATTTTACTATCCTAATCAAAACAAATATTAAAACATCAGTATTAAAAAGAAATCAAATAATATAAATTTTACTATATCATTAGATATCTAAATTTTCTTTGCTTAAGATGACAAGATATTTAATTCTTTTCAAAAAAATTTCATCTTTCTCCAGGTTGCTTGTGTTTGCTGATTTGTCATTGGTTGTGAAAATGGGACACCGTTAGGAGTGGGCATGGAAGGCAAGCTTTCGGCAATTGAAAATTAGACCTCTCATCAGATCCCAAAACGCAAAGAAAAAAATAAACCGGCCGGCGGCCGGCGGTCCGTAAAGGGGCGGTCGCTTCCAGCGTAAGCATCGCTTGGCCTTTCACTGAGAAAACGAAGCCAGGCTAGCGCGGCCCTCGTACCCTCTGCTTCCCCTTCTAGACTTCCTTTATTCCCCCCGAAAAAATGCTGGAGAGATCGCAGAAGCACCGCAGCTTCCCGGATCCGCCGGACCACGGGAACCCAGCCGTCGCCGGCGGCAGCCCCCACTCGCCGCCTTCCCCGACCCATTCTCTCCTCCCTCCCTCCTCCGCCGCCTCTTCCGGCGACGGCGGCAATGTCGACAAAGTCCTCTTCAAGAACCTCGTCGAGATGGTTCCCCTCGTTGAATCGCTCATGGTCACCATCTTCTTCCCGTGCTCACAACTTCTTTTTCTTGATCTTTTTGTCTGATTTTTTTATTTTTTTGGGTTCAATTTTAGGACCGGAGGGCGAAATCGTCCTTTACGCGGCGGGCAACGATGGTCTACACGCCCGCTCCCTCTCAGCCGAGGAAGGTGCGTCGGCGCTCGATCACAACTTCGTTTTCCTTTTTCTACCATGAATCTGTGAATATCTGAAATCTTCGCGATTTAGCAAATGTTGTAAAGGTGATTCCTTTGAGTGATTTTCTGATTCTACCGTAATTTCCCGTAATTTTGCAGTAAAATGTGAATGAATTGGAGGGTCAGTTTGCTCAAATTACTGTGTCGTAATGTGCCTGGATAAAACTTGCTATATATCTGTTTATATATCAGTTTTTAGTTTTACCATTGCTACTATTCAGGGGGGGAATTTGTATTTTCCCCTGCATTTTTGATGAAGACGGTAATATCTGGATTTTTCCCCCCTTCATCCAAACAGAATTATGTAATGATATGGAGTCTGTAGCAGTTCGCTATCTTGTTGGACAAATCAAGACAGCCTATTTCTTTGCCTTTCTAGTTCACTCTTGTACTCTTTTCATGTGACTCTAATTTAGCAGAAATGTCCCTGGTGTTAGAAATAGATCTTATTATTAAACATAAAGATGGCATCCAGTCTCGTCCCGATGATTTGATTCAAAATTAATTAAAAGATTTCCAAAATACAGAATGCTGATCTCAGAGGTGGAAAAACAGCTCAAAGCATCTCTGCAAAAAAGCGGAGGGATCGTGCAGAAAATTTCCAAAGAGATGATGCTGCTGCTGATGACCTATCGTTTTTCTCATCGAGGGCATTGGCAGCCAAAAATGTGCGGAAGGAGAGAGAAGAATTGACTATGCTGCGGGGACAGGTCAATGAGCTACACAAGAAATTGTCAGAGAAAGATGGAGAGCTCAAGTCTGCAGAAAATTCAATAAATCAAATGAATGAAGCATATGCAACACTGGACGAATTAAGGCGCCAAGTTGCAGAGAAGGATTCTCTGATTAGATCTACTAATTCACAATTATATAATGCCAAGGTAAACAATTGAGCATAATAATTTTTCTTGCTTTGTAGTTAATGTTAAATGATCCCTAAATGTTGAATTATTCTATTTTCTCCTGTCTTTCTTTGGTTATATTGAAAACCTTAATAACAGAACCTGTGAGTTTGAAGTTGAGGATGATAAAGTTCTGTCAATAGATGATACATTACAATTCATCAGCATGGGTCTCATATTTGCATGGATTTACAAGGAAAAAAAAAACACCTTATCAACACTCATCACCATCTATATATTTTGTGCATGACATTTTACATGTTCTTACCTTCTTATTGTCCTTAACATATTCCTAGTTAATTATGATGTGGCCTCACAAATATACCTAAATTTATGTGATGCACCTTGGAACTTAGGCAAAAGACATTGATAGGACCTCTCGTTTGCATGAGTATTGGACCTCTCATGGAGTCCATATCTGCTATTGAGATTTTGGGAAAGGAGTCATTGCATATTTCTTAAACTTTCCAATATCAACCCCTGTTCCACCTCTGGCTTAGAATTCTGGTCGCATTCTAAGTCTCCTTTTTTTTTTTTATTTTTAGCGGGCGGGGGCGGGGGGTGGTGTGGTGTGGGAGGAGCATGTATTGGCAATGAGCATTGCCCTATTTTTAAGGACTTGTCAAATGTCCCTCATTCCCCATTAGGGATTATATGCATAGGTCTAGCTTCAAGGCTAGGCGTGATTTCTTGATTCATCATCTTCCTAGCAGCACACCTCCACCTAGAATGGCCAATCTTTCCAGACATAAAACACCTGTTCCTACACACTCTTTGAATGCCCCTCTTCACCACAATGGAAACACCTTGAGGAGTTGAGGACTCTAAGGCCCTAGCTCCTTAATAAACATGCCTTTCTTCTAGGGTTATAATTCTAATGGGTGGGCTTCTCATTAATGAGAACTTTTTTTTAAGGATTTGTGACCTCGCACTGCCAGGAATGAGGTAAAGTGTTGGTCCTAGCATGATTTTGGTGATGAGGTGGCTTGGTCGAATGGGTAACCGATTGTCCTCTGTAGTTTCATGATCTTCTCTTTGTATGATTCTTTGATAGTGGAAGAGGTTGGTTAGAGCCTTAGTTACTCCTCTTTTAACTCCATTACCAGCACTCTTTCTTGCTTGAAGGTATACAGGACCCCGAAGGTAATTTCCATTCTAGACATGGGTTTTCTTCATGTTTGCCTCTAAACAGTACTTGATCCCTAGATTGAATATCTTCTCTTTGATGACCTGATTGGGTCATCCACCTACTTGGCAAAATGGTCCTTCCTGCATCTCTCTCGATCTCCTATCAAAACTTTCGAAGTCTTGCCTCCTCCAACTTCCTCTAGTCTCTTCCAATTTGGTCCTTTTCGATATCTTTGTTCTCTCTAGTCTATCCGTTCTCTCTATTCTTCTAGTTCCAACTCTCCACCAGTACCTTCCTCTTTATCTCTTCCATTTCTTGGGTATTGCTCATATGCGTCTCAAACTTTAATTCAGCCTGTGTTGCATCTGGCCATCAGATGATTCTGTGGGAGTTATAATCCTACACCATGTTGGAAATATTGAGCGTTGGCTGGTGCAATCATAAATATTGAGCATGGCATCTGGTGCATCGATAAGTGGCTTGCATGACACAAAGGGAGGTATATGGCCCATGCCAAAGAGATAGTGAACTGCATGGTTGATAGTTACGGCATAAAAGAGATGTATATGGAAAGGGTTAGGTTATCATTAATTCTGACCACAATCTACTGATCATCATGTTGATGGATGATGGAGGAATCTGGATTAAATCTCATTGTATCACTCTTGTTTCTATGCTGAACTAATGTAACAGATTTTTGGTAAGGGAAAGGGGGTTGGTGTGGGTGGTTGGATTTGGTTTATGCCTTCCTATCAAGCATCCGTATATGGATTATAGATGCAGTGTTGCCCATTTAATCTAATTCTTGATCATCACTATATAAACATGGCATTGAGAGGAGCTTATATGAGTGATTATTGCCAAACCTCCTGTTGACTCCTTAATCAACACATAATCTCCTGTTTTCACTCCACATTGGTTGCTTTGTTCCCTCTTCTCAAAATGCCACCCTAAGCTTCGAACTTGGAGGCCTGCTTACCTAACTTATTCTTGGCCCCACCACCTCAGTTGGCTCTTCCTTGAAGGGCTCATTTGCTGTTAAAATATTTTGCATATACTCAACAAATGATGGGTGGCATCCTAGGGGATAGATCCCCTTTGGATGTAGGGGCTTTGGCCGTCATGGTGGACATGTTTGTTTTTCAAAGAAAATGAGGAAAGTGGGGCTCTCGATGTAAGAGAGTGGGAGAGAGAAACCAGGTTTTGCTCATTGGGGACATAGGGCATGTTAATATAAAAAATCAGGTGTTAGAGTGCTAAAAGAACTCAAAACATAAACCAAAGCTATTGTTTAGCACCTATAGATTTTTACTATGTAACCTAAGTTATCTAAAATATTAAAGAGCAGAATCTATCTTACCATGAGGGTTTTACTTTTGCTAAGGTCCTTAGAGTAGATGGAATCCACCTTACTAAGATCCCTAGCGGCCTTATCACAGTAGAGTGACTTTTTTGAGAGACTTTCAATTTGAAGAAATCAAAATTAGGGCTTTCAAGATACGATCACTCTATGTTTCTCTCTTTTGTTTTTGTTTCTTAGATCTTTGAAACTGATTTTTAAATTGAGGATTTTTGGCTCCATATGCATTGGTTCTCCTTGTAGTTCATTTTATGCTCTTTATATAATTCTTCTCATAGAGATGAACATTCAGGGTGGGAGAAAGAGAGAGCACTTAACAAGTGATGCTACAATTATCACATAGAAACTTCATGCGAAAGTAGCATTTTTTTTGCAACAGTCATAGGTATTTGCGTGACTATTGTTCGATTAACCAAATTAAGCATTATGGAAACCTTTCATGTCTATGGTTAGTTAAGTCAAATTAAGTGTTGGAAACAATATAAGTAATATTTTATTTCCTAGAAAAATTAATGAATCCACTTAGGCTTTGCCTTTGCTAATAAAAAGAATTAAGAGTTGGAATTAGGTTAGGTCAGGTTCTCATGCTGCATGGGCCTAGTCAGGATGATATTTTTGGGGCTTTGGGCTGGGCCTGGCTTAAAAACAGTTTGTAGGGTCAGGTTTGACCTCAACTTGAGCACAAACCCAAGATCGGGCCTAACCTAACCAAGTTCAATTGGGCCAAAAGGTGCAGCCCAACCGGCCTGAAATTCTTACTTTGCAGGAGGGTAAGATGGAGGAAGATTAGGGTTTTTGACATCATTGGTGTGGAGAGAGGGGAATCAGTTAGGGTTAGGATTAGGATTTTTAGCTAAACAAATAGAAGAAAAGGTGATGATGAGGGGAGGAAAGGGAGATGGGGGGATTCTCTATTAGCAAGAGTAAGAGAGAGGGAGATGGGGGCATGGCCTACATGAAGGACTTGACCAGCACCGTTGTTGAATCCCATTGATTGCCTCTAATATGGGGACCAAACCATTCTATTCATTAAAGGTTTAGAGTCATAGCTCATGGCTTTGAAGTTCCTTCTTCTAGCTTTCCAACTTTGCTCAGCAGCTCAAAATTAACTTTCATATATCAGTAGTGATCCCCATGAACACCAGCCAGCAATAGGCTCAATAGATTTCTGGTGCCATTGGTTGCAAGGTAGGTAACTTCCCCCATCACATATTTTACACACCTGTTAGCAATCGCCCTCTTTTAGAGAATGATTGAAACCCACTCTCAGAAAAAAATTGATAGAAGGCTTGACAGTTAGAAGGGCAAACTGCCTGTCATTGAAAGGTAAATTGGTGTTACTAAATGCACTGCTGACTACTCTCCCAATTTATTGGACGAATGTATGTTGGCTGCCTCAATGATTGGTCAACAAAATTGAACGATCATATTTAGGTTCTTTTGGAAAGGATTTGAAGAAATGAAGAATCTTCATCATGTCAATTAGGCTTCATTTTGCAAAAGCAAAGAAGAAGGTGGACTTGAGGTCCTGGATGTGAGGAACTTTAGTCAAGCACGTCTGTGCAAATGGTGATGGAAGGTGCTTGTCCAGTTGGATGGCATATGAAGAGACCTAGTTTTGGTGAAATACTCTACTGATAGCACTATGATGGGATTTCTAAATGGTTTAGGTAGACAGGGATCCTGTGTTTGGAAGGAGATGCCTAAGGTTGCAGTTGTTTTCATGCTTGGTGTCATGTTTATGGGGATGAGCAACAAATCATTATTGGAGAGACAAATGGATTACCAATATAGTTGTAGAGACCCTATACCCTAAGCTTTTTGATGTTGCTAATTCAAGGGCAGAGGTGGCAGACTATTGGATCATATTTAAGAGAGAATATAAATCGGATCTTGTGGCTGAGACTTGTAATCCTTTTCAACTTCTTAGCGAGGTCAAACTTATAGAGGAAGTGATGGTGTTTGTTGGCATTTTAATAAGAAAGGGAGATTCACGACAAAGTTGGTCTATATTGAATAACAGAGAAGGGATAGGGTGCATCTAGGTCAGGAGAATTTGGAAATCTAAGGTACCACTTAAGATTAAAATATTTCTATTAGAGTTTTAAATTGATGGGACATCCTGTGAGAGCTCAAGACAGGATACTGTCCTAAGTGTCAGGATAGAATTGTCCTGCAATTGTCCTAGTGTCCTGATTGTCATGTCATGGAACATCTTCCATCCTAAGTGTCAAGATGGAATGAGATGGTAATGGGTCTCATTTCATGAAAAAATCAGGATGGCTTTGTTACATGATATTTAAAACCATGATTTCAATGGCTTTTTTTGAAAGACAAAGCCCTAACAAAGGATAATCTCACTGAAAGAGGAATTCAAGCAGGCCAAATTTGCATTTTGTGTGGAGTCCAAGGGGAGATAGGGAATCACTTGCTTTTTAAGTGCAACTTCTGTAGGCCCTTATGTGGGGATCTGTTAAATCATAGTCAAAGTTTGAAATATTGTTCTGGTTCTAGATAGCTTCTGAGTATCATGGAAGAAGGATTTTATTGAAAAAGAGGATAGGGATATATGGAATATTGTAGCTGCTGCTTCATTGTGGTTTATTTAGCACAAATGCAGTAGACTTTCTGAGGGATCAGGTTTGAACTTTGAAGGAGTTAGGGAGGAAGTGTGTGGAGGTCAGCAATGGACTGGATTTTAGTGTGGAAGATCCCATGCTTGCACAGGATCTGGAACTGCCTTAACATGCCAAATCTGCTCTCTTCCTCCCCACCGTTGTGCTCTGAAGTTACTTAATTCTCTTGGTACTGTGTTGGAACTTTTCGACTCTGTCCATCTGAGTCATATTATGTTTCTATAGTTTGTTTTTGGTTTTGTCTTCTGACAGAAGTTTTGCCATTCCTTTTGATGTAATTATTCATTTAATGAATGAATGGTTTGCCATCATTTACATAAATAAAAAAGGTCATGGTTCAGAGCCTCAAACTAAATTGGGTATAATCAAAGGTCATGGTACTCACAGTACAATTTTGGTAAGAACACTGATCTTTTTTGGCTTATTTGGAGTTTGATGACCATTTGCCGTTTTGCAGTCACATAAAAATTTTCAGCATTAATTATCTATAGATTATGGAATGCTCTTTTGCACAAGACATGTTGCTATAGGTAGCTGTACTGTCGCGTTCATTTTTATGGCTTTATGTTGCTCTGCTTTTGTGCTACCAAGTTACTTTTTGCTCATCCACAGCCTAACAATGCTTCTATAGCTTCATGATGTTGTATATGTATTGGATTATTCAAAGATTTATTTTTCTTTTTTTTTTTTTTTTTCAGATCATGCTTGCGGACAAACAAGCGGCTTTGGAGAAATTAAATTGGGAAGCAAGGATGTCAAATAGAAAGGTTGAGGAACTTCAAGGGAATGTAGTCTCTATGGACCTTGAAATAGCTGCACTGATGCAATTATTTGAGAAACTATCAAAGAATGACTCAGCTGCTTATCCTGATGATGGCAGTGCTGCTTCTTTTGATTTTGAACCACTTCCACCACCAGTAAGTTCATCTCTCCTTATTATCTTGTAATAATATAGCCTCTATCTTGTTGCTTTCTTACTTATGTTAGATCTTAGTAGTTGGGAAAAGCAGATTTAGAAGAATATATTCAGTTCTCTTATAAATGCTAAAGTAAATATTAAAAAAGGGAATTATTTAAAGTGTACCACTACTATTGATGTTAGTAAACTAATCTAGCCTTGGAACTGGCCATTGCTTATTTTACTTGTTTGAAAATTTGTGGTATTGCGAAGGTGCCAGCTTACCAAGTTGGTAAAGTCTTTGGCAGTTGTACCACATGATCTAAGATTAAATCGCACCGTCACTAGGTTTTGGCAGCCTATTACCTATGAGCCTCTTCTATCTAAAAGAAAAGAGAGTTATGGGAATTGATGATAATACGCTAGCTTATAATTCATCAAATATATTAATTCAAAAAGGATTATGACTAAAATGTTAAAATTAGTGTCCTAGTAGCTTACTAGTATATCTTTAAATATCCTACTATGTTGTTTTAGTGGTTGAGAATGTTTAATTTACAGAAGTTTCATTACATTACAGTTTGGTTAGTGAAGTTTGAGGCAAGATCATTTAAAGGCTGGGCCTATTTTCTTGACAACTGATATGTCACCTAACATTCATCCTCCTAAGTTTTCATTGTGTTTGATACTGACATAGGAGGTCTTCTTGGAGAATCGGAATTCAAGTAGTTTAGATGCAAGGTAACATGGTGATGAATCCAAATTGCTACGCAGGAAATGAGATTCACAGGAATAGCATATGACTTATGGGGAAGCTAGACATGCACACATGTGTGCGCACACGCGCACGCGCGCACAGAGAGAGAGAGAGAGAGAGAGAGAGAGAGATTGTTGATGATGTGTTTCAAAAGTTGCAATGATTGGTCTCAGTGAGATGGGGTTCGTATGTATCTTTAGTAGGCCAAGGAACAATGCGGATCTCGTATCCCCTTTTATCATTTATTGATGAACATAATCTTGATATTTGAAGAAGTATGCCATTTTTTATGTTATTTGAGAAATAATGATAAGAAAAAGGCTCGGTAAAGTGATAAATTGGAATTGAGGGAAGTTTTAGTGGTTAAGGCCTTAAAATTAGTAGCAGAAAAGTAGAGCATGTGGAATGTAATTTGAATAGAAACAGAAATGAAAAATAAGTATATAACTAATACTGATATCTTAGAGATACTATAGCGTATTTAACTTTGCTATTTTAGATTATCATAGATGATGAAAAAGTATTAGAACCAGTTAAATAAATGAAGTGGAGATGTGTTTGTCTGATGCATGCATTGGCTGCTTCAGGATAATTTTATGAAATGGGGGCAAGGTTCACATTGCCAGATGGTTCAGAACATTGAACTATAAAGAGGCCTAAACGAAAAAGATGAATATGTTAGAAATGAGAATATTGAGATGGATGTTTGGAGAGTTATGGTAGATCTAGGAAGGATTGAGTTTGTGTAGCCAGACATAAACAGATAACATCTCTGACTGTAGTAAGAGGTTGCAAGACTTGAGTTCTAGCTTCTGTTTTCTGGAAGCCAGTTTCAAATAATCTGGGGTTTTCTTACCTCTGAATCATGAAAACCTTTGGTGAAGTATATATCCACATGAGCTGTATGGGATTTGGTATTGCTTTTGAAACTTATGCTGCATCTAGTTTGGGCATAGATTCGGCATAAGGTTTGGAATAAGACCTATGCCTGCCAGACAGCATTTGGGAAGGAGACATATCTAAGGAATAGCCATGCCAGTCAAACTTGTTTATGAGAGGCATAACTATTCCAAGGGAGAGTTACCATAAGCTATTCCTTAGCATAGAGGCACCTTTTATGCCTACATCTTACCTTTTTTGGGGGATAAAAGTGTCATCATTCAAAAGATACTCCAAAAAGATACTTTTGCCATTCAAAAGTGGAACCAAGCAAAAATTGGCATTAACTGAGTGCATAACAAGTCCCATAGGCGTAACTTTTACTGTTCACATTTTTCTTATTCCTGAACCAAATGCAGCCTTTGTGAAGAGCAACATAGGAAGGACCTTGCCAGATCAAAAGATATCATTGATAAGATGGAAGTGTGAAGCATCAAAGCAGCCAGTGACTTTTCACAATTTGATAGAAGCCATCTGATTCCATGGAATGACTGAAATTGAGGGCTATTGAAACTAGTAGAAAGTCTAATCTATGTTCAACATGCAATTGCTGTTTTCTTTTTCTTTTTGGATGGTCAACATGATGGATATCAAGTCAATTGGCTTGGCACTTGAATTCTAACCAAAAGGTTTAGTGCAGCAAGATTCCAATTTATGGTCAAGGGTTCAATTAATTTACTGACAAGGAACTCATCTGGCATTTTCTGAGCATTGGTATGAGAGCGAGGCATGCAGTGCAAAAGCAGATGCAGTAGGTTAGTGAGAAACATGTCCGTGTGCCTATATGCTTACAAAAGTTAGAGCAGGGATAGTGGATTTAGTAGTTTTTAGCTTTAGGAGTTCCATATGTAACAGAATCCATGAATGCACTTGGCAGTTTTATGAACAAGCTTCTGAATTTTGGGTGGGCAGCAATTATTTGTTTGGAGATAATGAGAAACCATATCTATGCTATAACAACAACAATAACAACAAAGCTTTGGTCCTTAACTAGTTGGGATTGACTATATGATTTTTTTTTTTTTTTTTTTTCTATTCTGTTTGGTTTAGAGTTATACTTCTGATAAGATGTAAAGATATTATTATTATTATTTTAATTACTGAGAGAGTCAAATTGAATACTAATTTATAACTTTTTCTTCCATATCTACTATCATTTTCTTTATAGTAGTACATGAGTAACAAGTGGAATATTTAATATTTGTTAACATATGCATTTGTCAGCACATGCATATCTGTGTGCATCACCGGTCATGCTATAATATGCCAGTGAATGACTAGAGAGCTATTTTTATATAGCTGCTGTCTTGGGCGATCTGTTTTTACTCCTTGCGTATCTTTTGACAAGCTGACTGTCTTTTGGAATTGAGACAGGATAATATTGATGAAATTCAAATGGAGAAGATGGAAGAGGCAAGAGCAGCCTACGTTGCAGCAGTTGCTGCCGCAAAAGAGAACCCCACTGATGACTCAATAGCTGCAGCAGCTGAGGCGAGGTCAAGGCTTCGAGCTTTTGTATTCTAGCCTGACATTTTGGACTATTCAAGTCTGATCTCACTGTATATGTTGAGTGTTGATTATATGCCGAGTGCAACAGAGATGACTACAGTTAAATATGCGGCCAATCATGATGGCATGCTTTTGTATCTAGAAAAGAACGCTTTCTCACTGTTTCAGAAAATTATTTCCAAGAAATGGTTTTTATTTTATGGCATAGCTGTTTTATTAGTTTGATTGTCATCCATTTGCTCCATTTCCCGGACTGTTATGAGATATGCCCAATTTGTTCATGCATGGTTTCTCATTAGATGCTTCTCTGTTGATCTTCCACCAGAGAGCAAAGATAGAAGGTTGATACGTTTGATGTGAACATGTGATGGTTTGTGGTTAGAGCGTACAAAGATTGAAACGGGCCTGGTTTTCTAGTGGTATTCTTAGTTCGAGACAATTATATCAGACCTTCACGTATAAAATACGCAGCAAAAGCAACCATTCGTGCTCTGATTTCTGTACTCCGTACAGCTCTAGTAGAACTTGCACATGCAATAATAATCAAAGAGAACTGATTTAATGGGCACAAGAAATATGTTGAGAAATTTAAAATCCAGTGGAAAGAGTTGAGATTGAGTTCTAGGAGTCCATCAGCATGAACTGCAACCCCATCCCTAATGCTTCCAGTGTTAATGCGGGTGACGTCTTGGAGAGAATATCTATCCACCGAAAAAAACCATTATATGAGAAAGAAAAGTTTAAAATCTAAATAATATTATATATATATATATATATTTTAAAAAAAATAGAAAGTTAAGATCTGTTAACATGATTCAATTATTAAAGAAATATAAAATCTATCAACATAATCAAATTATTAAATAAGAAACTTTGAGAGGCAAGTTATGCTAATGGTACCTCAGGACATTTAAAATATTGCTGCTCGTAAAGATGTTTAATTGTTACTCTTTTCAACGCTTATATTCTATTCTTTATATAGAATAAAATTCAAGAGCGAAAAATTATTTCATTAAACAATTTGATTCATTTTTAAATTGCAAATAAGGTTTGCATATGGGGATTTATTTAACACTTGAATAAATAGGCCACTTATATATATAACATTCATTTCCAAAAACTATATTAATCTTATTTATCCCTTTTTATACTTTCCATAGATGTGATTATTGAGTGTGATTTGCTTTTATCCTATCAAAATAATAATAGTTATATCTTAGATTTGCAATACTTTTTTAGTTTAAATGTCACGGTCATGACCTACAAAATATTATAAATTATTCCTTAAACTTGCATTTTTTTAACTAAATTAAAAATTATTCCCTTTTCTAGCTCTATTTCCTTTTCAAGAATTAAATCAGATTTTTCAGAAAAAAAACACAACGTAGAGCTTTGAAATTTATCATTACCTATCAAAACATTATGAATTATTTCCTAGGTTAACTTTTTCTTTTTTTTTCCAAAAGCATATTTGTTTTCAAAAAACTCAATTAATTGATGCTGCCCAGGATCGAACTGGGGACCTTTAGTGTGTAAGACTAACGTGATAACCACTACACCACAGCATCCCAATGAAAAGGGTGCGGATTTTCATACAACAAGAAAATAATAGTGGGCAACCCTGCTTCCTTCACCAGCTGCTCCCAAGAAATTTATTAACTCGTGGTATTTCAGCAGATAAAAACATGAATGACTTCCAACAAACCACCATATCTGGATATCTAGACTGACACAAAATGGTCCTGATCAACCTACCTACCAATACAGTCTCGTGGGGGACAAATATTTCTTAAAACAATTACAACGGATTGGGAAAAAAAAATCATACAATAAAAGACAATTTGGATGATGACTAGTTATTCAGATCAACCAAGATTACTCATACCTTGATACATAATTGGTTTTCATCCTAACACCCGACTCAATCATGGTTCACATCTCTTCCTAAGAACAAACGCAAGTGATAACAACAATTGCCTGCAAATTTGGGTTCTGTCATGAGGCCAGTTCAGCTGTTTCTTGCGGAAATAATCTATTCATAAAAGATCATAAACAACAAGAAGCAGGCCAATCCTTCGGTGTTCTGCAAGAAATCTCAGACAAGCTGGTATGGCACAAGAAGAAGCAACATGAGGGATAACACCCAAATGAAAATTGCATCCAGTGATCTCATAATCTTCCATAAATGGTAGAGTATCTGTTCATTCATGCAAAAAAAAATGTGGAGAAGAGAGAAGAAAAACAGACCACTGCTAATTCCTAAAACCTTGAGTGGTTACAAATTACCATACATCAAGGAAAGGAAGCCATGCATCTGAGAACCAAACTTGGAGCAAATTATTTCACCAACAACATCATCCATACAGTAAAAAAGAAAAACAAACAAAATCTGTAACCTCAGGAACAGCATCTTATTCCATCAGATATGGCACAAAGAGTGAACTGAGGTAAATCACAAGACCATTTCCTGTCTTTTAACTTAAAAATCTTACATTCCATGCAGTGAAATTTCCCACAACACTTTAATACAGTCAGAACGTCTCAATCTGATGGTACAGCTAATAAATTGGTTTTGGAGCACCATTCATGCATTTATTCATATCGCTCTCAATTTGTAACCTCAGCAGACCAGCATCCACATGACAATGAGGGACCAGCTACTGTAGCCAAACCATTTCCAACTGCTCTTCTGGCTGCATCCATAAATTGGTGAAAGTGAACACACCAGATTGATTCATTACTGAAAATGAAAAGACATGAAATAAATGTAAGGTTGATCAAAATTTACAGTCAGGTTTTAAGGAGTCTGAGGACTGGATGAAATTTTTCTTCATGAATTTCATCAGTAATAGAATCTTACAAAGCAACAAAAGAAAAACCACACATTATACAGTAGAAATAAAAATGGATTAGCTTTTCATGGTGACGGATTGTTCTTTCCTAGTAAAGAAAAACTACAATCAAAAATGGTCATAGAATCATTATTCAGTTGTAATTCTAATATGTGGATGAAGGTGCCTACCATGCGGCACTGGCATGCGTATGCTATTATGGGCACATGACAGCAGTAATGCCAGCTGCACACCAGTGCTTGCACATGATGATGCCAATGTCCAACAACCATTTGACAAGGCACAACATGGCACATACAATGCCAGCGTCAAGCCACCATAGAGTACTTAAAGCCCTGTTTGGATTAACAAATGAAAAGAGAAAACCCCATTTTATATCAATTCCTCCACAGAATGGTACAACTTAAAAAGGCACAACTAACTAAATATCAAGACTAATTGCATAGACAATTTTATATCCATGCCAACTTTGCAATAGTTGCTTTCAAAACATCGAATCACCATGATAATGACTCTTCGCATTGAAATCAAGAGAAAAAAAATTATATGATGACCCAATCACCATAACTGGAGAAAGAAATTTACCTGATGTCCTGTAGAGAAATGAGTGGTTTTCAGTGGAACCAGGAACACCCAAAAGTTCATACATTCCTCACAAAACTTATCCAACAAAGTACATGCAAACATGATGACTTAGATAATGGTTGTTAAAGCACCCAAGCAATAATATTGCTATTACTCAATTTCATACTTGTACCTCCCACCGAGAGACAAAGGATAACATGAAAATAATTTTGTTTGGCCACCTATGGCCTATGTGGAGACTTACTCCCTGGCATACAACATACTTCGGTCAGGGTATCCAGATACGGTTAAAAGGATGACCGCTACCACAGCAATCACAATCTTGGAACAAAGATGACCTTGTTTTTATTTTCAAGAGTTTCTATAGATAAAAATGACATCTCTTAAAATAGAAATTAACAGCACTAAGATCTTAGGAATTAGCAGCACTAAGATGTCTGCCAGCCAGCCAATAATGTCAGCCTAACTCTCTGATCACTGTGGCCCCCAAAGTACTGCCTCATGAAAGTTTTTTTTTACCTTACTTTTCCATTTATTGCCATTCCATAATGCTCTGAAAGGATTCGCAACCAGTGAGATAGATTGCCTGGCACTTTGTTCGCTAAAGGGGTCTACTGAAGCTGATACAGGGATTTTGTTATTTGTGGGTCTGACTCCCTGCTCCTACATCACCTACTATTTCCTTTCCTTTTTTTTTCCACTATTTTCATTTTTGTCTAAATTTCTCCTGCCATTTTTCATCTCTCTTCCCTCATTATTTATTTGTTCAAACTATCCTAAACAAGGTCCATCATACTGTCCGTACCATGGTTATGATTTGAGAAAAAGCATTTCAAGCCAATATTTATATGGGATGTGTACCATAATATTTATAAGGGATGTGTACCATACCCGATTATACCAATGAAGTATTGGCATGGTTCTTGGTAATAGTTTTGTGCATCTTAATGCAAAGTTTTCAAAACAACCTAAACAGAAATTTAAATTAGCATTCTCGGTCTTAAAACTCTTTTAAAAAGAAACCAAGATTCCTTTCCTTCCTATGGTTCAAAATCCTCTTTTCACTTCTAAACATCAGAATTTACAGTTCAAACCTGTCAAATCCACAGCTTTGCAATAATCATGCCAGCAAATATATACCACATCATGAAAATGAAATTCTGAATTTCAAACAGATTCTCTATTGATATTTGTTTCTCACAAAACATTTTTAATTCTACTCTATTGATATTTATTTCTCACAAAACATTTTTAATTCTTCTGCTTCAAGTATGTGTAAACATGAAACATAAAGTATATATTTGGCCTCTTTATAACTTTCTTTATCCTTGAAAGTTGAAACTTCTCGTGCACACCATGTTTTTTTTCTTTTTCCTACATCCATTCATGATATTTAAGATAAACACCACCATGGAGAGAGGGTGAATGACGAGTCCCCACCCTCCTGAAATAACATCCCATCTAGCATCCCAAAGAACTGATTTCTCCATCCCTAAAACCTCTGATGCATATACAACATTGGATTCCTTGTTGACCAATGTCTAACTAGATGAAGGTTTCTCTCTATCTCTCTGCCCCTTCCCCCCTCAGAAAAAAAAAAAAAGAATCTGCCACTTCACTTCCTATTATAGACACATATCTCAGAGTACCACTTCCCAGCTATCTCCCTGCCCCCATCCCCTTTAATGGATATCTTGCCTTTTTTCCTCTCTATCATTCAAACTCTTTAACAATATCTTCAGACTTCGGGAAAAAAGTTTTGTACACTCTTTACAAACACCCACCTTGCCTTTGTTGTCTTTACCATTCAAATCACGGTAGCAGTATCCTCAATTAGTATGTAACCACCCTTTGGACTTGGGAAAAATATAAATGCTGTGTATACACTATAGACACACACAAACACAAATACACACAGAAAGAGACAGACCTGTGTGCGTGCTTGCATGCGTGTCCATACCCAAATTGCAACCAAGAACTAAATTAATCTTCACATATAGCATTGAATATTGCATAGTTCTCATCATGTCTAGACCTTGCAAGTCATAGCTTCCAATCATCAAGATTACTTCCATATTTTAAAAGAGCAAAAGAAATTGGGGTAGATCAAAACTTACAAAACAATAAATGATAAATGACTGAAAATGAGCAAAAGGATGATTGACTCTACCTAAGTAGTTTACATCAAAAAAAAAAAAAAAAGACTTTAACTAACTAGTAAACAAGGCATGGTAGTTATGCTATTAATTTTATAAATACACTCGAAAACCAATATTCCTCTTAGGAAGGTGACTTGTCACATATCATTACCAAAAGTTTGTGTGCTTGGCTGCATACGCAAGCTACTTGGGCCTATGCATGCATTCTATGGGTCACAATGCGGCCCAATCCTTTTGTAGTGTGGTCGCCAAGCTATATCCGCATATAATGGTCAAAGTTTCAAATTCTGATGTCCCATCAGGGGCTGAAATAAATTATCCGTCCTAACAACGTCTTAATGTTTCAATCAATTCGTCTTAAGACATTCTTCATCCCAAATATTGGGGTGGTCCAGAAAAGCAGCACGTCTCGTTTCATGGAAAAAATCCTGTATGCAGCCACATAAGCAGCTGCATGAAATGAATTTTAGGACAACAGAACTGTGCAGCCTGCCCTGGCCATCAAAGGCTTGGGATGATAAATACTTTGTGCCAACACCTGCCAGGCTTGAAATGATAAATACTAATGTGAAATTACCTACCTACACATGGAGGGACATGCCAAGGCTCATGGCAGCCCAAATGGTTCCATGCTGGCTCATATCAGTCCTTATGGTACATGTTGGACTAACCTAGGCCTAGCACAGACTGGAACACATGGTACAGGGGTATTATGATGATACCTTATGAGCACAACATGTGCTGTACAATACTGATCAGTACATTATGGCACCTCAATCCATGGATATAATCATATACATTACCAATGCCCCCACCCCAAATCCCCAGCCCCCAAACAGACAATTTAAAAAAATGATAATGAATAATAAGAAGTTACAATAACTGACATTGTATAACAATGTTGCAAGATTAACTACATTGTGTATTGCATGTGCCAATCAAGAAATCAATTTTACAGCATGTGTTGCATGACACCAAGCCGGCAATGTCATTACTCACGTGATACTCATATAAGCACCTCATTTACCTTTAGTTATTAGCACCTTCTTCAGTAAAGGATATCTCCTATCAAATGCTCACAATGTTTTGAAACATTTATTTCTGTAACACTTCCTAAGTTAGGACACTATTCCATTCTGTCCATCAAATTAAGGAGATCTCAATGACCCTTTCCGTGTCCATCTTTCCATCCCATCACCAAAAAAATAAAAAATAAAAGAGCACTGCTTCCATTATCTCTGTTATAACTTTCAATACATCCAGCAAATTAACCTTAAATTTACTTAAAGATTCAGAAAAGAGCAATCACAAAATTTTTATGATATTTTTAACTCTGTCAAACTTTCCAAGAATTTGAAACTATCTAGTCCAATTTGACTTAGAAAAGGAAGTAATAATAGAAGGAAATGTTGTAAAGCTGAATATTCCAAAAATATACAAATTCATTAGAAGCTTAAGGTATAGAGTCAGCACTCTCTATGGATATCATATATCAACAGTAGAGATGTAGGAAGGGAACGTGATAGTACAAAAAGATGACCAAACATCGGAAACCAGACTCACCATCTCACTATAAGATTTAAGACAAAGCTATCATTGATTCTTACATGATGAAAATCAAGTATCACACATCTAAATATTGGAAGTAAACACCTATATTAAAACACACAAGTGAAAAGGCCACAGAACAGTGAATTAGCATATGCTGCTGAGACCAACATAAAATGTTTTACAACACAAGTATGGAATTAAAAAATAATAAATGAAAGTTCCTGGATTTCCAAATTAAGCAACCTATAGTATAAAGGTTCTCAAACATTAAGAAATAATAGAAGTTCAAATCATTCAAAGATTTTCATTGAAGAAAACACAGGTTGCTCGCATAAAGAATGCATTAAGCATTGAGAATAAATTAATTTAATGAATTGCAATTACATCATGCTTTTAAAATTGCACAAAAATGTTACAAGATGCACTGGTTTCAAAATTTAGTAGCATCTAGCACATCAACTACAAAGCTAGTTTACAAACAAGCTAAGCATTAATAATACAGATGTCAACAACAAAGAAAACTTACATATCTAAAATGATAGCTACAACAGCCCCTGCAAGCATCCTCTGCACATGTGCACCAATGGGCATGAAAATACTAAAGTTTCAAACATAAATAAAGTGCCTGACACCATGCTTGCCCACAAAACATTGATCTCCTTTGTATACAAAGGCCCTGTCTCACTCGGGCGATAAACACTGCCTTTTTGGATGCTCAACCTCCCGTGAATTGCTTCTTTGCCTTGACGATCATCCTCTATCCCGATCATCATCATGCTCCAAATCACGGTCCCTGTGCCCGTAGTAGTCCTCATGATGGCCTCTGTCATCCCAATACGTGTCCCTATCCCTCTCCCTCTCTCTTTTCCTCTCCATTTCCCTCACTCTTTCCCTGTCCCTGTCCCTCTTCCTGTCTCTCTCCCAATCACCATCTCTCTCCCTAATCATTTCCCCTTCATCACGATGCCTTCTCTCCGGCCACTCCTGCTCAAGACCCATATCCTTAGAGTTCTTTGCACAATTAGTGTCTTTTGACATTGGTTTTATGTGTAAGGGGTACGAACCAAACATTTTGCAAAAATGGTGTTAAAAAATAAAAAGTGACATTTTGAATATCATTTTTCTGCTTAAAAATAATATTTCGAATGTCGTTTTTAAGACCCAGTCAGCATTTTAAAAATACCGACTTGTTGTTATAAAAACGACATTCAAAATATCGCTTTTAAAATGGACTAAAAACGTTGAAAGAAGTCAAAGATCTTTTGTAATACACAGCAACTCGGGTTCGCACGCACCGTAGAGAAGAAAAGAAAAGGGAGAACGTTGAGAGAGCAAAAAAGCGAAGGAAGAGCGTCAGAAGACAAGAAACGAGGAGAGGGGAACATTGGAAGAGAAAACGTCGGGAGAGAAGAAACGAAGAGAGGGGAACACTAGAAGAGAAGAAAAAACTTTGGGAGAAGAGAAGGCTCGATAGAGCTCGCCACGGAACAGTTTAAAAATGAAAGAAACGGCATTCGAAATGTCATTTTTAAAATTTTTAAAAATAACATTCCGAATATCATTTTTAATCTGTTTTAAAAGCGATATTTCAAATGTCGTTTTTATAAACGACACGTCGATATTTTTAAATGCTGACTGAATCTTAAAAATGATATTCAAAATATTATTTTTAGACTTAAAAATGATATTTTGAATGTTATTTTTTACTTTAACACCATTTTTATAAAATATTTGGTTCATACCTTCTAGACATAAAACCAGTTTTAAGACACCGGTTCTGCAAAGAGCTCCATATCCTTTTCCTTGTCGCGTGCCTTTTATCTGAAGCCCCTAACCAATCCCAATCCAGACCCGATCCTTCCCACGGCTTCCTTCTCCATACTGCTGGTCGGAAGCAGCATCATCCCCCTAACTTGACTGTTCTTCACCTCCCCATCCACCCATGCCGGGATCTGGCCACATCCCAACACCACCATCAGCCCCACCCCTCCCAAAGAAGGCTGGGTTCACATGAGCAGCAACAACTGGAGGAAATGCGAGCATCAATCCTGGGAATGGAGCTGTCTTTGGCCCTACAGGAAACCCTCCGTATGCACCGCCCATTCTCCCCATTGCTGCTCTATAACCTATTGGATCAAAACCTTGACCGAGGATGGCACCAAGGTGTAGCACCGGAGGAGGAGGAGGAGGAGCAACAATCCCGCCATTTTCTATAATTCCTCTGCCACCTACCGGCCCCATGCTGTTGCTCATATTCTCCATCAGTCCTCGATTTTCCATTCCACCCCTACCGCAATTACCGCTGCCACCACCCCTCCCATGATTCCCACCAGTTGAGGCCCCTCCCCCCTCCTCTGCCCTTTTGCGCCAGTGCCGACGATTGGGATGTCATCTGCTGATTCTTCACTTGAGCTTCACCCATCTGACGAATAGTATATGGTTCTGCATGCTGTAGCAGCCACTGGATCAAAGAAATCAACCTGACAGTACCCCTTAGACTTCCCGATCACCTTCTCATCGAAGAACTTCAACTCCTTCACCTTTCCGTACTTGCTGAGCTCTGCCTCAAGATCAGCGTCCGTCGTCCACCAGTGCAGCTCCCCCGCGAAGAGAGTAGTTCCCCCAGCCCCTTCTCCTCCTCCATTAACGCTCCCTCCTCCCGCTGCAGTTCCTCCTCCGCCTCCTCCCTGCCTCGCCTCATCTCCAAAGCCACTCCCTTGCCTTTGATAACCCTCGTTCCCATAGCTAGAGTTCCGCGCCGCCGCCGCCGATTCTCCACCTCCCCTGAACCCTTGCTCCTGAAATCCACCGGATCTATCCACCGATCTCTCCATCTTCGGGTCGCCAACGATCCCCGAGATCTGAACGTTCTTCGGTGCATCCCTCGATGGCAGAAGCACCAAGGGTGGGGGTAGCGACGGCGCAGGATTGCTCCTGTTCCCCTCCCCTATCGGATACCCCTGGTATCATCGCTTCAGTGGACGGAGTGGAGAAAGCCCTTGCCGATGTTGATGTCGTTGTAGAGATCGTCGTAGTCGTCCTCTCCGTAGGACTGCTCTTCATCCTAGACGACAGAGATGGCCTCGCTGCGGTGGAACCCGCTGTGGTCTCCGCCATCACTGGCGAATCCCTCACCGCCGGGCTCCATGGCAGAAATCCTCAGCTAAGGCTAGGGCTAGGGTTAGGGTTTCGCAGAAGCAAGGGGGGACGAAAACCTAATCGCTTGGAAGCCTTTCGAAGGTACGAGGGCGGAAGAGAACGAGAAGGGATTTTTCAATAATAATTTGAACTTTATTTACGGCAGGGGCATGCTGGGAGCAATCTTTTGCATAACCACTGGCAACAGATCCGGACCTTCGGTTTTAGCTTTTAATCGATGCAGTGTTTTGTGACGCGCGATTGATTTTGGATGGTGGACAAATTAGATGCTTCACTTTGATCTGATTTGTTTGGAAAACAATAAAAAAATTATTTCTCTTTTTAATTTCTTAATAATATAAATTTATTTTATATAATTAATTATTTTTTAAAATAAATCTGATAATGATAATAAAAATGATAATACTATAGTGGAGGCAGCGTAGATGCTGCAAATGTTGTTGGTAAGTTTAATATTAATGCCTCCAAGATAGCAGCAATAATACCAATAATATGATGAAAGCAATAATCATAGTTATAATGATGATAATAATAAAAAAAATATTATGATAAAAATGATGATAATAATAAAATTATGAGGTAATAACTTCAACAATTTTACTTTTGCCTGAATTTAGATATGCTTAATCTACCTTCTTAATAATTTTAATATGCATCTTATGAAACTTTTTTTAAAATTATCATATTACTATGTGTTTTTTATTTTTCACAAATAATAAAAATAATTTTTAAAAATAAAAAAAAAATTAATAGTATCAAACATTTTTTTTTTTTTTTGATGCCTGTAATAATTTTTATAAAAAAAATAATATTAGCAGAGATTATTCTTAATAATCTAATCCCATCTCACTATAGTTAAAACCAAGGATCCAAGGTTGACCATTGCAGAACAAGAGCTATAGTCAGCATTCTTTGGAGCTGAACCCAATAAGTTGTACCATCTAAATATGCTGAGAAAAATAATATTTAAAAGATGAATCGTGCTGTTACAAAAAAAAAAAAAAGAATTGTGCAACTTCATATTTACATAATGTGATTCACAACTAAGGCACCCCAAAGAGAGTGATGTGGTCCGATTAGCCTCAAATTCATCAACTACAATCCTGAATTTGATGAGAATTTTATGATTTATTCATTAATAAGATATTTCTATGAGTGTTAAGCATTCCAAAGAGGCAACCTGTTATAATATGTTTGGAATTAGATAACAAAGTTATCTATAGTTTCTTATTCCAAAATGATTTAGGGGTCTTTAGTAGCTTAACTGGATTCCTGTCTCTGCTCTTAGGTTCTATGCTCCGACTGAAGTATTTTTCAGATTTTGTTTGCTTAAAAAAAATTTATGAGAAATTGATGATGGTGTAGAATCATGACTTATTGCTTGATCTTGCTGATTAGAAAGAGATCTCCTTGTATCTTAAATGAATTGTGAGTGTTGATTTGATTTTTTTTTTTTTTTTTGTTTGGCGCATAAGTTGCTCTTATTGATAGAGAACATATTTTTGTTTAAAGGCTATGTGAAGCAAAAGGGGCCAGATTTCTATAGTCATCCTTTATTTTAAGGAATAAAAGATTTCAAAGAATTAAAGATTATCACCCCTTCTTCATCAATCTTTTATTTTCGAAATTGAATGCAAATAAGATTTCTAGAAATAATTTATCACACTTTAAATTAATGTAGAAATTTCAGATGCCAATTAATTTACTAAAAAATTTGTATAGAAATGTTCACTTCAAACAGCTTTGCTTCCAGTCATGCATTTATGCTATTTTTCTTTTCTTACAAACTCCACAAGTAAATTGTGTATATCAAGTCCTATCATTCTACTGCTGCTGAATGTCATGACAACAACCACTGTTGAGTTTCTGAGCATATAAAAGTGGATGTGTATTGCATGACATGCTTTCTACCATTTTTGTCCTTATAATAGGATATGCCATGGCATCATTGATGGAAATTTTTATATATATATTTTTTGGGTCAAGTATGACTCCCTGGGGAACATTTTTCTGATTTCATTCTTTTAGGTCCATGAAAGTTCAGGTCAGTTTCTGATGCTTCTTTTAAGTGGTAGGGGTACTAGAATTGATCTTGGTTGATGGAACTCGTTTGTGTTTAGGAAATAGGCATTGCAAATTTGCAATGGCATACCTATTAATCTTCTCTGATGGTGCATTTATGCTTAGGAATAACGGAGGTTTATTGTGGTCATCATCATTGCTGTTAGTCAATTTGATGCAACCAGAACCGATACCATTTGCTTACCTCTGTTGTTGGTGCCAATGATGCAATCTTTCTGATAATTGAAGTGGCAATATTTTTGGAGCTAGAAGACCTCTGATCTATCAAGCTTCTAGAGTCTCCAATACTCAGTGTGGAAACTCTCTAGCAACGGTGCATGCTCAATTAACTTCTTTTATAAATTTCTTAATCATTGAATTGTTCTTTTACCATTTCATAAATCTATATGGAAAGCGCCTGTGTGCGATAAAATAAAAATTTTTGCTTTGTTAGCACTACGTAACCAGCTGCATGCAAAGGAAATGCTTGCCCACAAAAGCTGGCTGCTAGTTTGGGATGTGAATTTTGTGGTAAGCCATTGGAGACTACTTCTCATATCTTTTTATCTTGTCCTTTTACCTAAGAATTGCGGTCAACATGATGTGATAGCCATCGTATTCGGTTGAGGCCCCACAATATACATCACCTTTGGTTGTCCTAGAGAAGAAGATTTATTCTCTGAGAATGGAGGCTTATCTGGGATCAGCTGATTTTGTCTACGTAGTGACATTTATGAAAGGAAAGAAATAGCAGGATCTTCTCTTCCAACAATGTCATCCATATCGGCCATTATCCATGAAATCCCTTTTTTTTCATTTGATTCTTGGAGCTTTATTTCTTATTGGTAAGCCTGGAGAAGCCCATGGCCATCTAAAGTGACTTCTTCATCTCTGTTGATGAAGGGACCCATTCTGTATATATTACTTGAAACCATAAAGATAATATATCAATAAATTGGGGAGTATTCCTCCCTTGTTCACAATGAGGCAGACTCCCTCATTGTCTGGTAAAACTCAAAAGTCACTTTGCCACGGTTAATGGTGTAGTACCTGATTCCGTTTAGCTATTAACATTTATAATGGGCTTTTGTTGCACCTGATACTAGTTGCTGTTTAGGCTATCTTAGGGTTGAAACTATAATTAAAATGAATGCATGGGAGGTTAATGCAGAGATTCTGTGCCTGACTTATGTGACTCTTTCCCAAGCCCTCAACAAGCTGAGTAGGATCCTGATGTGAAGAAGTTTTAAATTTTTTTTTTTTTTCCAGTGGTATTCTTTGTAATCCAGAGCCTTGCCCCTTGAGTAGGTGTCTTTTGGTTGTATTGCTTCTGATTGATTTTCTGCTGCTTTGCTTGTTGGGGGAAAAATAGTATGAACTTTACTTCTCGTGACTTGGGTCATTTGGGAGCTACAAACCAATGATACATCCAGACTCTGATTGTCTTAATCCAGCCCTTCCTCTGATTGTTGCTTGTCTACCAGGATGATGCTTCTGGTGTTAATGACCTACATACAGAGCAAGCAATTGAAGAGAAGCATTTTGGTGATACATCAATGACCAGAAATGAATTCTTATGTTCTCTCAATATTGACAACATCAACTTAGTGAAGTCGCATCGATATGTGAAGGAAAGCAGCATCATTCAGAAGGTAATCTTTTTATGTTGCAGAGCCATCCATGCATTTCTTTTCCAATAGATGACATTGCATCAGCTCTGCAGGTCCCTGGATTGGAACAAAATTTGCAAGTTCGCAGAGCAGCTCCTTGCATTCTCATTGGCAGCGCTAATATCTGGTTTTCAATCTCTAGTTGATATCTTTCTCTCTTGTAAATAGTGATAGTGATGGAAGAAGAATAATAATCTCAAGGCAGAAGCTTTCTGGACAAACAGAAGGAGGATCCTTTTAATTTGTAATGCTTTCTAGACAGAATCCCTTTTTGAGGCATCATATCCCATATTCCTCTTGATAGAGAGTTGATTAGTACCAGGAAAGTTCCAGGAGAGTTGATTACTTGCATGATATGATCTCAAGTTTGTCCAGTCGTAGTACCAGGAAAGTTCCATTGAGGGTGTTGCACACAAGCATCCATGAGTTTTATGACTCTTTATCACTTTGGTATAAAGTTGGTCTCCCACTTGAGACATGCCTCTCTTGTTTGATTGGATGACCATGGCTGTTTTAACTATTTTTGTATCTTTCTCACTTCACATCATTGTTTACCGCATTAGATCTCTTCTTTCAAGCAACCACTTGTTTTGCAATATTTTTGTGTTGCATGCACTCCAGCTGGCAGTAGTAGTTCCTGAATGCTAGTTTTTGATACCAGTCTCTCCTGTTTGTTTATTGTGAATGTATCCATCATCCTACTTAATATTAGCACTCTATCAATTTATTGGGGTATTACTAGCAGGGCACTGGGGATATGATGGTTGCATTTTAGCTGGGATGGAGCAATGGAAGAATTTTATTAACAAGTATTTGTATTTGTATTAAGTAGAACATGTATTTGTATTTTAGAAAGAATTACTTATTTATTTTTCATTCTACTGTTTAGAAATATCCAGACAAACTACAAGGCATATGCCTTAACCATTTTGCCATACCAGTGGTTGTAGGACCTCCACACATTCAAGAACTGTGTTATTATGATGCCTTGTTGCAACAAATGGGCTCTGGAGTGGGACAAGTCACTATTTGACAAGCATGTAATGGCATTTCATTGCATGGAAACTGTCACCTATTGAGGTGGCTTTTACCTATGCTGACTGTAGTTTAACCTCCATGGAGATTTAGTTATACAGTGGCAATGTCAGAGGGATCTTATTGTCTTGTAATGCCATGGTTCTTAGTTCTTGGTTGTAAACATAAAAGTAGTGTCTCTCCCATTGGGCTGCAGCTTTTGAAACTTGACACATGACTGTTGAGACAAGAGAGCAAGGTTCCACCAAACTCATACCATTAAGGTAAATATATTACTATAAATTTATTTCTCCATTTTAATATAATTATTACACTTATGATTTCATTATACCTTTTTGTATTGATTTTCTTGTTATTTTTATTTGTTATTAAACTGAAAAATCTATTTGTAGGAATGAAATGAGATCATTTCGAAGAGTTCTAGATGACAGCACAATTAAGGTATCACATAAAACTTTTACAAACAAAAATTCATTTCAGATGGTATGGACTAATATTCTTGTAACTGAATTTTGAGAAATCTTTATTATCTAGCTAGCATATGAAATAAGACTTTGATAAGGGTAGATAGATTTTAAAGGATAATTGGAGATGCCATTGGGTCAATAATTGTATGGCCTTCAACCTTTATAAGTAATACATCTTTTATTCATTTTTTTTACAAGTTTATCTTTTATATATTAATTACTTGCTTATGAGCTAATTATGTATATTTTTATTTAGCAACTTAAACTTACTAGCTGATAGATGACTCGTGCTTTTGTTCACCTTATTTCCTTTATTTTATTTATGTAGAATAGATAACTTCTTTTTATCAAAACCATATGTTAGGTTTTTAGTGTTTTGTTTTAAATTATAATTTTTTTTCACTATTCTATGCCATGTATCGCGAACTATATATTTTGTGACCCTTTTTGGTTCACAAAAAATTCAAGTATTAGAATTATTTGCACATGCTAGAGTACTTTTCATACTTGGTATAACTTTGAGTTATTAATTAATTCAACTACTATGTTGAAAATTGATACATTAGATAGTTTCAAAATAAGAAATCAAAAGAGATTAGAGGTATGCTTATATTAAAATTACCAAATAGTCCAATTATTTTTTTAAAAAAGAAAGAATATGATCAATAGTCAAAATCACTTTCAAAGGATATGCTTTCACTAGCCGTCACAACCGCTGCTAAAAGATATACTTTAGTGAATTGTCATAATCATTGCTTATATTTTTTTAAGAGTGGCTAGCAAATGTAACTAAAAACATTAAAAGTTTAAATATAGATGATCATCATAAATTTTTCTCAATATTTAAAACCCCTAGGTAAAGTTTCTATAAAGAAATTGAAGTGTTTCTAAATCCTTTAAAAAAATACGGCTTAAAATGTACCTTCTTAGTAGTTAGGAAATGTGTTGTTGTTTAATTAGTGATGAGACTTTTGGTTATACCTTAGCAGCAACCGAGAAAATTGCTAGGAAAAAAATTTCTTATAGTTTCCATACTTTTACTAGTGGTTTTGACTGTTACTAAATACTCATTTTCTCGTATCTCTTACTTTCTCTTCATTAAGACTTCCTCTCCAATCTATTGGAAGGGTTAAAGGTTTCAAATCATTAACTAATGCCTCCAACCATAGTCTTATGTGGTTAGCTTCCATATTATAAAACAAATGAATAACATTATTATAATAAAATAATATTTTATAAAAAACAAAATTATATAAATCTATATTCCAATCTGCATCCATTTAACAATGTACAACAACTTTCAACACCATAACTTATTCTTGTATGTTAATTATAGTTAGACATGTTTTCCCACACCCTCTATCTTATATTTCTCTCTAATTATATAATTCTAGGGCTTCCAAGCAAGATATATTCAACCAATACATAATTTAAGATAAATTGATTGGCCTGTAATATGCAATTTCAAAAAATTATTAACTCATGCTCTTCTATCTGATGCCATTCAATCCTTTGCTTTTCCACTCCCTCCTAACCTTTAATAAAACTTGTTTTTAGAAAATAAATAAATATATCATTAACATGAGGATTTGAAAAATGAAACATACAATTCCTTCAATTCCAAAAAAAAAAAAAAAAAGTTTCTGAAAATCCAGTTATGTATTCAAATTTTTAATGATTGTTTAATGTATTAAACTTGGCATGCTATGGATTGCATCGATTTTACAAGTAAAGTTTAATTTAATATTTTAAGAAATGAGAAAGGCTAAATATTTAGAAATAAAAGGGTAAGGATATATAGGAAGGAAGGCTAGTATTTTAAGTAGTGGTTAAGCAGTGGAAGATTGATTTTAAAGGCCACAGTAGCTTTAAAATAAAGGAATATTAATTTTGATCCATGGCTAGGCCAGCATCTAAAGGTATAACATGTTTTAAATTAGTTGCACTTGTGAGAAAGATGGAATTAGCTAAGAAAGATTGTATAAGATCATGATAAAGTTTAGGGTCAAAACTAAATTTCAAAGGGCTCTTAGTAATAAAAATGTAGATAAGTGGTGAGAGTTGGCCTAGGTTTGCTTGTAAGGGCAATATTACAAGTTCCTAGAAGGGTAATGTATGAATATGAGTGATCACATGTTAAGGCGAAGGATTAACTAGAAGATGTATGATGGATTGGAATAAGTACATATTGTTAGAATTGATAGTAAATTTAATGATGTAAATCTAGATCATTTGTTGTGGGCAATGAAGCCAAAAGGTGATTTATTTTGGATTTATATGAGCTGTGGTATGCTAAACCAATATAATAGCCAATACATATGTGGAGAGATATAACACAAGCTCATTATAAGAGACGATCATAAATCTTTTCCATACAACCACTGAGAATTAGTGTAAGAACCAAACACAAGAAACCCCTTTTTTTTTTTTTTTTTTTTTGGGGGGGGTAGAAAATATAAGAAACTCTTTAAAGTAATATCTTGTGAATATCAAAATAAGAACGGTTGTTAAAGATTGTCTTCTAAGAAATAATTGGAGGTAACGATATGAATGATTGCATGGAACAAGGGCAGGATGAATGTATATTTGGACATGGTTTATTGATGCATATAGGGGTCTTAAAATGGTTAGGTTAGTGTGCCAAAATTATTTATGCAAATCTTTGTAAGGTAAATAGCATTTACATTGGCTCTCGTCACCCAAAAGAGGAAAACAAAGAAACTTACATGGATTGCTCTTAATTTAACTAAGCATAGAAGCATCAAGAAGCAAGTATCAACATGACATATTAAGGATTGTTGTTTTAGTTCAAGACAATCTTATTTTATAATCCAACGTTGCTTAAGTCACTTGCAAACAACTCATTTAAACTAAGAGCTCGATGTTTTACGAGACTTTTTATCACTATCATATATTAGCATTCAGATACAACCTTTTATGCATAAATTGTATTAGTCTTTAATAATTATATTATATGATGAAATTTTATTCATATATAATAAATAAAAATAATATATAAATCATATATGAATTTTTATTTCAAGCTTAGCTTATTTAATATTGAGAGAGCTTAATTATAATCAAATTTGAAGCTGAATACAATTTATTCGTAGATGATACCGAACCAAAAGAGATAGAAAGGATAAAATTAAATATTAAGAATTAATTTGAATAACAAAATAAATTTGAATATAAACAAAGTCTATACGGCTACATGCAATATGCCTTATCTTTCTTTTTCTTTTTTTTTTTTAAGAACTAGCATAGGAAAAATTTTGGCCAAGAACTAGATCAAGCTTGGTAATCAAATCCAAAGCCTGAATATTAAACCTCAAAAACTTGATTTACTTCACTATCACACTCTCAACAATACATATAAATTAATATACTCGATGTAAATATAAATTTAATGCAGAAAGAATTTAATATACTCGATGTAAATAAATTATCCGTCATTGTATCAAAAATGAATCAATTTACTTGTCTCCTTTGCCTGTGATTTAAATCACCCCATTTCACCGAAAACTACCATTTGCCGCGCCACCTTTAAATTTTACTCGTCCTCTCGCATTACCCATCCGTTCAATGCGCCGCTGCTCGTCCTCCGATTTTCGTTCGTTTCTCTCGTCAACGAAGTTCTCTCCCCACCTCACGACACCAACACGCAAGCGCTGGTCAATTACCCGAACGTCCCGCTTACCGGTCCCACCGGCAACGTCGCTTCCCGCCCTGCCCTCCAACGGTCGAATTCCCCGAACTCCCCGCCCTCGCACCTCCTATAAATCCCCATCCCCTCTCCCTCCCCCATTCGCCCCAAAACACCGTCTATTATTTGTTCTTTCTGCGGTTTTCTCTCGCTTCTTCTTCCCCTTTGTTCCTTCTCTTTACCAGGGAAAATGAATCGCGCTCTCGTGTTCGTTTTCCTCCTCCTGGCCGCCGCCACCGTCTGCGCCGCGGACGGCTCCGAGGCCCCGTCACCCGCCGCATCCCCCAAGAACTCCTCCTCGACACCGGCCCAGGCCTCCTCCACCAAGGAGGCCTCCGCCCCCTCCCCCGCCGAGAACGATGACCAGGATGTCCCCGACGAGGATGTCCCCGGCAACTCCCCGGCCGCCTCCCCCTCAAAATCCGCGGCCTCCTCCCCCTCCAAGTCCCCCGCCTCATCTCCCTCCAAGTCCCCCGCCTCCTCCCCCTCCAAGGCCCCTACCCAGGCTCCCTCCGCCAAGACTCCGGCCGCCTCCCCAGCGAAAGCCCCGTCTCCCGCCTCCACCGCCTCCGCTCCATCACCTTCGGATGAAGACGACGTCCCCAATGATGGAGACGCCGCCCCTGCACAATCACCGGCGATGGATGTTACCGCTTCACCCCCGGCATCAGACGGTTCCCCGGCCGAAGCCCCCGATACGGCTAGCGACAACGATGACAGCGCTGCGAGCCTCACCGGCGGGGCTGCCTTCGGCGGGTTCGTCGCTGCTTTGATGGCCGTCGCCGCTTTCTAAACAAACTTGGGGAACCGATGATCGCTGACTAAAATGGGATTTTATTGTTAAATACTTTCGAATTAAATTGGTGGGTTGCCTACTGTATTCTTTTTTCGTCGTCCACGTATTAGCTCTGATATGTAATCTCTGGGGCCATAATAATATGATCTGACGATTTCTCAATAAAAGAAAGATTGGAAACATACGCGCTCTTTGAGATCAGCTTTTATTATCTTCATGAAAGTTGAATAATAATCTTGATATCTGATCTTTTTCTTAAAAAAAAAAAAAAAAAAGCTTGTGTGATTTCATGATGATGACGACGACTTGAATGAATATGAGAGGCTTCGTCTCTTTATTCTTACTTTAAAATACTTTCCTAAACCTTTTCAGAACTCTTAAGTTTTGATGAAAAAACTCATATATGTGAGTAATGATGTGAGTTTCAATGTTGGATGAGATCTGTGAAACTTCATATAATGACAGCATTTCTCACCTATCTGCCATTAAATGCTTCTATTGACCTTTTTTTTAAAAAAAAAATTGAGTATATTGTTCAGATATGAGACACTGCTGTATTGGTTTCAACCTTGTATGACCTCAAGCAGCGAATGATGAGATACATGGAGGGTTGTCAGGTCTGAGCCACCTTCTATCCCTGTTAAAATTGTTGTTGCACAACTGGCAGCCTCTACAACTGCTTTTCTTCTTCATCATTATATTTCAAAATTTTAGCCTTAATTTCTTTTAATAGAGAGGTTAAAGATTTTAAATGGTAAACAGATGATTCAAGATAGTAACAAGTAATCATTTAGAAACCTATATTTTAATCAAAATTTAGAAAAAAAAAAATGTCAAAAAAAAGTTAAAAAAAAGTTCAAATCGGCCGCAAGGATTAGCTGGGCATGTAAAGTCTTATGGCTTCTAAATCAATTCGTATCGAGTAGTGGGAATGCATTTCTATGTCTTCTGATGTATTGATTCTGATGGCGCTGGAATGCAACATTCAAGGTTCTGCTCATCCTTCGCACAAAAGAGCCTGCAGTGTAGAAAATTGGGATTCGGGAGATGACTTATCTGTCCCTTTCATATGCGGTCAGTGGTGCAGAGAGCTGCTGTTTATTATTCGGATCACATGTTAATCTACATTAATCTACATGCAAGACATCTTCATAATACATCAAGACATCTTTATAATACTTCAAAAATAGTCTTATATCAGATAAGAAAGAAAAGTGTTATATCTTTATAATTCAAGTTCACCTACTACCGGTTAACTCACTCAAGTTTTTAAGCTATATAGTTTTGATCCACTAATAGATTAATTATACTAACAGGTGGATTTGAAGCATTACAAATGATATCAGAGTTAATCCAAGTATGCAAAAATTAATGGACAAAAAAAAAAAGGTTACTCATAGGATGGTAGCAAAGTCCCGCTATGGTATAGAACTACTTTTGCAGCACCAACAATCCGAATCAAGATAGATTATGACTAACTTATAGCATCGCGATAAGAACACCACATTATAAGAAGGAAAGATTGTAATACCCTAAAAATAATCTTATATCAAATAAAAAAGAAAAGTGTTATATACTTATAATTTAAGTTCACTTGCTATCAATTAACTTTTACTCAAGCTTTTAAGCCACATGATTTTGATCCGCTAACGGATTACTTTGGTCAATAGGTGGGCTTGAAGCGTTACACCCCTAGCTGTTGATCCTGAAGAATTCCATTTAATGGAATTAGTATAATTTGGTTGAAGCATTTAGGACAATCTACATCTAGATGATATGGATCCAAATTTGAAAAGTGGGCACTTGAGTTATTTGTCTCACTTACTTACTGGTAGACTCACTGGAGTAAATAATAGTAATCCTACCATAACAATGTACTAAGGTAATTCTATTGAGTACCATTTGCACAAACAACTCGAAGGACCAAAATAAGATAAATCATAAGTATTTGACACTTTTTTATCATAATATGAAACAATCATAAGGATCAGTATTTATGTAAGTTCAATCAATCCATGCAATGGAATAAATCATGCTTTATCTTTTCATTGTCATAAAAAAAAGACATATCAATCATAAAAAAATGTCTCTGTAGATACTTTTATTTATTTCCATTCGAAGCTGGAATATTTATTTGCAAAATGATGGTTGCAAAATCTGGTGTCTCCATTAGTAGCAAACTACAAACTTGTGAAGCCTCCTCATGTAATTGATATATTACGGGGTTAGTGGTTCTTGTTGGCAATGTTTTGAGGTGTAAAACAAACTGACCATGGCATTCTGCTGAAAACATCCACTGTATCCGGTTTACAAAATAATAATAATAATAATAATATGTCCAAAGATGTTTATAGCATTAGTAAGTTCATTTTGTTTTTGTTAGTGGTTCTTAAGACCTGTGCATCATGGTTGATATTGTTTAAATGAAGAAACCATGGCAATCCTTATTTTCTCAAATCTTGCTGCTTTAAAAGTGATTGCAATGACTATTTGCACAATATTTTCCATGGAGTAGTCCAAAATATGCCAATCATATGCCAATCTAGAGTTACCCTTTAGTTATTTCATAGTTTCACTGATAATGTAAGAATGAACATGATTGCTTCTTCTTTTGGTCAGCAGACATTTTATTCTGATGGCAGAGTTGCAGATTGTGGACCCCTCAGAACTAATAAACAAGATTCAACCAATGCTTAGTAGGCAACAAAAGCATAAAGGACTTGATCTTGAATATTTAATAATCATCTAATATGGAGAAGTTGAAGTAACAACTCCCTTGATAACAGAAGTTGAAGTCAATTCATTTCTTGTTCTTGTCCCTTCCTTTACGCAGGTGCATGAAATGGAAGATGAAACTGGTTTGGACTTCAGTGATCGAATTAATTTACCATGTAGCAAGTATCAGCAGGTTTTTTACATACCTTACACAACAATTATTGATAATAAATAAACAAAAAGAAATCAACATAGAGATGGCAATTAGCAAAAATATCATTGCATGAACTCCCAATATTCTTCTCTGTAAATTTATTGTTATTTTCAGGCGTTTCTTGCTCTTGTGTTTTATTATGAATGTTCTCGAAACTTATTGGATGATTTCTGACAAGTGATAAATTGGAAAGACAATAAAAAACAGAAAGTAGCCATATTGTCATAGTCCCAATTGCTAATTAATAAAGGCTGCTACTTGATTATTGCAATTTTTATGAGATGAGCAAAAATAAGAACGGGACAGGGAAAAGTGACATTGGACAAGAGCAACAGGAGAAAAAGGAGCATATCATGTAGTTTTGGAAGTTCATACAAATTAAAAAAAAAAAATCGATCTTGATGGCTTCTAAACTTGATTATAGATCTCCTTAGCCATTTCCTCTCATAGCTTAAAGCTCTATCATGAAGCAATCCCTAAAAAATAATGTAGATAACATGGCTTAATCTGTATTGTGAAATGCATCTGACCAACACCCTTACAAATATAACTTGTAGATTCTGAAGAAATATTGGAACGGCATCAGATCATCAAAATCCTAGTTTGGTTTCTTGGCCTGCTATGGACCATAGTTAAGTGTGGTTGGTTGATTTGATGTACTATCATGTTCATCCTGCATTCCTATTTTCTTTGAGATTGATATGGGAATTATGTTGGTCATTTGTTTCTGATTTAGGGTTTACATTGGGAAATTGTATCTTTGGATGTTTTAACACCGGAAAATGTATTATATAAGAGAAGTTCTTATTAAGAAAGGGTGACTTATGAGGATTAGATGTGGCCTTTATGAGGCAAGGCTAAAGAGGTATCAGTTGACCATCTGTTCATTAGTTATTCCTTCACTCAATAGATCTGAGAGTCCCTTATGAGTCGAACAGTAGCGGAAGAAGAAAGTACTAGCCAATATGAGAAAATATTGGGGCCAGCTAATGTTGTCATTTATGTG
This sequence comes from Metroxylon sagu, assembly GCA_017589505.3. NCBI lineage: Eukaryota > Viridiplantae > Streptophyta > Magnoliopsida > Arecales > Arecaceae > Metroxylon > Metroxylon sagu. The sequence continues at coordinate 301,000 of JACVBY030000352.1, forward strand.
GCAGGTGTGAAATGAAAAGGACTTGAGTATCTTTAACAATAAGACGTCTTTGCATTCTTGGAATATCTACAAAATCATTAATAACTTTACCTTATGAGGCAAGCTTTGCCCTAACAAATGGATGGATGCTCTCAATTACTTTTGTAATTTGCTTTTGCTTCTTCCATCTCCCCTATGTAAATAGATATATTGTTTAATCAAATTTAGGAGTGGAAAATCTCTTCCCTTACTATTCCCTCAAAAAAATGCTGGTGAATGTATTGAATATTTAATGTAGAGGAACAAATAAGTTAATAAATACAATTTTTGGTCTGTCTTTGTGGATTTACTATGGAAGCCTCAGGCTGCCATGTGCAATTATTTTCCTGTTCGGTGTTAATTGCCAAGATTATTGGGCATACATGTTGATCTATTTATTAATGTAAGTTGGAAAGGATATGGATCTCATGGTAGGCACAAGTGCAGTGTCCTATCTGAGTTGCCGAGAGTCATGACTGATAGATTCTGTGAGGACGATTCTTGCCTACGAGAGGAGTGCAGCTGCTTCATTCGCAATTATGCAGCCTTCTCAGAAGTGTTGCCATTGGTTTACCAAGCGTATTTAATCCGGAAGGAAAGATGTCATCAATTTGTCGCCATGTTCGGTCCTGTGAGGACAACGCCTGTATGTAAGAGAGCAGTGGGCCATCAGGAGGATTTTAATGTGTATCTATTCAAGAGTAATCTCCTGCTTGTGTCAATGACAGTGATTTTAACTTTTGTTTCTTCTCGTGCTTGCGTGTTGTGTAACACCCGAACCCACTCGCTAGCTCAATTAACTTTTAGCGGACGAAAATTATGTACCAAAAAACTCGAGTGAAAGTTAATGAGTAGCAAGTAAACTTGAGTTATAAGCACAACATTTCTTTTCCACCCAATGTGGGACTAAATTTGAGATATCACAATCTCGACATTCTCATTGTACGAATTTACGCCGAGTCAGATTATTGATGCTGAAAGGGTGGCTCCACGCCATGACGAAACTCTACCACCGTCCCATGGGTAGCCCTTTTCTTATGCCAATCAACTTTCTCACACTCGGATCGGCTCTGATACCATTTAAAGCACCCCAAGACCATCCGCTAGCCCAATTAACTTCTAGTGAATCGAAACCACATGGTTCTAAAACTTAAGTAAAAGTTAATGGATAACAAATGGACTTAATCATAAGTACAACATTTTTTTCCTATATAATATAGGACTAAACTTGGGGTATCACATGTTGCCTACAATAAATGTCTCAGGCTACTACAACAGCTAAAAATAGTTTGGATAAATCATACTCACCTAAAGAAGATTGGAGCTCTAGAGAGTGGATTCTTGTTTGAACGATCAGTGGAGATGACTTCAGACCATGCAACGCTAGCCAAAGGAATCCAGGAAAAGGAATAACCCCATTCACTGCTTTGCATAAAATATTACTACCTAGCTTGTGTGGCAATTGCTCCTCACTTTGGAGAACTGTTCCATAGCTCTATCAATGTCGTGCTGGCGGTTGGAATCGAGCCTTTGTATGGTTTTGCCTTCGATTTTCGAGGTCTTTTTAGTTCAGTAGGAGCCTACGCCAGATGTTTGGATGGTCCGAGAGGGAGCCAAAGCCAGTTGTTGAAATCGCTTGAAATGATTTAACGTAGCCTCCCACTTAGAGCACTTAAAACAAATCACACAGCTTTAAAATAAAATTTTTCTTTTTTTACTTTCATTTTTTATTTGTTAATTCTTTCATGGGTCATCCGCCTTTGTTACTTTCCTTGATCCTGCTATCTGGTCTGAGCCCGTGAGATAACTTGCATATGCTTAGAGTGGGACTCTAATAGGATGCAAAACCTGTTAACCATTATCATTAACAACTTATGTCATAATCCAAATGAAACACATATGATATTATTTGCAAAAATAAAATTGTTGATCACATTTATCAAGGTATAGTTAACTATTTCTAATATATCTTTCTCTCGGTCTCTTAAATCAAGCCCTATAATTACTTGTTCGGACTCTATAAAAAGATATGATAAACATGATATGAACTCATAGTTTAGCAAAGAACCTTACCCATACAGATATGCATATATAGTAAATATCTATATAATAATTAAATAATATATTTATTAAAATAAATTATATATCTTATTGTAAAACCTCATACTACAAAATCATATATTAATCCTAAGAAAGATTTTTAAATAATTTCATATGTATTGTTTACAGTATTTAACTACACCACATCGATGTCACATTCTGAATCACCATATTAATGCACTCTGATCATATATACTGACGTCACTTTATCAGTACTTCATGTATGTAAACTTAGTCTAGCCATCATCTTAGAACAAAACTGATTCTTACACTAGTGTTACATGTTATAAACTTAGCATGGCCATCACCTTATGCCAAGACTGATTTTACATGATGCCTCAAATTTGGCCATCACCTCAAACCTCACTAGTAACATATGTCATAAGCCAAACTTGGTCGTTACCATAAGCCAAGACATATTAGAACTAGTACCACGTATTATCAAACAAGTTTATGCCATATCTAATAAACTTAGTTTAGCTATCACCTTAGACAAGACTGATTTTATATGAGTACCTCAAATCAAGCCATCATAGGTCTTGCTAGTACCACTTCATCAACATTCCTATAGTTTCATCAAATCCATGCATATTTTTAATATTTAAGACATGTTTCAAATTTACACCATCAAAAACATTAATTCATATCCATATAAAGTCAAATCCATACTAAAAAAATAATTCACATCCATATATAACCCAAAATATACTGATGGAATGATGAGTATGAAAATCATGACATATGCTCATAAAAAATATATGTTTATTCCATATACCACATAAAAGTATCTGCAAAGATTATATGGTGCTTATATTATTATTGACATGTTCTTTTTGTTATCGCAAAATGGATCAAAAACTTACAAAAGTATAGAAGGTTGAATGGATTATTCTGAAAGGTTGGAGTTGGTAGCTTCCATATGAGATGAAACTATTGCTGATGACGGTAGGGAAAAGGATTAGCTAAAGGGTTCGGCGAAGTTGCTAACCGTTGTAAGGCATGTAACAGGGATAGAAGAGGTTTCAACAAGAAAGAAGAACAAAAACCAAAAAAACAAAAAAAGAACAACAACATTGAAGATTTACATAATTTGATTCGATAAACCTACATCCATCTTGATAAAAAATAATAAAAATCTCATTAAAAAAATTGATTGAATATTACAATAACAATTTTCTTACCAGACACTCTTTTTTTCATATACAAAATTATAAATCAACTTACATTTAACTCAGTAATGCTCTGAATTATTTTAAAGACCAAAGGTTCATATACTTATATAAAAAATATATATATATTTTTTAAAATAAATTAAAACTTATATTATATATATATATATATAAACATTAAGTATTTAATATGGATTAAGAATCATGTTTTTAATATATACGAAAATATGTTCATTTTAAATTTGATAATCTGAAGACAAACCGCTAGACCATCGTCGTATGAATTATGCCTGCATCACTAACGGCTGAGTAAACTCGAGGCGGATGCAAACCATCGGAGCACTTTCATCCGCCAGCCATTCACGTGACAGCCACGAGCTAGGTGGCTCCAAGATGTCCATTTGGAGAGGGGTCAGCATCTAGACGTTCCTTCCGCTGTCACGCTTTAGAAAATATTATTAAACGGTCGAAATGTGGGAGACAGATGGACGATCCCAATTTATCAGGACCCAACGATCTAGGGCTCCGCTGTTCCATGCTTGGGGGATCTTATGCAGCGAAGGATCACGACCGTCGAATATGGATCCAAGACAGAACGCCGCAATCTAGGCGCCGTCGGTGTCGGTGGAGCCGTTCGCCCCGAGGTTTGCGCCACCGCCCGATCGCCCTACACGTGCAGTTGTCCACCGACCGAAAGGCGAGCCTCCGGAGTCCGTGGCCGCGGGCCGGCTGGGACCCACGGCCGACGCTCCATGCCGAGGTTTCAAATCTCGCCCCTTCCCCCACTCATATACCGCCCCTACACCTTTGATCAAACTACGGCATTGCCCTCGGTGCTATGGCGGATGGAGAGGTGGTTTTCTTGCTTGGTTTAGCGTCAATGTAAAACCGTAGGATCATCGATCAACGTTCGGGCGTGTAAAGACAAAGCTGAGGGACTGGATGCGTTTTGAAGTCTTGCTTTCTGGTAGGAAGATGCCAGAAGCACGTGCCCTCTGCACGCCGCCCTGTTCTGTTTGTCTTGGATGAGGACCTCGTGGTTGATCTTTTACTCAACCAACTCCCCTCGTTATTAGTATTTTAACCGAGCAACTTCAAGATGCCCTTTAAAAAATTAGGTTACAACATAATTTCAGTCCTCAAACTTATAATTTCAGTCCTCAAACTTTCGCTAAAAATTTATTTTAGCACTCAACTTTCAACCCTTACAGCTTAATTTTTTATACTTTAAAAATATTATATTTTTAATATTATTACATAAAATTAATTAAATTAATATAATAATTTAATATATTAATAAAAAAAGTTTTTATATATATTAAAATATAAAAGAATTAAATTATAATAATAAAAAGTTTAAGAATTAAAATAAATTTTAAGTAAGAATTTTAGAATGAAAAGATATATTTTTCATTAGGATAAATATATGTGCTCAAAGGCATTTTTGAATGTATATGGATGATACTTGTACCATATGGCCTAAGGGATTAAAATGGCTCACAAGATCCGATATCTCAAAAGGAAATAGTTGGTATGTGATTGCCATATAAAATTATGTGATTGCATGTGAATTGATTTGTTTAAAAGAATCCAAAGAATTATTCAACTAGGAACATTTAAAATAATTTAAAATTTTTAATATTTTCAGAAATACTAGGGCCTCTTTTCTTTTGTGAAATATGCGATCAGAGTACCAGTCACGTGACCCGACGGATGGTTCGGGAATATGCTATGAATGGTAAACTTAAAGTGCATGGCACGTCATGGTAATAATACGGAAGACTCAGGTTATTTTGTTACTGATTCCTTGCTGGATCCACGACTCAAGTGACCGGTGTCCTCTCCCCATTACTTCAGTACTATCTGCTTCCACTCTCATTCTCACATACCCATCTCCGCCTCTCCCCTTCTCCTACTCCTCCCGTTATCCGCACCGGATCTCCGTTATCCCCGATATCTCCCGGCCGAGGCAAGAATAACTGTGACAATGCAGCTCCTCTTATCCCTCGGCCTCCTTCTCCTCCTCTTCTCCGGTTCCGTCTCTGTGTCTCGCGGGCACAACATCACCAAGATCCTCGCCGACCACCCAGAGTTCTCCACGTTCAACCATTACCTCACCGCTACCCACCTCGCCGGCGAGATCAACCGCCGGAAGACCATCACCGTCCTAGCCGTCAGCAACACCGGCATGGCCCCCCTCCTCGCCAAGCACCTCACCCTCTACACCCTCAAGAACGTCCTCTCCCTCCACGTCCTCGTCGACTACTTCGGCGCCAAGAAGCTCCACCAGCTCAACGGCGGCACCGCCGCCTCCTCATCTCTCTTCCAGGCCACCGGCGCCGCCCCCGGCACCACCGGCTTCGTTAACATCACCAACCACCGCGCCGGCCGCGTATCCTTCGCCGCCGAGGACGCTGCCGACGCCCCTTCGGTCAACTTCGTCAAGTCAATCAAGGAAATCCCCTACGACCTCGCCGTCATCCAGATCAGCTCCGTCCTCTCCTCGCCGGAAGCGGAGGCCCCCACTCCGGCGCCCGCCCAGGTCAATCTCACCACTCTCATGTCCAAGAAGGGCTGCAAGACCTTCGCCGATCTCCTCGTTGCCACCGGCGACGCCGAGAAGACCTTCGAGAGCAACGTCGGCGGCGGGTTGACGGTCTTCTGCCCGATCGACCAGGCCATGAAGGCGTTCGTGCCCAAATTCAAGAACCTCTCCGCCGACGGCAAGCTCTCGGTGCTCCTCTACCACGGGATCCCGGTCTACAACTCGATCCAGATGCTAAAATCCAACAATGGCATCGTCAATACTCTGGCGACGGACGGGAGTTCGAAGAACTATAACTTTACCGTCCAGAACGACGGCGAGGTGGTCACGCTCAAGACGAGGGTGACGGTGGCGTCCATAACGGGTACGCTTATCGACGAGGACCCGCTCGCGGTGTACACCATCGACGAGGTGCTGGAGCCGCGGGAGCTGTTCAAGCCGGAGAAGACGAAGGCGCCAGCGCCGGCTCCGGCGCCAGTGGCGGAGGCGCCGACCAAATCGAAGAAGCGCCACCATGCTTCGCCACCTGCTCCTGCGGGACCGGAGGAGGCGCCGGCGGACGATCAGAAGGCTGCGGATGATGTGAGCGCAGCCGGCCGAAGGGCACGTGTCGGGTCATGGATCGTGGCCGTGGCGTCAGTAGTTATGGTAGCTTAGATTTTTTTTTTTTTTTTTTATTTCATAGCTTTTTATTCTCTTTCTGTATTTGATTGGGAGGGAATAAGAGCGCGAGCCGCTGCTCTTTACTTCTAGTTTTTTTTTTTTAATTTTTTTTTTAGGTTTTATTTTTGTGTTATTTGTATTGTATTTTTCTTTTAATTTCTTGTTGGTGTTTTCTTGTTAGCTTTGTATTGCTTGGGCTGTTCAGTTGTGCAAAACTCTTCAAATCAATGTATCTTTTTATTTTATTCTTTTTCTTTCCTTGTTTTAGATATTTTGTCATTATGAGTGGAAGTGTCAAGATGAGTGCATGGTTTGCGTTTATATAGGTTTTTTTTTTTGAAAACAAAAGGTTATATTGTGTTAACATATATTTTGAAAAAAAAAAAAAAATGGTCGCATGCTTCTTTTCCCAATAAGATTTGGTAAATCTTAGTTTTCCTTTGTCACGTGTAATCCTTATCCGTTCAGATATAAATGGGGGAGGTGGAGTTGTTGTGGATTGAGCTTGAGAGCCAACAAACACCAGCTCTGCTGTTTGGTTGGGACTCGGGACTTGGGATTGATCTGTGACTCATTAGCTGGATGCACATGGGGTGGGGTAGGTACCATGGCGAGACCCGCATACTTCTATTTGAGGAACAACAATCCAGGAGAGATGGACCCTCTCGTGGACCATTTTTGGGTCCAGGGATTCACCATATCTTCCACCCTTTGGGGGCAAATCTTTTTACTTGGTCCATTTATTTGTTAGTTTTTTTTTTTTTTTTTTCCCTCGTTTTCTCAAAATTCTAGTAATTAAATCATTGTTTTCAAACAGTAATTTGTGTTTATAGATTACCAAAGTGACATATGCCAAGCTTGCATAAAGCATTGTATTTAATTATCACATTGCTCTTGCTCGTGTAACCTTGTAATGGTCATGATTAATCACATCAATAAGATGATACTTGGTTGGGGGTCGATGATGAACCATTTATTGCATCATTCAATATTTGTGTTCCACTAGCATTAGGGGCGACAAAAATGGATTTGATCGGTATTTGATTTGTCCTAAATGAATTTGAATTTAGGTTAAATATGTTCGAGTTGTAAACATTTGATCCATTTAAATCTATATATTAAGTAGGTTTGGATTTAATATTTTTGACCTGTTTAACCTGTTTAAGTAATTAGTTGGATCGAATTGAGTTGGCTCATTTATCCAACACATTTATATTTACAAGTTAAGTAGGTTAAATATGTTGACATCTAACCTTTTTTTATTATTATTATTGATCTGCAGGTTAAGTGGATTTGGTTGGATTATCTATTTATTAAACAAGTTAGGCTTAGGCTTGAAATTCTGATATGTTTAATAAATAGGTTGGGTTAAAGTTGATGATTTTTATTGTTAACCTACATTAGATTTAATTCGTTTACGATCCAACCTAATCCGATTGTCACCTCTCACTAGCATCTTTAGTTTCAAGGACAAAACTTAGCTGCAGCTGCTATTATCTCACTAAAAAAGTGATAATCATCTCTTAAATTTTGTTGAAAAAGGTAATAACAAATATATGTCAATTATTAAATGATATAAATATACATCATCCCTTGTTATTAGAAAAATCAGAGGACAAACAGCCACCTCTAAATTTCTTCAAAATTCTAATGATGTAAATTTCAAGCATGCATGCTAGGGCGTTGATGGTAGAATTCAATGGTCCACATCTTTTGTGATGCAAAGAAAGTGGTGCAAGCAAATAATTTTGAAACCATGACATTGAATGCTTGCTAGGGTTACGGAGAAATCATTGCGGCTAAGAAATGATGTGATACGATAAAAGAAGAGCCACATCTTTGTGTCACGATCTGAAACTAGTGAACATCATGGAATTTTGGGCACCATATTGTTTTGTACTAATTATTATGATCTCGTATTAATCTCTTTAATCGGACACCTCATCCACCAGATGCAGTTACTTTTGTGCTCACCCATTCATGTGGCAAGTTCTTTTGGTACTTTGAGGAAAAAAAATCTATGGACAAGTTAGAGTTTGGTTGTAAATGAAAAGTGAGATCCTGGCTGTGGGATGTAATTGTGAGGGGCCGGTGGGTTGTTTGGTCTGGAGTCTGAACCGATTGATGATTTCCGAAGCCCGGAGAGCATGGGAGGTCCAGATCCCAAGTGATGCTCACATGGAGAAACTAAATCGAAAAGAGGAACCCGCACTTCTAAAAGGTGAAAGGCCCCACATTTGTGCTCTATCCTGCCATGTAGAGATGACCACATCTTCCTTCTTTTGAAGGCCAATCTCTTTTATAACTCCATTCCTAATTACCTCTGTGAGTTCGTACTAATAAATATTTAGTATTACTTTTATAAAAAAAAAATTAATATTTATACAGAATTAATCGTAACAATTAATATAAAATGGACTCAGAGCTCAGCTAATAACCTTCTTAATTAATCTTTCTGAGTAAAGATCTGGGTTATGAGTGCTCTCATTCATGATTATGAGAAAGGTTTTTTCTTTGTCAAGAGATTGTGTGAATGACTCGTGTTCATCACGCACTAGAGTGGAAAACCCTGGGCTTTTCCAAGGGAAGGCGCATCCAAAGTCTTGAATAGACTGATGGAAAGGTTGTGCACTCCATAACTGTTAAGAACCTTTTCCCAAAGGGAGTGATGATTAAAGGTGGCATAGGAAAAGAGCAAACAACAGAGAATGGCACCTTGCTGAAGCAATAATGACCAACCTTGGCTTCTACTTCTGCGGCACTAAAATCAATTGAGATGGAAATCCAAATAAACGACAACCTGAGGAAAAGGTTAGGAACCGGACATCAGATCAGAACTTTGAGGGAATGCGTTAGGGGAAAAAAAACATCTATGATATCACTGTGACTCTTTCTGATTTGGAAAAAGTAGTCATGGATCTCTCTTTCAAATCTCATATCAGAACTTTCATTTTACCTATGGAGAAGAAAGGTATCAGACTGCCATAAGCTGCCCACATTTAGTTCCTGCCAAAGAATCAAAAAAAAAATAAGGAAGGCATCACCAACAACAAGGATGGTTTTAAGTGGCCATTTATACAACTACTCAGAAATTTTCAACATCTAATTATACATGCATACGTACACACATTTACATATACATTTATAAGACGTTATGCTCACCTGGAGAGGAACTGTTGATAACTATTAATTCCTCCTTTTTGACAAGACCTAATTATCAAATGAAAATGTAGAAAACAAAAAAACCACAGAGAGGATGTAGCGAGACATGCATAATATAAAGACAGAATAAAAGCATTTTAAGTTGGTAAACGCATGGATAGGCTTTTGAGATTTTTGGCGTTTAGTTGTTGCAGCATTCAGTGAAGATTCAAAAAGACTACACCAAGTAATTGCATACAGGGGAGGTTTGGGAGAGGAAGATGTGGCCCATGAGCTCTGGTTGAGCATTTTGTAGGAATGTTAGGAGGTAGTTGATTATTTATTCATCACTTGTTTTTTCATCCAAAAGATTTTTCAAATCTTTAGCTTGTTGTCTAGAAAAATATTGCAGACCTAGCAGCATTATGTATCTTTAATTTACATGAAGAAAGAGTAATATTTAAGATAATGAAAGAAAATATTGGAATCACCTGATGGTGACGATTATGTGGCGTGTATAGATTGTATACAGGAAAGGTTTTGGAGAGAAAGAGATGGCCCATGAGTTTTGATTGCGTATTTTATAGGAACAATAAGGTGACAATCGATTATCTATTTATCATTTATCCTTTCATCCGAAAGATTTAGAAGTCCTTAGCTTGTTGTTTAGGAAAATAGCGTCGACCTAGCAACATTAGGTGTCTTTCGTTTATATGAAGAAAGAGTGATGTTAAAAAATGTTGAAATCACTTGATGGTAGCAATTATGTGGCACGCATGAAATGAGAGAAATGTAAAAATTTTTCATAACAAATCAGCATTTTTAACCTTAGCCATTCATAAGATTGTGTAGTCTTTCTCCGTATAGGGCAACCTTTATTCTATAGATGGACAACCTTTGTCCTATAGATAGAGAAGGTAAATAGTAAATTTTGTAATTTAATCTCGTCCTATATTAATTTTTTTTCTTGTAAATTAGCTTTTATCTAGTGGGAATTTTCTTTCTCCACCATTTTCCTTTAAAAAAAAATTTTAAATCTTTGCCTTTATAGTTTTTTTTTTCAACTATTGGTCCTCTTGTATCTATCATCCATGCATGGATGAAACTTAGCACACACTGGATGCAAAAAGATGCATGTCTGTTCATGGGAGCTTGCATAGAACTTTAAATCGATTTTCGTGATCCCTCCTGTTGTACGTGCATCCGGTTCAACAATGAACCGGATGAACTAGTTTGGGCTGGTTCATTTGAGGACCGGCCACTGAACCCACCTCTTTGAACCCTCCCACGTTCCTTCTCTATCGGCCGTAACTGCCTTCCTTGCTCTTCACCGTGCTCGTGACCACGACCTTGGCCGACTAGCAACCCCTTTAGTTCTCTAGCTTTTACTCTCTCCCTCTCCTACTCTTTCCTTGGTCCCTAGTTTGGTGGAAACCTTGCCGGAGCTCTGATCTGCACCAGGTGCTGATGCTCTGCTTCAGCTGAGGCATCTAACCGGCAGCAGATCGTGGTGCAACCAGTGGGACCACCGTCAAACAGCGGTCAACCATCGAGTTCCTCATCTCAGACTCATTATCTATCACGCCCCGGATCTAGAGGTGGTGGCTCACGTGACAGCCCGCTGCATGCCAGGCATCCAGTACAATACCATTTACAAATAAGAAGGAATAATAACTACATATCATATCAGTTATGTAATATTGGGCAACAAACCAAAATTTCAAAATAAATACAAATGGGGTTACATATAACAAAATATAAACTATTTACATCATGAAACTCCCAATTACCCCTGTTGTTGCCTCTGCTAATTTTGTGGCTCTGAAAAAAAAATATTGTAAGATTTAATGAGTTTACACTCAGTAAGTAAGCCTACTATAGCCTACTATTACATAATATAGCTAAATCAGAATTTTACCGAGTCAAATACATGTTATGCTTTCAAATTTAAAAACATTTCATTATATTATAGAATTATGCAAATCATATGTTTAAATAAATTGGAAGCAAATATTATGAAATAATATTTCAAAATACCATTTCAATTTCAAATCACTGTAAATCTCATTTTATACTAATGTCCCACGTCCACGTAATAAACATCTCAAGGATGTAACCTTCCTGTACACCCTCAGTGGAGGAAGGGTGCCGGAGTTAATTAGCATATAATGCCATATCCTATCACAGCACATCCCTAGGATGTGTGTTCTCCACATATTCCTCCTGTGGAGGTGGGTCCCGGAGTTATGTAACATATAATGTGGACCGTAATGACATATAATAACACAATCATAAATAACATTTATTTGCATAACTGCAAACATATATCAATTTATTTTTCATATTTTATCAAATTTGGTAATATCATATAATCATGTCCATAATCAATTGCATATATAAAATACCAATTTAATTTACCAAAATTAACAATAATCAAGTCAAATAATTCATTTGCATAAATATGGTACCACCAATATCATTTTTCAAATAATACTATAAATCAATTTCATTATTTCAATAATGACATAATTTAATAATGATTTAAAAAAATCATTATAACTGGCTTACTTACCTCACAACGCTAATCTCAAAGTGTAAATCAGCTGTATGGACCTCTGGGTACCTACAACATAATTTTTCCAGATTTTTAAATTTCAATTTTAGGATGTCAGACTGACTCCTACACTTAACCCAATCTAATCCTGGGCCCAACTTGGTGCTCGAATATCTCAAAATATAGAAGCCCAAATGGGGAAATAAAAATTCTCCGACAAACTAGGATTCATGTTGATCACAACCCTATTTTTCTTTTATTAGGCCGAACCCATTTTGGGGCCCAAAAATTTAGCCCAAAAAGGCTAACTGGACTGGGCCGAACCCGGCCCAGTCCTGTTGTGCCTCTGTTTCACCCCTGGTTCAGGTGAACCAGGGGTGGTTGAGGATGGCCGATGGCCTAGGGCCGCTGCCAGCCCTCCCCGGGGGTCGGCTGGCCGCCGACAACTGGCCCCAGATCGGCCGTCGCCAGCGGCCACCCCCCTCTCCTCTCTCTTCTTCTCTTTTTTCTTCTTCTTCCTCTTCCTCACTGTGCCGACGGCACGGCCGACCGCCGCTGGCCGGCCGGACCTCACCGGACGCCACCCCGGCGCCGGTGGGGGCCACCGGCTGGAGCCCGTGCTAGGCGAGTCGATGGGCACGCCGCCAGGCCCAGACCAACGCGGGAGCCAGTTTGGCTCCCGTGACAGGGGAGGGCCGTTCGGCCCTCTCCCTCGCTCCTCTCCCCTGCCGGCGGCATAGCCGACCACCACCGGTCAGCCGGACCCCGCTGGACGTTCCCCCGGCGCTGGCGGGGGTCATCGACTGGACCCCAGGCCCGGCGAGCCGGCGGGCACGCCGCCGTGCCTGAACCCACAGCAAGGGGAGGGCCATCCTGCGGCCCTCCCCCCTCTTCCCTTGCCGGCAGCACGGCCGGCCTCCTCCGGCCGGCCGGACCCTATCGGACGCTGCCTTGGTGCCGGTGGGAGCTGTCGCCCGGAGATCGGGCCCGGCGAGCCGGTGGGCATGCCGCCGGGCCCGAACTAAGCGCGGGAGCCGGTTTGGCTCTCGCGTCAGGGGAGGGCCCTCCTGCGGCCCTCTCCCTCTCTCTCTACCACTCTCTCTCTCTCTCCACTCTCCTTGCCGGTGAGGGGGTTACCTGTCGGCGGCGAGGCGTTGGGGACGAGCGGAGGGCGACAGCGGCAACGACAGCGTGGGCAAAGGAGAGGATGAAGGAGACGGTGGGGACTGGCACAGTCCCCTCCTCTCTTTCTTTTCTTCAGCGAGGGGAGGGCTGAGCCCTCCCCTGCGCCCACGCGTGCGCGCGCTGGCGCGCATGCAGCGCGCCACGTGTCGCGCATCCACGCCGCGTCGCAATAAAATAGAAAAAAAATGCGTGGGGGGTTGACATCCTCCCCTCCTTATAAAAAATTTCGGCTTCGAAATTAATGTATATCACGAATAAAAATTTTTGAGGCCCAAAATGAAAATTACTAGCTGTATTTATCTATCTTTCTGATCAAAATATAACGGTAAATACACTTTTGTGTATGTATACAAATATCTATTCAGATACAAATAGATAAGGATATTTGTTCTTCATTTCCTCTTCAAGTTCCCACGTAGCCTTCCATTCAGAATGATTGCTCCACTGAACCTTAACAGAGGGAATGCTACGCCGTCTCAGAACTTGATCTTTGTGGTCCACAACACGTATAGGATGCTCTTCATATGTCAAATTCTTCTTTAGCAAAATGGGCTCTACTTCTATCACATGGCTGGGGTCAGGAATGTACTTCCTCAACATAGAGACATGGAATATATTATGTACCCCAGAGAGTGCAGGAGGTAATGCCAGGCTATAAGCCACTTCCTCCACTCTGCTCAAGATCTCAAATGGCCCAACGTATCGTGGACTCAATTTTCCTTTAAGCCCAAACCTCATCACATCTTTGATTGGTGAAACCCTTAAGAAGACATTGTCCCCAACCTGAAATTTCAGCTCCCTTCTTCTAACATCAACATAACTTTTCTGTCGGCTCTGAGCTACTCGGAGTCTTTCCTTAATCAGCTGCACTTTTTCTACTGTCTGCTGAATTAGCTCAGGGCCCAACAATTTCCTTTCCCCCACATCATTTCAACACAAGGGAGATCTGCATTTTCTACCATATGGAGCTTTAAATAGAGCCATTTTGATGCTAGCTTGGTAACTGTTATTGTAAGCAAACTCCACCAAAGGTAGGTGGTTGTCCCAAGCACCACCCAAGTCCATCACACAGGCTCGTAACATATCCTCTAAGATATATATGGTCCTCTCAGACTGTCCATCTATCTAGGGGTGGAAAGCTATGCTGAAATTCAGTTTGGTCCCCAAAGCCCTATGAAGACTCTTCCAAAACTGGGACACAAACCTGGTATCCCGATCTGACACAATCGACTCGGGGACATCATGAAGTCTCATTATCTGCTCAATGTACATGGTGACCAATCTCTCACTAGAGACCCCAACTCTGAAAGGTAGGAAGTGGGCTGACTTTGTCAATCTATCAACAATAACCCAGACCGCATTATTGCTTCTGGGAGTTTTGGGTAAACCTGTTACAAAATCCATAGTGATCTTTTTCCATTTCCATTGGAGAATCATCAGAGACTGAAGAGGTCCCGCAGGCCTTTGATGTTTGGCCTTCACTTGTTGGCACACTAAGCACTTGGCCATATATTGAGCAATTTCTCTTTTCATCCCTTTCCACCAGAAATTTTTCCGTAGGTCTCTGTACATTTTGGTGCCTCTTGGGTGTACAGTATAGGGAGAGTAGTGAACCTCCCTCAAAATTTCAGCCCTTAGATCCTCTATATTTGGCACACAGAGCCTACTATTAAATCTCAGAGATCCATCCTCCATTATTTTGAATTCATTCTGAACCCCTGACTGCACAGCTTCTTTAATCTTTTGCAGATCCAAATCATCCTTCTGAGAAGACTTAATCCTGTCAATCAGGGTTGGCTGAAGTACAAGTGTTGCAAGAAGCCCATCAGATCACTGTACTCGCAAATCAACCTCCAACTTTTCAAGGTCTCTGTGAATGTGAGGCTGAGAAGTAATTATGGAAGCTAACTCTGAGGAGGACTTTTTGCTTAAGGCATCAGCTACCACATTGGCCTTCCCTGGGTAATAATGCAGGTTCAGGTCATAATCCTTTAGTAGCTCCAGCCACCTTCTCTGCCTAAGTTTAGCTCCTTCTGAGTGAAAATGTATTTCAGACTTTGATGGTCTGTATACACATCACAAGTCTCCCCATATAGATAATGCCGCCAAATTTTCAGTGCAAAGATCACGGCGGCCAACTCCAGGTCATGAGTATGATAGTTCTGCTTATAAGGCTTCAGTTGCCTGGAGGCATAGGCTATCACCTTCCTTTCCTGCATCAGAACACCTCCCAATCCCTTTCGAGAGGCGTCAGTGAATAAAGTATATCTTCCAGATGTAGATGGAAGGGTAAGAATAGGGGCTGATACCAGGCGCTGCTTGAGCTCCTGGAAGCTTCCCTCACACTCCTCTGACCAAACAAACTTTGCTCACTTTTGAGTTAAGTGAGTCAGAGGCAAAGCAATGCGAGAGAAGCCTTCCACAAATCTACGATAATAACCAGCTAGCCCCAAGAAGCTTCTGACTTTTGATACATTGGAAGGCCGACACCAGTTCACGACAACCTCAATCTTCTTAGGGTCTATAGATATATCGTCTTTGGATACAATATGACCCAAGAAAGATATTTGGCTCATCCAGAAGTCACATTTCTGTAGCTTGGCATAAAGTTTCTTCTCCCGAAGAGTCTGCAGAACAATCCTTAAGTGGTCTTCATGCTTCAAATGACTTTTAGAATAAATCAAGATATCATCAATAAAGACCACTATAAATTGATCCAGGTATGGTTTGAAGATTCTGTGCATCAAGTCCATGAATGCTGCCGGGGCATTAGTCAATCCAAACGGCATCACCAAGAACTCATAATGGCCGTACCTGGTTCTTAAAGCAGTCTTAGAAACATCCTCAGCCTTAATCTTAAGCTGATGGTACCCTGATCGAAGATCAATCTTTGAGAATATCTGAGCTCCTTGGAGTTGATCAAATAGATCATCAATCCTCGGCAAAGGGTACTTATTCCGCACTGTTACCTTATTAATTTCTCGGTAATCAATGCAGAGTCGAAGACTGCCATCCTTCTTTTTGACAAATAATACTGGAGCACCCCAAGGAGAGACACTAGGTCTGATAAATCCCCGATCCAGAAGCTCCTGCAACTGACATTTTAACTCCTTTAGCTTAGTTGGGCCATGCGGTAAGGAGCCTTGGATATAGGTCCAGTGCCAGGGGCTAAATCAACAGTGAACTCGACTTCTCGATCCGAGGGTAATTCAGTCAATTCTTTCGAGAAGACATCAGGAAACTTTCGAGCCACTGGAATATCTTCCAACTGGTGTTCTCCCTGCTGAAGGTCTCTGACCATAGCAAGAAACCCCTGACCACCTTTTCTTAAGTATTTCCCAGCTTGCAGAGCTGACACTAATACCGAAGCCAAATGTTCCTACCTCCCACAAAAACTGAATTCAGGAAAATTAGGAATTTTAAAGATCACTATTTTCCTGAAACAGTCTATGGAAACATGATAGGAGGCCAACCAGTCCATCCCCAGGATTACATCAAAGAATTTTAGTGGGAGGACTATCAAATCAGCATTCAACCTCCTATCTTCCATGTCAATCAGGCAGGATCTACATACTAAGTCTACCATCATAACATCTCCATTTGGGAATGCAATATGCAGCCCTTGCTCTAGAGGAACAGGTGTTAATGATGCATTCTTGGCAAGATAACTATCAGATACAAATGAATGTGTGGCACCCGGATCAATTAAAGTTTAAGCATAAGTGTTGCCTACTTTAAACATACCTGTCACCATAGTGTTAGAGGCAGCAGTGTCCTGCTGAGTGAGGGTAAAGACCCTCCCTTGGGTTCTGGGCTGCTGCTGGCTCTTCCCCTGATTTGGAGGGGGCTGTTGGTCCTTCCAAAGGAGATAGGTAGCCATCTTGTGGTCCATCTTCCCACAAATATAGCAGGCACCAGTCAGCCTGCGGCATAGTTTGCCCTGATGGGCCTTCCCACAATGAGGACAGCGGGTCTCCTTATCCTTCTGCCCTGAGGGAGCCTGAAAGAAATCCTTCTTCTTCTTAGCCTGCCATGAAGACTGGCCAAAAGGAGATCCTCTCTTTTTCATCTGCTGCTCCCTCACCTGCTGAATGGCAATCATGTCCCTCTCAATGACCAGAGCCTTGCTCACCACTTCACTGTAAGTGGGGAGCTCAAATGCATTGACTGCCTGCCTCAGCCTCGGGTGCAGTCCCTCGGTGAATTTGGTGATCTTGGCTATCTCAGTCATAACAAAATCTGGAGCAAATCGGGCCAATCGTCTAAACTCGGCTTCATACTGGGCCATAGAGATGTTCTTCTGCTCTAGTCTCATAAACTCAGACTCCATCTGTCTCTGCACACTCCTGGGAAAGTACTGGCGATAAAAAGCCTCCTTAAACTATTCCCAAGAGATGGCCCGACCTCCATATTGCTGCTCCAACATTAGCCACCAATCATAAGCCTCCCCCTGAAGGAGGTAGGCGGCAAATCTAATCCGCTCCTCCTCCTGGCTGCCAAGGGCCGTAAAGGCCTTCTCTATCTCTCTTATCCACCTCTCCGCATCAAGTCGGTTGGTGGATCCAGTGAAGGGAGGAGAGGCCAAGCTATTAAACTCTGAGAAGTTACGACCCCCTTCCCGCTAGGGCTGAGATGGAGCGGGCTGAACAGACTGTTTGGGTTGGGCCGGCTGGGTCTGAGGAGTAGGAGGGGCAGACTGAGTCTGTGGAATGGTAGAGCCAGATAAAGCAGGCAGTATCTGTTGAATCTGCTGCTGCATGGCCTGTTCCGCCTGAGTCACTCCCAAGAAGGCCCGGAGCAACTTGGCCTGTAACTGCTGTGGGTCGTTGCCAGCTGGGGCAACGGAACCCGCATATATTAAGGCTTCCTGGCCTCCCTGCTGGTCAGGGTCACCAGCCTGAGAGTCCCCCTCATGTCACTGACTACTGGTGCGACAAGACATTATGAAATCCTGCCAAGGTTAGATTCCAATCTATATCATTATAAACCTCCAAATCTCAAGCATTTTTAAACAAGTCACTTGAATTTTTCCTAGAGTTATTACCCTCCTAATGTCAATATTTGGCCTAGAGTTAATCATGTGTTTGGCCCTAATGTCAAACCTTACTCTGATACCACTACAAGCTGTCACGCCCCGGATCCAGAGGTGGTGGCTCAGGGTGACAGCCCGCCGCATGTCAGGCATGCAAGGCATCCAGTACAATACCATTTACAAATAAGGAGGAATAATAACTACATGTCATATCAGTTATGTAATGTTGGGCAACAAATCAAAATTCCAAAATAAATCCAAATGGGGTTACATATAACAAAATATAAACTATTTACATCATGAAACTCCCAACTGTTGTTGCCCCTGATAATTTTGTGGCTCTGAAAAAAATATTGTAAGATTTAATGAGTTTACACTCAGTAAGTAAGCCTACTATTACCTAATATAGCTAAATCAGAATTTTATCGAGTCAAATACATGTCATGCTTCCAAATTTAAAAACATTTCATCATATTATAGAATTATGCAAATCTTATGTTTAAATAAATTAAAAGCAAATATTATGAAATAATATTTCAAAATACCATTTCAATTCCAAATCACTACAAATATCATTTTATACTAATGTCCCACATCCACATAATAAATATCTCGAGGATGTAACCTACCTGTACACCCCCAGTGGAGGAAGGATGCAGGAGTCAATTAGCATATAATGCCATATCCTGTCACAGCACATCCCTAGGATGTGTGTTCTCCACATATTTCCCCTATGGAGGTGGGTCCCGGAGTCATGTAATATATAATGTAAACCGTAATGACATATAATAACACAATCATAAATAACATTTATTTGCATAACTGCAAACATATATTAATTTACTTTTCATATTTTACCAAATTTGATAATTTCATATAATCATGTCCATAATCAATTGCATATATAAAATATCAATTTAATTTACCAAACTTAACAGTAATCAAGTCAAATAATTCATTTGCATAAATGTGGTACCACCAATATTATTTTTCAAATAATACTATAAATTAATTTCATTATTTCAATAATGGCATAATTTAATAATGATTTAAAAAAATCATTATAACTGGCTTACTTACCTCACAACGCTAATCCCAAAGTGTAAATCAGCTGTATGGACCTCTGGGTACCTACAACATAATTTTTTCAGATTTTTAAATTTCAATTTTACGATGTCAGATGACTCCTATACTTAACCCAATCTAATCCTGGGCCCAACTTGGGGCTTGAATATCTCCAAATATAGAAGCCCAAATGGAGAAATAAAAATTCCTCGACAAATTAGGATCCATGTTGATCACAACCCTATTTTTCTTTTATTGGGCCAGACCCATTTTGGGGTCCAAAAATTTGGCCCAAAGAGGCTAACTGGACTGGGCCGAACCCAGCCCAGTCCTGTTGCCTCTCTATTTCACCCCTGGTTCAGGTGAACCAGGGGTGGTTAAGGATGGCTGGCGGCCTAGGGCCGCCGCTAGCCCTCCCCGGGGGTCGGCTGGCTACCGACGATCGGCCCTAGGCCGGCCGTCGCCGGCGGCCACCCCCCTCTCCTCTCTTCTTCTCTTTTTTCTTCTTCTTCTTCCTCTTCTTCTTCCTCTTCTTCACTGTGCCGGCAGCACGGCCGGCCACCGCTGGCCGGCCGGACCTCATCGGATGCCGCCCTGGCACCGATGGGGGCTATCGATCGGAGCCTCGGCCCGGCGAGCCGACGGACATGCCGCCGGGCCCGGACCAACGCGGGAGCCTGTTTGGCTCCCGCGACAGGGGAGGGCCGTTCGGCCCAGGCTCCCGCGACAGGGGAGGGCCGTTCGGCCCTCTCCCTCACTCCTCTCCCCTGCCGGCGGCACTGTCGGTCGGACCCCGCCGGATGCTGCCCCGGTGCCAGAGGGGGTCGTCGGACGGAGCCCAGGCTTGGCAAGCCGGCGAGCACGCCGCCGGGCCTGAACCCACATTAAGAGGAGGGCTATCCTGCGGCCCTCCCCCTCTTCCCTTGCCGGGGCCGGCCTCCTTCGGTCGGCAGGACCTCGCCGGACATCGCTCCAGTGTCGATGGGGGCTGCCACCCGGAGATCGGGCCGGGTGAGCCGGCGGGCACGCCACCGGGCCCGAACCAATCGCGGGAGCCGGTTTGGCTCCCACGTGAGGGGAGAGCTCTCCTGCGGCCCTCTTCCTCTCTCTCTACCACTCTCTCTCTCTCTCCAATCTTCTCATAGGTCAAAGAGTTACCTGTCGGCGGCGAAGACGAGTGGAGGTTGACGGCGGCGAGGACAGCGTGGGCACGGGAAAGGATGAAGGAGACGGAGGGGGACTATGCCAGTTCCCCTCTTCTCTTTCTTTTCTTCAGCAAAGTGAGGTGCGCCCATGCGGACCCACGCCACATCGCAATAAAATAGAAAAAAAAAAAAGCGTGGGGGTTTGGTCTCGTATGGTTCCGGAGATAGGGAGGTAGAAATATAAGGTGCAGCGATGATTTCCTCTATTCAGACGTTTGATCTCCTATTCGATCTGATCCTCTTTGATTTCATCATTAGGTTCCTTAATCGAAGCTGGGGATTGGTAATCGAAGGCTGCCAGAGGGTGCCGTCGACAGCCAGGCGGCCATCCGTAAGCTTGGATCCCAGCCGATGCTCTGTTTCTATGTAGTTTAGTTTGTAATCTAGATGGAACCCTATTCAAGTTAGCTATTCTTCGATGATCTGATTCACCGGAGGTCACTGGCCTCTCGGTTTTGTTGCTCTAGGGAACACCGCTATTCGGCATGATCTAAAGGCTATGAAGCCTCTGATTCACGGCTGGATCCAAGGAACTGGGTAGCTGGAATTGTGCTGCCCTTGCGGCTGACTAAATTTTAGGTGGCAACCTCCGACGAGATCGCCAGTGGTTATCGCCGGAGGGGAAGCCACCGCCACCGCCGCTTGTGCTAGGGGTTGGTCAGATCGAGTCGACCATGGCCGACTATGGGTGGGATTTCGGGCACCTGGTTGGAGTGGGGCGGAAGAAGACGACGGTCTTCTTTGAGTTATCGTGAACCGGCTAATGGTTGAGCCAAGCTCGCATTGGTCCAAGCCCAATTCAGGCCATTAGGTTAGACCCTAGCTGGTTAAACCCAACCAAGTTAAACAACCACCCATTAGCCATTTTTATTTGGTTCTGATCAATTGATCTGAATCAAACCCAATTGGTTCACCTATCTTTGAATTTGACTGAACCTAAACCAATTCAGCCAATTAGATTAATTTAATTAAGCAATTCAACTTAGGACTCGGTTGAGTTCAGTGCATATTGGACCAGGTTGATTCAATCTAGTTAAGCTAACCGAACCCATCTGGCCTGTTGAGGATTAATTAGATGAATTGAATCAATCCAGGTCAATTAGTGTGAACTAAATCAACTAATTGAACCTCAACCCTATCAGAAAATTGAACTGGTTCAGTGCATCAGAAACTAATTTAACTGGTTCACTGAATCAGAACTTGGTTCTAGCCAAATCAGTGAACCAAAAGCCAATACCAAGCTGAATCAATGAATCAGATTTCCAATTGAGCTTGGTTCAGTGAACCAAAACCCAGTTTGAACCAAATTAGTGAACCAAAATCATTATTAAGTCAAATTAGTGAACCTAATTGCTGAATTTGTATTAATTGAGTTAGGTTCAAGCCAACTCATGTTGGGTTTAATCCAATTAGACCCTTATTGATCTAATTAAACTCCAATTAAATTACCTAATGACCTAATTGGGCTTCAATTGACCTAATTAAGCAAATGTAGGTCTAATTATAGCCAATTTAATAGATCATGTGATTGGATTAGAAGGGTATTGACCTAATTAAACCATGATTAACCTATTTAAGTTTAGGTAAGAGGGGGTATAATAATAATTTTAAATAGTGGGCTAGAAGGGATAAAGGTAATTTTCTTTAATTATAAATTTTAGTAAATTAATTTTTTGTTTATGATTATAATTATAGGTGGTCATTAAGTTGATTGATGGTTATTGGTGGATACAGTAAAAGACATTGGATAAGCGATCAAGGTAAGAGTTACATTTACTTCTACGTAATATGTTACATGTCATACATAACTTATGCCAAGGATTTTTGCATTGATTATATACTTATGATTTATATATATTGCTATGATATCAAGATTCGGGGGTGATATATGCTTATGGTGTATCAATTATCTTGTTATGATAAGTTTATGGTGTTGATATCTGACGAGATGGTAAGATGCTGGGCATATGGGCTAGTCATTATGATACTGTAGAGGTAGCATTAGGGATAGGGCAGATAATCACGAAAGCTCAATGTGGAACTAATTATGGTCTGTAGTTATGACTTGGCTTGGTTTATAACACCTGACCCTTATATTGTTGATACATAGTATTAGTTTTGCTAGACTTAAGGAAAATTCAGTCTAGCCTAAACATGTGGCATTGAGATAGGAGCGAGGGCTGCAAAAGCTAATATAAGATCAGTATAAATTGACTAGGTTTATGATGCAAGGTACTAGTATAGGAACTAACTTAAGTGCGTGGATATCGTTAAGTTAGGTTGTTATACATAGACTACTGGCATGAGATTTGTCAGTATATATTATTAGTATGCCGATGTATTGATATAGCTGTGTGCTTGATGTTGATGAGGCTTGATGATATTGCATCAAGTAATGTAATCCAATGCCATGGTAAGATTAAAGATGAAAAAGAGATTTATTTTGCACTGATATTTGTTGCATGCATGGTATTCACAGCATCATTTATCTTAGCATATATGATATGATTATTTTATTATTTATTTTTTTATAGCATATTCATATTGGTATGTGTAAAGTTCCTATTGGACGTTATGC
Organism: Metroxylon sagu; assembly: GCA_017589505.3. Taxonomy (NCBI): domain Eukaryota; kingdom Viridiplantae; phylum Streptophyta; class Magnoliopsida; order Arecales; family Arecaceae; genus Metroxylon; species Metroxylon sagu. The sequence goes on from JACVBY030000352.1 coordinate 324,255, forward strand.
TCATTACTTCCCTTTTATTCTTTTTCAGATGAGGATGATTTCATGGTGGATCCTGATCTAGGATTGGGCACTGGAAGTGAGATATACGGATTTATTTGATGATGAACTAATTGTTTCATTTTTTCTTTGTTATTAAGGATAAGTTTATAGATCTCTTTATATTATTACTTATTTTGAAGATATTTGATCTGCTATCTACATGGTTGTAGATATATTGATGTTATTTTTGTTATGATATTATATGGAAATAATTTAGATAATGATAGCATTTGATTATGAGTTTTAGTAGGCTTGGCATGCTCTTAGAATTCATTTGAACCAAGCATCGGTTAAGGAGCCTCCAATAGGCTTGCCATCGCTTTGGTTGGGCGGATAGCTACCAGTTGACCGAGAAAACTCCAAAATGCGTATGGGGCCTGCCTGACCACCAGTCCCAAACATTGGAAATTTCAGCATTACAACCGGACAAATATTGGAGCAGGGGCAGGCTCAAACTCAAAACTCTTATATCAGCTTTAAGTGACTTAAATCAACTCAGCCAGTTAGCACCGTTATTAAATCAAAACTAGCTAAAAATTCTACCAAAGGTATGGCTTCATGTTAAGGTGTAGGAGGGGAAGAAAAAGGAGCTGATGTCGATTAAAATTTATAGCAAGGACACTAATTATAAATGCTGGAATTTCCCTGATGGATTGCTATTTCTTCCAAGCGTTCTTCATGGTTTTAAACGTTTCATCGTCTTGATCCACTAGCAATCGAATTAGAATCGTTTCTCATCAACAAAGAAGCGGCACCTTGCCTACGTCTTAGAAAACACGGCAAAAGGAACCGGCAAAAAGTAACAATGCCGGCGACCCAACCCCTTCCTTGACACGTGCCATCACACCTCTCTGACCCCTGCATCGCCGTCTCCGATAACCGACAGCAGAACCTTGCACCCCACTCCCCAAGAACCGACAACAGAACCTTCCAGAAGGAATACCGGTGGAAAAACACGAAAGACGAGGGAGCGTGGAATCCGGTCAAAGTTCCCTTACGCCCAAAGGGCGGTGACCAGACCTGTTCTGTTATATAAATTCGCCAGCCGCAGTCCGGCTGTCCTGGTGGTGGTGAGAAAAAGAAACGGGAGGCCTTCGCCTTCGTCTTTCTCCTCCTCCCGGAGTTTTCCCTTCTGAGAAGAATCCAGAACCCTAGAGAGAGAAGGGGTACAGCGAGATATTAGAGTAGGGAAGAGGAGAGGAGAGAGAACCATGTCTTTGGGGTATGCGGAGAAGCTGTCGTACAGAGAAGATGTGGGTACGGTGGGGATGTCGGAGATCTTCGACCCACCGGAGGTTTTGCAGCAAAAGGTGGTGTTCTTGACCTTCCCGTTGCTCCAATCTTCTGGTTGGATTTTAGTGTTTTTTCATACTGTTTCTTTCTTTTGGTGATCGTCTTCCCCTAGGGCTTTCTTTGTCTGAAGAATGGAAGAGTGTCAATGGAGTATTAATAGTTGGCATTGTGTTTGTTTCGCGGAAATTGTATGAGTTATTAGGTGGTGGTGATCCAAGAAAGACTCAAACTTGCAACAGTTGTGATTTATTGAGGAGAAACATTTGGTTTTTTGTGTTGTTTCGAGGATTGTGTGCAGGATGGATTGCTTGAAGGAAGATTATCTCGAGTATTGAGCTACGTTAAGTGCTGTATTGGAAAGAGGTATGGGTTTTCAATTAGGGGAGCTTTTCTTTACTGTGTGATTGTTGACTGGTTGTAAAGGAGAATTAGGGATCTTCCCATGCTTGGCTCTCTTGTTTTTGATTTGATAGTTGTTTGACATGGAGCAATTGTTTTATTTTGGACCAACCTTCCACAGGCCTTTAACTTGAAATAAATGGTCACCATGATACTAATTTATATTGTCTTTTGTATTGTAATCCTGAAAACTCATAGCAATGTAATTAGCTGAAGCATGGTGGTTACCTAAATAGCCTTGGAGGTCATATTCATACTTATGGAGATCGATGGCCTATTATTGCAAACCAGGAGTTTTTTATGGCTGAAGAGTGATTGAAAGGAGAAACTAAATGGTGATTCCATTTCTATACAGTATCGGCCTTTTAGGCAGATCCTTGTGAAGATTCATTAGTCGGCTCCTTTATGGAGAAGTGCATCAAGCTTTAATGTTGTTTCTTCAAGAATGCAAAAAGAGGGATGTGGTGATACTGCCGCTGAAGAAACTAGGGTTGCAAAGATCTTCTTTCAATTATCAAGGGTTATATAGCTGATGTGAAATGTTGTTAATTAGGACATATTATTGGTTCCTTGATAACAATGGAGGCAAGAAATAAGATCTTGACATTGGTTCCATAGTGACAGCTGGCTGGTATGGTATGCTTTGTATTCTACACTGCACTTACAAAGAGTATTGATCCATACAATTTGATATGGCTGGTCCACCCATTTTAGGGCCTATTTCAGTCTCCAAAATTATTTTTTTCTCATGTCTTTAATGCTATGTTTTTGCAAAAAGTGATTTGAGCGCATCATCCTATTCGATGGATGTAAAAGTTTTTTCATTGCCAGTTTATCAAGCAGCATTACATGGTTTGCAATTAAAGATACATAGAAAACATATGCATGTCAAAATAAACAGTTAGGGTACTGGAGGCCAATTAGTTTGTGGGGGAAGTTTTTAGCCTTTTAGGAATCAACCTGAAGCCCAAACTTTTGTGATTTTAGTCTGAGGTTCATGCCCCAGATTTTAGGTCAAAATATTTTTGATGTTTAAACTTTAAATAACTAAAATAAGGGCCAGAGAGAAATGCCTACCAAGATAGTGGCCTGTGCTAGCCCCAGATATTCATAAATCTCAGATTGGATCATACAAAATCAGGTAGTAGAAAGCTCCACCATTCTATTTTTGCTTGTTCCCATCTTGAAATGGTGGAGAAGGAGGTAAAGAAACCCCTTAAAGAGGCACTTGGTTGTGGTTCAGAGTTGGTTTGGTCTCGATCGACCTCGATACAGTTGATAAGGCAGTTTGGGCCTGATTTGGCCATAATTGGGGCTTATTGGTCTGTTACATAGCAGCTCAGGGCTTGTAAGACCAGTATTTGATTCCAAGGTGCTGAACATCATGGTAACATGCCAATGTGCAAGGGAGAATTAAAGTAGTTGGTGAAAGCTTTTCAAGATTTAGCAGAGTTGATGTTGGTATTGGGAATAAGAAGGTCGAGGAATATATAATATGAAACCTTTAGTGTGTCTTCTAGATATTTTCTCTGTTGATATTGGGATGTTCTTTTGATAATCCAGTAAGGGGCTTTGAGAGAGTTTTTGAACAAATGCATTGTGAAAGGGATCTCAGTTTGGTGATTTTTTCTATTTAATTGTAACAGCCTGATTGGTGATGACATTGTGACACATCTGAGATATATGATGTGCAGAATCTTGTCTTTTTAATGGCCATCATCAAAACTAATTAAATTTGTATATCTTCATCTTAATCTTTGTTTTCTTCATTCTTAATTTGGATTTTTGAAGTATAGGAACCTTTAAGGTTGCTTCTTGATTTGTGAGTTTAAATGTAATGGCCAAAATATCATACACCATACCCATGCCATTTAAGTTTTGCATGATGCACATTGCATCACCTCAACATTTGGTATGTGTTGGCATGAGAATATATTGAAGTGTATCTGAGGAGCGAGATTTGGGATTTTGAAATATTTGCTATTGGGAGCAATTGTATTTGCATAAGATAATATGCCTATCTTTCTTACAATCTGTCTTACTTTAGTATTTAAATCTAACATTGTTTTCTACGTCATGTGCATGTTGTGTTGAGTAGCATCAAATATAAAACTAAAATAATCCCCTTTTTGGGTACCATAAAATAACCTTTTTTGATTTGTGTACTTTTTTTTTTTGTATGTATCCAAAGAGCATAATTGGAATATAATGGAATACTTTTTATTACTACTCTTGAACTTAGTTATTAATATGCAAAACCACTTCACTTGCAATATTTTTTAGGATTAATATTGTCAGGCCATATTTTTGAGAAAAGGGAGTGCAAAACTGGATCTGGCATGTGTTCTACATTTGCTAAATGTTAGAGAGAGAGAGAGAGAGAGAGAGAGAGAGAGAGAGAGAGAGAGAGAGAGATGAATTTCTGATCTTGAGGAGTAGCATTGCTAATTTCCCTCTTGGCCTTCTATTTTATTTTTCTAGGCTTCAATATCAAGAAGCAAATAGAATGGGGAATGAAGAACATGAAAAAGAAATAAAGAAAAAAAGGGGATCTTTGGCTATCTAAATTTAAATATAGGAATGCAAATTGAGTATCTAAAGATTGTTATGATGTTAAATTGGTTTTAATTCGACCCAATTATATTTCATTGAATTGGGAAACAAGCTAACCCCATCCATGCCCACTCAAATCCTAAGGCTATATTTGCCTATAAACAATATAGTTAGACCCAATCATGTAATCAAGTTGAATTACAAATCCTAATGCTATGTTTAGTTATAGAAAAAGTGAGCTTGTATTAAATGTGCTAGCTTGCTCTTAACACTTTACGCTGGAATAAATTACGGTCACCATGTAGGATGGAATAGTTTATTCTAGGTCAATTATAGCTATACTTCTCACAATATTTTTATTGAAAAGGAGCTATTTTTCTGGCTTTTGGTTAGTTAAAGTGGAATCAGTTGTGCAAAAGGGTCTTATTCATAGCTTAATTGCTGGTGCAATTATGAATGCTAGTTTGCTTTCATTGGATATCACATTTGGTTGGTGTTTTGTTTGTGCTAGCATGGTTACTTAGGCGATGGAGTGAAAGTTTATTTAATTTCAAATTGAAGTAGCTATACATATTCATGTCCAATGAGCAACATTTTTTTGAACTAAGAATACATATGACTAATGACCCATGAAGCAATTCTTTGATTTAAAGCTGTTATGTTATAAATTCTTATTTGATGGAACGATACAATTATATGTCTTAACATAATTATAAACAAGCAAACAATGTGTTAAATTTCCCTCTATGTTGATGATTTTTTATGCAAAAATATACCGTTTGATATTGACTTTATTTTGCTTAACCAAGATTGGCTTATGTATGTATATATGTATGCATGATGTTTGTATGTATGCGTGCATATTTTTCCATGTATGTATGCATGTAAGTGTGATTATTGTACTAAATAATCGTTTGCAGGCTTATACCAAAGAATTCATCACATGCATGGCACGTGCAATGTACTAGTGAACTACAAATGTCATATTTATACAATTGGTAGTGTTGGAAGCTTGTACTCTATGATCTGCCTTGATTTGTCATTGTTCCTGTGTAGAACAATAATGTTTTTCATTTTGTCTTCAATTTGCACATCAGACCTTCAAATTTTTAAAAAGAAAAATGAAAGAGGAGGTTAGAGCTGCTTAAGAGATGATCATGAAAGTTTCTAGCCCTGGAAGAACAGGGTAAAGCTTTATGTATTTGTTCGTGCTAGTGCACATCACATTGATACAGACCAATGCACTACCATACAGGGTGGCATAAAAGGAATAGAGGCATGCACCCTTTTATCATGCCTGTAGACTTTGACATTGCATGCATCATAGACGTGGCATGTGATTGTCAGGAACTGTAGTCCTTGCCAATAAGTTGGCTGTATTAATGGGCCTTTTAGTTTTTTTTGACAGGTTCCTTTTTTGCCTGCAGTTGCCTCGGCTAAGAATATGGGACTGTTACATCACTGTTGACAGTTGACATTAGATTGATGGTTGCTTTTAAAACATTTGAAACTTCTATGTATCATAACTTGATGCATAAAGCAGAATAGGTACAGATGGGGCAAGGCTTGTAAATTAAGGTTAAATTTGTTAGACTGGTTATAATGCCTCACACATGTGAATGAGGTTAAATAATGATAGGAGGTTATGTAATTTGGAAACTTATCCTTTCAAGCGTCCTAGAGTGCATCCTTTTAATTATTAAAATTGTTTAATTATGGTGTTCCTTTTAACTCATTCTACTCCTCTTTAAGGGAGGAGCTCAATGTGATATTTGAGTGTAGGAATTCTTGCTTTATGCGGTGATGTAGGCATGATCACCCATTGAGATGTGATAGCTTGATAAACAGTTGCTAATGTAGACCTATTGAGTGCAAGTTGGTCAGGCAGAGCAGGAATCAATTCAAAACTGATCCAAATTGGCCCAACCCATACCCAAATTTTAAATTCATGATTTAGTTATGGGCTGCACAATCCTTTAGAGATCAACACGACAGCAAGATAGCTAGATGTTGTCATTTGTATCGCAGTGGATTTGCTATGATGGCCTAAAGAAGTATAGGAACTTTGGGTAGAGAGCTTTCTGTGGACTAGGCTAATCTGCCTAAGGTTCAATTGGTATCCAGCTGGCTAGGGGCCTGGATTTCTTTGGGTTTTATTGGCTGGGGTGTTATGGCCAGTTATGTTCTTGGCATAAGTCTGATCTGTGTGTTCGTAGTGTGGACTTTGTCGTTGTTGTTTGAGTATTTCGAAGTTATTGAGCCATGTTGTTTGCCCTTGAGAGTTAAAACCATTATGCTCCAACTATATTTTATTTTATTTTAATTTAACTATTTTAATGAAATGGTACTGCAGCAATGGCACATCTCTGTTTTAGAAATGTTCTGATTGTCATTGTAAATAATTCATTTTCCTGAACTTCGTTTAGGTTGACATCCCTGTAGCATCTCTCTCTCTCTCTCTCTCGTGCGCGCTCTTGTGCACTCTCGCTGTCCATTATTCTCAGCATAGAACTGACCTTGTTTGCTGGAGTTATTCTCCAGACTTCCTTTTATATTTACTAGGTGAACCTTTTTGTCCTTATGTGAATTTGATATCTTCTGGCTTTACGAATGCTGACATCTTTTGGTTGGCTTGTTGATTGCAGATTGAAGAGCTTGCCATAATGATACAAAAGGTAAAGAATAATGGTATTGCTACCATATGTGCCATTTGTTTATGTTCCAATATGATGGTGAAGATAGTAGCATCATTATGTTGATTGCTGTTATCTATCGTTGTTCAAACTTTCTGCATCCTTGCTTGCAGAGTAAACATCTGGTAGCATTTACAGGAGCAGGAATATCAACCTCTTGTGGCATACCTGATTTTCGAGGACCTAGGGGTGTCTGGACTCTTCAGGTAGATGCATTTTTGAAATATGCATAATGATCCGACCAACTGGCCTAATACAAACTGAAATTTCAGTTGTTCTCTCTGTTGTGCTGGTAGCATGCTGGCTTGCCATTTGGCCAAGATGTATTGTTCTATTCCAATGCTTGACATGTTTGTTGTGCAGTCAATATTGTGCCAATGCTGTGTGCCGGTAAGGCATTGGTGTGATATATTGTGTGGTATCATGTGTGCTGACTGATGGCATAATTCATGATTCTTTGAATATTAATAGAAAAAAGCCACAAATATGATTTTACAAAATTCCTTGTTTAATTAGCCTGGTTGAGGAAGAAACAAACATACGCTTGTTATAGCCATTGCAAATCAAAACATGCAAACATATATATGTATGTAGGCATGTCTATAGTCATATCTTATATGTATATGCAAGTTATAGCGTATCTATTCCATCCTTTCCAATAATTAGTTGGGTGCTATGAAAAATGTGAGGAAAAAGAAGTTGGTTGATGGTGAACTATGGATGTAGTCAAGCATGATAACATTATTTTTTAATGTTATCTTTTGTTTTTTTTTTTTTAAATCTTTTTGGTATACATGAGGGGAGTTGCGGCACTTCCTGTTTCAACTTTATCTTTCCTTGCTGTCTCTAGAAGCTTTGTGCGTACAATGTCTGACCAAACAGTGACATTACCAAGATGGGCTGCCCCCTCAATCAGTAGCCTAAGTAGCCTCATGGTAAGGGTGGGACAAGTGTATCTAAGGCTTATGCAGAGCCAAGGCCCAAACATCAAGGATGCATGGGTTGTATGTTCCTCCAGGATCTAAACATTACAGTAACCAAGTCGGCTGCTGAACCACCCTGAACTATCACAGGGGTCGTACTGAGACTAACATCCAATAGAAGAGGGCCTACTAGATTGCACAAAGTTTGGTAATAGGAACACACATTTCAGCAAGCCCCATAGCCTCAGATGCAATGACTTGGCCTTTACTGTTGGATTCACAACTATTCAGATGCAAGATACCATTCACCTTCTACTCGAGGGCAGGAGAGAATCGTGTGATGAACTATTTTTTCCTCCCACAAATTTCACATATAGCATTAAGAACAAAGGTTTTAAGGACCAACATGCATCGGTTAGTAGAGGACATATGATATGCTATTAGAGTCTGCAAAGCACTCATATCATGTGTCATATGGAGGATACAAGCCCTTTATCGTACCAGTGCTAAAATCTAGTTGGTGCAGTACAGCCTCTAATAGCATACTGTATTCTACTAACCTGTATAGGTAAGGTACTGGTATTAAGACTTAAAACATTGCTAGGATATGACATCAGAACCTTCTCTGCTAGCTTCCACCAGAATAAAGCCACTAAGGGATGCATTGGGGCATCCCAAATTCACTGAAAATCTGTTGCTATACTGCTGCTTCAATCTTGGAGAAAACATTCTTGGAGCTCCTTCACCAAATTCACTGAAAATCTTTTGCTATGCTGATGCTTCTATCTTGGAGAAAACATTCTTGGAGCTCCTTCACCAAATTCACTGAAAATCTTTTGCTATGCTGATGCTTCTATCTTGGAGGAAACGTTCTTGGAGCTCCTTCACCAAGATTGAAGCTCTCAACCAATAAGCATGTTGTCTGGTGTGGAACTTAAAGTAAGCTTTCTTTAGGTGGGTTGCGTGGAATTGGTTCATCCCTTTTTATAGGTTGATGACTTGATGTGGTCTTAGAATCCCTTTAATATTCTTTAATGCTCCACTTTTGTCATGTAATTGAATAGCATGAGGGGCATGGACCAAATGGTTGCTATGTGTAGAACTACTTTATAATTGCTCAACTTATTGCATAGACAATAGAGAAAGGTTTTTGTTTGGGCATTCACCTCTATGAACACATGAAAATCCATTGTTAAAAAAGAACTGGTTGTTACATACGTCCATCCTCAATGTGTTTTTGGTCTTGCAACTATTGCATAGCAGAAAATTGAAGGCCTTTAATCTTTTTGTTTGTTATTCATTTAAGTCTGGATATAGGACTTGGTGCCATTCCATCCTTTCTACCCACCTGCCATTTTCCTTGCATTAGGGCAGAATTGGATGGTACTTACTTGTGTAGCCAAATTCTCTTTGACCATAGTTCTCTGCTTCATTGGCCAATAAGAGGCACTTGACATAGTCTTGGCATCCTAATCTAGACCCTATCCAAATTTCTTATCTTTAACTACTTGATGAACTTGAGTCAGGCTTAGCAACCCAATCATCTCATGCTAGTTACCATGATCGGTTACTCTTCTCTGCATGTTCTTATTTTTGTTTTAGCCATTAGCATTTGATACCTAGAACCCAAGTGATTGAACTTATAAATTTTAGTATTAACTGCTTGAAATGTTCTATTTTTCATAACTTGTGATAGTATTAACTGCTTGAAATGCTCTATTTTTCATAACTTGTGATGGTAAGTTACTTGATGCTTTTATCATGATTGTTAGAAGAACCTCCTTTCTCCTGCGAAATAAAAAAAAAAAATCAATCTACTCTGGATAGTCCTGGTAAATCTTTTCCTTAATTGAGTCCCAGTCATATTTCATATTTTTACCTAGCTTTAGAGTTAACCATATGTAACAATTTGAAGCATCTGAACTGGAAATTGCATGAAAGCACTATGTGTTGCTTGTTTTGCTACTATTATCTTATAATCCAGTAGTTATGATATGCATCCTCAATCTAGTCACCTATTTATTACAGCTTTTCTCATTTTTTAGGATTATTTTTAGAGAACAAGATGCAAATGGCAAATTTTTCACCCAATGAAAATTCCTGAAGCACCTTACAAGGTCAGTTTTATAGACATGCCTAGTAACCTCCATAATCAAGGAAAGATGGGTTTTCAAGTTTGACTTGGAGATCCAGAAATGAAATCAAAATGTGTTGGTTTAGGCCAGAACTGATTTGAAATTGGGGCTAGTTTTATAAATTTGGCCGAACCTAGCTTGTGGGGCTGATTTCATTCTTTGTCTGATTTACTGTTCCAATTTTTGTGCCCCAACATTTCCCGATTTCCTTTAGGAAAAACTTCCAATAGACCTAGATTTGTAAGTTTTCAGCCGATATTTGGAAACATGGCAACACTAGGTCCCAAGAGGTTTCAATGAAAGTCTATTATTGTGGCATAGGCTTGTCTATTCTACTACTGAACTCTTGTAGGCATTTAGACTGTTCATTTTAGATGGCTGCCAGACAATAAAATGGTCAACTATGACCGAACGCCTCTATATATATATATATATATATATATAATTCGGAATCCGAGCTTTAAGTGAAGCGGTGGCCGCCGGCGACGCGCAGAGAATCCTTTGCATGCGCGACTCAAAATCCGAGTGCGTGGCACCGGCGCGGAGGCGGAGATCCAAGGCCGGGCGTGGTTATTCCACACTATCTTGAGTCATTTTAAGTTCTTTAACTTCTATGTTCTGCCAGTTTGAATTGATATTTTTTAATAATTTTCGACCAAAATTACTGAGACAAAAGAAAAACCACTAAAACTATGGAAACTGAAAATCATTTGGTTTGACTGAACTGAGTTTTGAAGGCTTGATGTTCAGCCACTGGCAGCAATGGGAAAAACCTTTTGAGACTTATTAAGTAGATAGCAGCCATGGTGTCATTCCTGACCCTAATTAAAAGATGTGTGACTTTTTATGGGGGCAGTCTAAAATGATCTTTGTCATTTTTCCTCTTCCAGAACAGCCATTTATGTGACTGAAGTCTCTTTTCCTATGTGGCTCATCATTATGTCCATTGATCATTGAAAAACTATATGTAATGGCCATTCTGATAGTTGTGTGAGTTTTTCGGCTGCTAAGACTTTTGTCAGCTTTAGTTTGACAAGCTGCTAGACCATTATTGTCCAACAGAAAGGTTTGCTTCTCAAGGAAAAACAGACTGAATGCAGTATTAATGCTTGTTACAAAGCAAAAATTCTTAAAAATCTTTGACATATGCTGGAGTGGTAATCAAGTGATGGTTGTAATTACCCAATGTTCTTAATATGGCCGGCCTTAAAGTTGTGAAATTTTTCTGAGAGTTCTGCTATATTTATCAGTAAATTAAATTTTAATATAATTTGATAAATCTATGGATCTATTCTATATATGATTTACTAATGCTCTGATTTTAAGCTACAGCGTGCTGGCAAGGGTGTGCCCGAAGCATCTCTACCATTCCATCGCGCGACGCCAAGCTTGACTCATATGGCGTTAGTTGAATTGGAAAGAGCTGGTATCTTAAAGTTTGTTATCAGCCAGGTATGACTAATCTGTCACTAGTTTTAAATGTCTTCTAATGTTCAAATCATATTGGAACTGAAATCTGACAGCATTATGATCTTTTTAACCAGTATTTCTTTTAATAGTTTTAACTTTTAAACCAATATTTTCCTTCAATATTCACCATGATCTGGCATCATTTTTCCTTCTGTTATAGATCTGACCTAAAACATATTGCTTCCTGTCTTCTTTTGATTTAGCAGATGTAGCTTCACATCAGCTCTCTGCTATCCAGATAACATCAAGTTCCACAGCACCAATATCTGATAGTTAACTTTAGACACACAAAAAAAGAAGAAGAAAAAAACCAGTGAATATTGCTTCTAAGCCATTAGTATGGATGTGCAAGTTGTTTCACTTCCAAGTTGGCGGCAAAGTTTTGGTTGTCATTAGCAAGACTGCAGCATGGATTATCTTAAATATGCATTGTGACATCAAAAAGCATGGACATATACATTCGAAACACACTATAAGAGTCAACTAGTTGGCCACACCAATGCAGTCATCGGTTCTCTACATTCCAGTTTGCATCAAGTTCCACTGCACCAACCCCTAAAGTATCATTTACCAATGCTACCACTTCAAATTAGTATCTAGAAATGCGCCAAAGACTTCACTCCCAGATAGGAGGAAAAGATTTTCTTCTCAATAACAAGACCACTGCATGATTGACCTTAAATGGTGACCAAGATAATGGAGAAATGTGACATGAATGAGTTGCAACACCATCCTAAAGCTTTTAACTTGTGGTGAGGTAGTTTGTATACTGGTGACATATCCTTAGAGAAAGAATGAAACTTGGAGGTGGACAAGAGGGTGAGGAGAAAACAAAATCAATGGAAAGAATCTGTGGAATTTATAGTCACTGAAAACATTGCCTTCTTGATTCATCAAGTTCTTCCAGTCATTTAATAGTAACTTGACTGATGGCGTAAGGGTTATCCGAATAAATGCCATCTAATTTGTGCTGCCTACTTATAGTTGGAGGAAGAGTGGATTGTCACAAGGAAAATTCTTTCTGGGTCCCAGTAGAAATGTTGAACCTGGTGGTGCAGTGACATTCTCAAGGATGTTACTTTGTTTGTTTTTTCTAAATCTAAATTTTGGTGCCCTGATGTGCCAAATTTATTATGATTGATTAAAGGAACGGAACAATATGTTGCTCAGTCAATAAGAGATAAGATCAGGTAACTGGGGTTTGATGCCTTAATGAAGAGGACTCCTTTAAATTGGAAGCAGAGATAAAAGAAATTGACAAATAATGAGATGAATGAATAAATGATTTAATTAATTAAAAGTGATTTGTATGTACACCAGGATAAAACCTGATTGTGATTACACCCTGTTGCAGCCTCAGAGCAGACTAGACCTTCACTTCAGATGCAAGATTCCTAATCTTATGGAACACATGCTTTCAACAGGAAGAGGCTTGGCATCTTAAAGCATAGAGTTGCTGAATACATGAGATAGTCTGTTCCTATTGGCAGTCAGTTAACAGCCTGTTTCTTGGTCAATGCATTATTGACAACTATCCAATAACATCATCAAAAAGCATTGCACACAGCCATGATCTTGGCTCATGCATTCTACATGATTGAACATGTGACACACCACAATCTTGGTGCACATACTTTTAGGGAAAACAATATGCCTAAGTTGGGAGGACTCGTGCTAGGTTATGTTTAGTCCCACATGTGCTTGGGAAGATTGTGGTTACTCAAACAAGGCCAAGGATCCCAGTTATTGGATTTTGGCCAACCTTTTTGGGTGTGGCCTTGGGTCAGGTATTAGAGCCAGTATAGTCCACAACCCATGTGTGACTAGGGGACACTGCAACACATGCCATTTTGAGGCTGACCACATACTGATTATGGTATATTGTGAGGACTTGTATGGTTGTTTATTTAGTCTCATATTAGTTATGCATTGAGAAGATCTTGGGTACTTAAATAGGATTGAGGATCCCAATTAATACCTTCTAGCTAGGTTTTCTATGTGAGGTCACCGATATGGGACCGATCACTGGGTCCTCACATGAAGTGTCAGCACTTTTTGGTTTTTAATATTTAAGGTGTCCATGTAACACAATTGGCTGCCCAAAGAAATAGAGTTTTAAGATGATTATATAGAAAACAAGAACACCATATATAGATGGTTAAGGTCCGCAAAATTGGTATTGGGATCCATATCAGTACATCATCAGTTTGGTATGATTTGGTACATACCTTATACCAAGACAGGGCATTCATTTCTTTTTCACTCTTAATTATAATACTACTCGGTGCTGGATGGTATAGGTTGGTACTGGGCGGTGGTATAGGACGGTTTGAATCGATTTGGTTCATATTGAATCAAAATTCGATATCATACCAGTACCTTACCAGTATGATATGTTATAGCTGGTACAACAGACCTTATATATGGTATTACAATACTGGAAAAAATGTGACCAGTATGATATGTTATAGCTGGTACAACAGACCTTATATATGGTATTACAATACTGGAAAAAATGAGATAAGACATTTCCATTTAGCATTGTTTTAATATAATTAAAACACAAGTCTATGGCCTCAAAATCAATTGCTGGTTCCATAACAGAGCTACTGAAAGACAATCAAGTGTACACATTGAGCATATGTATGCCCCTCTCTTTTAGAGAAATTTTATAAGAAAATGCTTGACGATTAGAAGGCTCCTTTTGTTATCTCAAATACAAGTATAAATAATCACATGGTACCTTTAAAGGAGTGTGGTGCACAAGAAAAACATGCCCCACTGTTTTAGAGAAAATTTATGAGAAAATGGGTGGCTGTTAGAAAGGTCCTCTTCATCTCAAATACATGTGTATAAAGAAGAGTTGGGGGGTGGGGGGAGACACTTGAGTCATATCCTGCTTTCCATTCTTTCTTGTTAATCTATCAACGCTTTATGCATAAGACTCAGGAGCTGATAAGGAAAGAAAGAAAATCAGATGGATTAGAAAAAGAGATTATAAATAATATTTTAGTTTCTTATGTGGATGTGTTCGGCTAAACTTTACTTTTCATAACAAGAAAAATCTGGGACCAAATTCAGACCAAACATGAGACAGCAAAAATGAAAGAAAAGGAAATTGAAGAATAAGAGAGATTAGAAGTAAATCATGTCATATAGAAGAAACAAAATAAAGCACAAACTTTACTTACCATATCATTACAGCCCTGTAGATCTAAAAAAATGTTAAATATATAATTCTAAAAGTGGTAAAAAGATTTTGAGGCAATGACTCTTAAGTAAAAGCCTATTTAAATCCATAAAAAAAATTATATTCACTATTCAGTCTGAAATGCTTTAACTTGAAAACCTTTCTAGAAGATGAACTATCTAGCATAAACCGAAATAATTTGGAAATTAACATAGATATAGCTGAATAGCCATTCTCCTTGTAACGACATAATCGAAGACTTGACAAGATTGCCAATTACCTAATTGGTAAAAACTACAATGCTTGTATTAAAAAAAAAGACAATTGATTATTCGCCATTGATCCTTAGTGGTAACTTTTGTATTGACCCAAGTGCTTGCCCAAAAAATGTAGCCAGAAGATATTAACTGGAATCCTTTGCCCTGTTTAAGTATTCAAGACCTTCTCAGTGCATGCACAACTGATGTGCAACTAAACATGCCAGCATGGTGAGGGCCAATCATGGTGTTTGTGATTGGATGATGGGTCTTAAGTGGTGAATTTATGCGGATTTGCATGGGGCTTAACTGTCGTGTGTTGTAGAGATATTGGGTAATCAAATAGGGCCATGGATCCCAATTAATACCTTCTAGCTGGACGCTTAGACATGACATTCCTGAAAATGGATTGTAATGCTTACATCAAACTTGAAATGTTAGTTCTTGGCATGACTTTTTGGAATGATCTGTTAGATGAAGTTCAGTGGAAGTGATTGCAGTTCAACTTTCACTTTATTTCAAGTGAAGTGTTCGAACACGTATCAGAATTTTTTTTTGTTCTTTTTCTTTTTTGGTAATATCTTTCCTCTTTTCTTTCATGCTATATTTCATGAACGCATACACATGTATATATTACCAAAAAGTTCTGTTGGCTGGGCCATTTAGTCTAACAAGCAATACATTGATATCTGTAAGTTGTATTGTATGAAAGTGTCTCAGTTCTGGGGTCTGCAATATCAGGCACTTCGGAAACCCATACATTTGACATATATTTCAAGTTCTTAGGAATGCTAATAACCATATTAGTCAAATACCTGGTCATCTAAATATGACCTTTTATTCCCTCAGGAAACAATTGTAAGGAGTGCTGCTATAGACACTGTATTCTTGTTCGTTTGAAGGGCCCATTTGTTTCTAATGCATTTTTTATTGTTTAATACATATTTATACCCAAATTTTTGAGGCCATTTTATGAACTTTATGTGTTAGGCATGAAAGCTTGCAATTTTGATGGCACTCTATCTTTATGTGTGTTTCCCAGAATGTAGACAGCCTTCATCTTCGATCTGGTATACCAAGGGGAAAACTTGCTGAATTGCATGGAAATTCCTTTAGAGAACTTTGCCCTTCATGTGATACTGAGTATGCCTTTTAACTTTGTTCTATTCCTATAATGTTATGCTTAGCATTTCATGGCTGTTTATTTCCTCTCCATATCCTGTTTTTCTACACTATGTGGCTGACATTATTTGTACTTGAGTCAAACATGAAAACAAATCTGTTCTTCTCACTCTTTGATGCTAATATGTTTTATTACTGAAGGTACCTTCGAGATTTTGAGGTTGAGACCATTGGAATGAAAGAGACATCAAGACATTGTGCTGAGACGAAGTGTGGAGCCAAACTTAAGGACACAGTTCTTGATTGGGAGGTGATGTGCTGTTGATCTAATTTGTCGCATTTCATTAGCCAACATACATAATGTAGATGCATTCATTTTGCTACTTATGGAATGATTCTCAATAGAATTCTCTTTTCAGGTTATTCTCGATAATTCTAACAGATCATTATAATTTAGATTATTTGAACAAATTGTTGCTCTATTTTAATTCGGAAGGACATCTGAAAGTAATCAGGTGTTGGTTATTTGAAATTGATTTTCAACAATTTATGTTTCACGATTCACATTAATGTAATTCAGAAAGAGATTTTTTTATTGTTACTCTATTTTATTCTGTTGAGGTTTATGGAAGGAAATAATCAGCTTGATTGATGACCCAAAAAAAAAAAAAAAAAAAAACGATCAGCTTGATTGTTAGAACAATTATTAGAATGGGTTTTTCACATGATTCTGAAGGCACTGAATTTTCTTTATAGAATATATGAAACGAAACATCGAATCACATTTCTTTATAATTTTTGAAGTCTATACATCAAGATGATTGCTTCTTGGATATTTTGGAAGGAGCATCGTAGACAACTTACTTTGGACCATGCAAATGTCATGTTGGATTGGCCATAGTTGAAACTTCCACATCTCTTGCGGAATATTTCCCCTGATTGATACATAGGACTTAGTGTTAATGTCATTTAAATGTGAAATGCAGTACATTGTGAGGTATAGTACCTCACTAAATGCTTCTGTAGCATAGCCCTGATCAGAGGATAGCCATTGGATGAGTGCCCTGATTGCCTATAATAGCTCCTTGTTGAGGCTTAATGTCTTCTTTGTAGTGGTACTTTGGATTCAATTAGCAGGCTGCTCATGACAAATCATGAAATTTACAATTATCAAGATGTAAAACATACCAGTTGAGTAGACACTTCCCTAAGGATCATGTAGTTCTATCCACTAGGTGCAGCTCTCTATCCATCTACAGGTCCCATCTATCCTCAATGATCCAAATGTATGGGGATGCTTTCCTCTCACGCACTGCATCAATAATCTGCTGCTTGACATTCTGCATCTTTGGGTAAAGAAAACCCATCCATGGAAACTTCTCATTGGTCAACTATTCAGGACATTTTATAAAAAGGTTCCATTGCATTTACCATATGTGCATATCCCTTTTGGAATGCATTGATCTATGCAATCCCCTTGATTCTCATGTCATTTGCTGACTCACTGTAGTAGCTTGTCATCCACTCTTTGCATGTAAATATAGTTTGAGACCAGCTTTATTATCAAAGAGACTTCTTAAAGCTATGTGATGTCTGGCAAATAAGGTCATGACTAGTTTGAATAGCTCCTCACCTAGATTTTTGCTCATCCATGCAAGTACCTATGTATGATTGTACATATACTTTGAGATTACCTGCCCCTGTTCCACAACTGAATTCACCATGGTAGGTTCCTAATGTTATTCCTCATCAAATCATTACAATGGGCTGCATGTGGTCTCTGGTAAATATGTTGCATGTCTTCTAATAGATGCTCACCTGCTCGTGTGTATAGGGGGACTATTATCTGTCACTACTTGGACAATACTTTAGCCCAACATCCTCAACTACCTTTTTTATTAGACCCGAGATGTAGTTAGAATCATGGATCCGGTTAGATGTCTCAAAAGAAGTCATTTTCAAAAAGATGTTTAAAAGGACTTGTCATGATACACAAGGAAGTTGATGATGCTCCTAGTTGGCTTAGACAATCCATCACACATCAGTGTTACGTAATATAAACCGATATTCTTGTTTATATTTGTCAATCAACTTCTTTAGACCCTCAATTTCTACTTTCAAATATGGCTCATGTTTCTTACAGATAGTGGAGGCTCAATACCCAGACCCTGTTTCTGCACTTTGGTAATCATGTTTCGGAAGAAACTATTTGCCACAACCCAAGCTAGTATCTAACTATAATGGAACTATTTGGCTATGGCAGCCCATATTTCATGTTTCTTATCATTTTTGATATGGTCATCTATCCAAGGTTGCTTAGCCAATGGGTTTGCATAGATTGTTAGATTGATGTCATAAATGGTGGGACCTAACATGGTTCCCTTCTTTTTTAGAAATGTATTGAATAGGGATCCGATCCCTTCCCTACTACCTTTGGTCAACTGTTCTGCATAACTATGTGCTCTCTCCTATAGGCATTGGACCAACCACCCCTCTTGTAATGCAAAGGCTCAAACCATTCGCAACACCTCATGGCCTTTTCATTCTCCCATTATGCCTGCTTAGAGGCCTGAATGGCCTCCCGCATCTTAGCAGCCTTCGTATCGTTTGGATTAGACTGCTCACTTTTAGTGCCTTCATCATCTTTGCAATGTTGATCATCAGTCCCTAGTTGCCTTGCAGTCTTGCTAAGGTTATTCATTTTTAAACAATGATTTAAGTCTCGATGATACGAGGACTGAGATGGCCGAGACGTTTTATCCTAAAGAGATTCCGAAATTCTGGCTGTCTTGTTCCGTCCTATCTTAGGCATAATATATTATAATTTTAATTTTAAATTGATCTAATTTATCATAAAGATATAACTTTTGAAGTTTAAATATGTTTAAAAATTGAATAAAATACTAAAGCTTCACAAATAAATTTTTTAAGAAAAAATATCTTAAGCAAGTACTGGGACACCTGATTGGATCGAGTAAGATAGGATAGGACGTGGGGCAACTGGGACACCTCTGTCTCACAAGATTTAAAATCTTGTTTTTGAACACATTCTTCGCTTCCTTTAGACTTTGCGCATGGTCTCTCATTGCTTGTTTGATCTCTCAGAGTTCCTTGATATACTTCTGCACATCACATTAGCCATGCATCAGTTGTCATTTCAGCTAGGTGGTCCACCTCTTTTATTGTCTATGTTGCAATAATTGTACATTTAGCGATGTCTCTCTGAGTTTATTCTTTTGTGACGCCATATG
This sequence comes from Metroxylon sagu, assembly GCA_017589505.3. Classification (NCBI taxonomy): domain Eukaryota; kingdom Viridiplantae; phylum Streptophyta; class Magnoliopsida; order Arecales; family Arecaceae; genus Metroxylon; species Metroxylon sagu. The sequence goes on from JACVBY030000352.1 coordinate 343,580, forward strand.
ATATTGAGCTTTTTCTGGCCCTTCTTACCAGGATCCATTTGCCAATCCAAAAATATGTGCCTTTTGCTCCACTCAAATCAAGATTCATGAAAGACATTTTTGATGCATATTTCACTCTACTAGAAATTTTATCATATTATTCTCAATTTGTTAATAATTTTTGATATGTTATTTTTTAAAAAAATTAAAAATAGGCTATTTGTGTCGATTAACAAAATGCAAGATAAGTAGTTTAGAATTTTCTCACTAATTAATGCATGTTCCATGTTTCTAACAATTAAATCATTTTTTACTTTTTAAGTAATTCTTCTGAAAAAACTTGAAAATCAAAAAATTATATGTTAATCAATAAAATGCAACATGGCAATTTTAGAACTCATCTTGTTAATTATAAATGCATGTTCAATGTTTAGTATATTTAACTGGTCTTTTCTCAATTTTTTTCTCAATTTTTTTTATTTTTATTAATACTTTAATGCAAAAATATGAGTCAGAGAAAAATAAATTTTGTTGAAGAAAAAACAAGTTACAATATTGTAGGCTGGTGGTCTATCTTACAAGATATCCAAAATGAAAATAAAAAATTGTATGGATTCCCCCCCCCATCTTTTTTTAATTTTTGCCAACTTTAGTTTAAAAAAGAGCTCCAAAATGGAGTGCCCTCCCTTGCTGATTTGCTGGCAACCATGCATGGTGAGAGCGAAAAAACCGCCCTCCTCTTCTTCCTCTCCCCTCCTTTTCTCCTCTATTTTCTTACTCTTACATTTTGGGGTTCAAAGAGTCTTATGAGATGCCCAAAATTGTACCAAGCCAGCCCCCCTTTACTGTTTTCTTTTTAAAAAAAATTAAATAGGGCATTCTCATTGGGATGCTTTGGTACTGGTGATACCGTGTTCAGTATTGGTTGTTACTCGATGCCAATGTAGTTTGGCTGGGATGACCAATACCAACATCGTCCTCACTAAATTGGAGTCTGCACCGACCTCATTATCAATCCATCCCAGCTGGAATGCCCCATCTTGAGCTAGTTTTGGTGACACGGGCCTTGTCTTGGTGCTGGAATCCCAGTGGAATGGTATGGTGTTGGTGTTACGAACCCACTTTACCAGTTTTCCGGACCATGTTTGAAAGAGATACTAAAGAATGATGACATTTCTTAAGCTATTTCAAGGATGAAAGGAGTTAGATAGTTTTATTACTCACTGTTAATGAAGCAGCTTGTGCATTGGTGAAAAGAAGCTATTAGAAGGGTTCTTTTCAAATTTGGATTATTATGGGTAGCATCAATATTTTGATGGTGGACATATTTGACAGGCTATGAGTGCTTACGATTAAGCATTTGTATGTGATGTTTAAGTTTCCTCTATGTTCCCATGAATATGTCAAATCTGATGATCAAAGGTGAAAATTAATGAGGTTTGCTTCAGTTTGGTGCATGTCTTGCTATGCATAATGGTGAAGCTGGAATGATTCTAACATAGTTCTAGAACATGTTGATCGGGAACATCATTTCCATCTGGTGTTGTTTCTTGTTATAGACTCTTCATGTCAAATGTTCCCTATGGTGACTGGATCCTCTTTTGGCAGCTTTATCATGTATGGTTTTGACAATTCCACCTCCCACCTTGACTATATGAGTTTGACTTTCTTCTGTTATAATGCTATAGTAGTTTAAGGAGGAGCTTTTGGTTGATGATTTATTTTGTCGTGCAAGGTTCACAGAAGTGTACTAAAATGTCCATTAATGCAGATGGGTGAATAAGTCTGTCTTATAACCTCAGTCTAGTATTTGGGTCTGTTAGATACAGCTGGGTTAGTAAAATCTGTCAATAGATATACTAGACTAGCATAACAACAAGATGGGTTGTTAGTGAGCTCAAATTAATGCAGTATGCATCTAATAGTTAGATTTTGATCAAGTTTTAGTAAGCATTAAATTAGAGTCTCCCAAAAGAAGTTATTTTTCTTTCATGAATTCATTTGTAATTTGAATGAGAATACAAAAACGCTACTGTGAATTTTGGGAAGTTGTCAGGAATTTCTTAGTGGAACTACAATTTCAACTGGCATTTCTTTACGACAGCTAGTCCATACTCTCTAGTCTTGAATCATGATAACAAAACAATGCATTTTTCCCTTTCCAGGTGACCCAGTTCCTCTGAAAACTGAGCTGATATTTATATATTAACAATTTGTGAAATATGCATCATTTTTTCAGCATACTGAAAATCTAAAAAAACAATGAATCAAACCTAAATTATATTTATATGCATAGCCTTAGGTTACAAGTTGATGATTAAAATTCAATTATATTAGGAGCTTTACTATATTTTGATGAATCTTGTCCTGTCTAGATACTGGACTCTTGAAACTTCAAGAAGCATTTGCATATTTTGATGTGCAGTAGTCTCAATCTGTAGCTTCTACACATCTTATAAAATCTATGTCATCTGTGTGCATATTATGTCTTTCGTGCACCCGAGATGCATCACATATGAATGTGCTTACACATGTCGCAGGATGCTTTGCCACCTAAGGAGATGAATCCTGCAGAGAAGCATTGTAGAACAGCTGACGTTGTGTTATGTCTGGGGACTAGGTAATGGTCACATTGCACTGGAGGAACAATATTATCACTTATTCAGTGATCATTTCCAGACATTTTTTGTTGCCATCATCTGAATCATGGATTACAGTCTAATTATTCTCCCTAAATATTATGTGAGGAAGTCTGCTTTGAGAAAGTGGCTTAACTATTAATTTCCAATTATTTCATGTTATCATCCCTGCTTCTATTTATAGCAATATGAACATTCAATTCTCAAAAAGAAGTATATAAATATGATAAGTGCATGTGTACCAGTAGATGACAAACCAGCAACTGCATTCTGTAATTCGGAGTCAAAATAATTCTGTTTGACAAAATGAAAAGAATTAGGTAGTAAAAGCTGATGGTTAAAAATGCTGAATTTGAGAAAAAGGTTCTTCATATAATAATGAAGGGATATGCATCATATCGAGATGCTGGATGGAATCAACAGGGATGAAATGTCAAACCTGAATTTGCCAATTTTGTCTTTTATTTTGTCAAAAACAGCTCCTAGTTTTGCTGTACCTTCAAACATTTTTCTGTAAACATATTTTCACCTTTTCATTTATTACTGCCCTAGTATAATCTAAATTCTACTTAATATAAGCTAGTTGAAATGTAACACTGGCCTGCTTTCATTCTTTTTGTCTTTTTACTAAAGACAATGTGGAGGTATCTACCAAATTATGCGAAGTAGTTCATCCAAAAGGATATGGAGACAGCATATCAGTAATCAATATTAAATTCAACGGAAGATGGAGATACTGAAGGGCCTTTTGATTGCACTTAGAAGGACACATTACCTGATTCAGAGTTTGAGATGGTTTTCAAGGAAGGGAAAGATATAACTTCAGTAGTTCTATGAGAACATATACCCAATTTTCTACCCTATCAATTATCAAGTATGAATTGAATGGCCCTACTGAAAAGAAGGAAATTAGAGTATCTTTTTGGAGAGCTCACAAGATGCTTGACTTTCCACTCTCCTTTTTCTATCTGGCCATTTTCGTTTTTGAAATTATTTTTCCTATGGACTACACTCTTTATGTAAGTTCACAGTCATGTATGTTCCATGATTACATTACCCTTTTGATGCTTTCTGAGGCAACAGGGCCTTGTTTACTAACCCTACTCTGTGCAGTTTGCAGATCACTCCTGCTTGCAACTTGCCTCTAAAAACTATCCGTGGTGGGGGGAAAATGGTGATAGTAAATCTTCAGGTATATATAAACTAGCATTTCTGAATTTATCGCATTGCAGTGGTACTCTTTTTTCAAATGTTTGTCCATGAAGAACTCTGTATATAATAAAATATTGAGATGTGAACTCAAATTTAAAGATAAAACTGATGGAAGATGACAGCATGCAGGGCAATAAGCATCTTTTGTCTTCATTAGTTGTCTTGAGACTATCACATCTACATATCTTACTAGTTAGACATGCCTATGATTTTTTGCATAACTTGTTCCACCATGATCGTATTTAGTCCTTTGCAACAATAAGATAGTTTCATATGTTCAGGAGTATAGTGTCAGTGGATAAAATACGCGAATAATCTGCATGCCTCCACCATGTAGTAAATTGAAGCAGCTGCTTGCTGTACTGCTGCAAGATTCTGTCAATTGATATTGTGGTGCTGCTGCATTGAGTACTTTAGAAGTGAGTTTGGCAGAATCTACCTTATTCCCCTTTCTGGTTAACAAGTTGCTGCAGGATCAACAAAAAGAAGTGACATGTTGTGCTTTTGTTATGTTCAATCTTGTCAGTACTGACTTCTCCTAATTTGATCATTAACTACTATTTCTCCACCTATGATTAGACTGTCAACTTAAAAAGTGAGGGTTGTGCCAGAGTTGTTGTTAGCTTGAACATGTAAGTGGAACTATGTAACTTAAATTGTATCATATTCATCTTTTTAACTTGCTAACACTTGACATAGAATAATGTAGTAAAATGCATAAGTAAAGACTTTAAAACACCAAATAAAAATAGTATCTGAGTCTACTTTGCGACTCCAAAGCATAAAAACTGGACTCCTTATGGAACCTGATAACTGGCTCCTATTCAACTTACTTGACTAACATCAGAAATCCTATTTGAGAAATGAATCTATCAGTTGGGTGCCTGCTGCCATTTAGTGTACTGTACTATGAACTTTGCCATGAATATTAAGCCTTGCAAAGGAAGCTCCGTATGCAAAATAAAACTTGTTACCACAATCATAGCCAAACATCCTTTTCCTACTATCTGGGTTCAGCTTTGATAATTCTTCAGTCACCAAGTGCTCCTGTATAAGTTAACCTCTTAAGTCAATGATCTATTTCAAACATCCACCACCATCAGGTCAGGTTGTGGTGTCTCACATAAAATAGATGCCCTAACATTCACAAATATCAATTTTCATTCTGTGTGATACTTTAATATGCATTTTACAATTGTCTTTGAATTTAATGTCAACCCTTGTACCGTCCATTTATGACTGAATTTATACAAAACAAAATTCTCTAAAATCTAATAGGAAACTTAAGATGCAATAAAACTGTTTTTGTTCATTGACATTGAACTTTTGATGCTCTAATTACTTCTGTGTGCTCCTTCAGTGCTCTAGACAGCTAGATATTGTCCTTGAACATCCTACAACTTTGTCCAATGGGCAATCTAAGCTCTTGACCACATCATTCCTTGATTGCAAAAGTATCCATGCATACACAATCCAGTCAGCTGCTCTTTTATAAACAGGTCAATCCATTTCCTCATGCTTGTCATGCATCTAGTGCTTAAGGTCTCTGTACCTGCTTACTGGCCTTGTAGGCTTCATTGCAGATCCCTCTCTTGCCTGCAGTTTCCTCATCAAGGATTCAATATTTGATTCATAGAGCTCTGACATCAATTTGATAGTCACCCATATATATCTGGTCAATCTGGTCAACCTTCCATGGAACATTCTCTATCTAGAGTTGCACACCATAGCTGATACAATTTTGTTGGGAAAAGGCTATGATGGTGGGGTGTGTGTGACTGCCAAGTGGATTGCCAATATTGGCATTTCACCTTGACTAACAAGACATCTCATATACATGTTAAGTCTAATTATGATCTGTCAAAGGTTAAGAATGTTTTATGAATTATTCTCAATGTAATGTCATCCCTCTAAGAATTGGCGTCAAATTCTTGGTTCACACAACAACTTTCAGACAGAGAGGGGCCTTGCTGTACAACCTAGAATCATAGTTGGCTAATGGGAAGACTGAGCATATTTAATTTAACTGTTTAAACTCATTCATCCGAGGAGGATCATCCACAAAAAACTTAAGAACATAATGACGAATAGGGGAAGACGTTTGCACGTCATGTGTACCATTATAATGATCTCATTGGGACAAATAAAAACTGAGGAGCCTATTTTGCATACAATCTGATTAACTCCTCTTTTCAAAACCTTTGAGCAAATCCTAGCTCTTCTTGATCAAGGCTCCTGTTTCTTTGTTTGCATTATTGTAGATAATTTGATCATGCCAACTTCTTCTTTACCCTTTCATCCGTACATTGTACACCTTTTAAATTCCTCCATTATGCTTGTTTGAAATTTGCTTTGCAATTATACTAGACCTGCACCCTGACTTTGTTCATGTAGGAGATTATATGTTTCTAATGGATTCTTCATCATTTTTACCTCAACCATTATCTTGGCCTCTTTTGAAGCATTTGCCCTCGTTCTGTCTTCCTATTCATAGTACATCCACCTCAGCTTGATTTGCAATCATAGCAAGATTGAAAGAGTAAATTACTTCGCCAAAGATTGTGGTTCAAATTGAAGGGAATATTTACAAGATTGAAATTGTAATTACATATTATGAAAAACTGTGGTTCAAGAAGGGAACATTGGTGGATGAGTCATGTAGTTTATCAAAGAGCTAAATAAAATTATGTAGGGAGCAGGTGAACTTTATGGGGGATAATGTTTGGAAATATAAGAAATTTGAGATGTGGGGAAGTTGCAAGGTGCTGTCAAATATACAAAGCATACGTTTTCAAGCAAAGTTTGACTGGCAGTTGTCTTCTTGAATTTTAGCTAACTGAACTTAACTAGTTTGATTACTCTATATTATTCTTCCTCTGAGTTTATTATCTTATATCCACCAAAGAAATTAAAAGTTACAAGAAAAATATATTCACTTCTGTGTTTAATTCATTGACATTTCCACACATTTTTTTTAAGCACTAGAGTAACAAAAAAAATTGCATTTTTTTAATGGAAAATTTCCTAAGCAGTCTTAAGTATTCTATTTTAAATTTTTGCAGCCAACTCCAAAGGACAAAAAGGCTAGTTTGGTGATCCATGGGCAAGTAGATAAGGTACCCTGTTTTCTGATTATAAAGATTATCTCTTTGGCTATCTTTTTGTTTATTAATTCTATGTTTATCTTATACTATCATTTATTAAATTCAGGGTTGGACAATTTATGATATCTTTAAGGTTGCCTAGTCAATTTTTCTTTTAAAGTAAGCTATTTATTGTAGTTTTTCAACTGTTGTTATACTTTTATAAGATAATACACTTTATAGCAAGGTTTTAAATACCAATATCGAACTCCGTATTATTTTTTTTTTAGAAATGCATAGTATTAGCATGGTATCGATATTGATGGTATGTATCAATATTGGTGTCCCATGGGACATCCGTTGGGACCTAAAACTATGATGTCTGGTATGATTGGTACAGTACTGTTGATATTCATTAGTATGGAATGGTGTAAACCAATATGACTAGTAAGTACTGATATGGCTATTTTGCCATACCAACACTTGTACAGGTGTCAAGTTGGCATCAAAACAGTATGGTAATGGTCGTAACATCCCGTTTTGGCAGTTTTTGAAACTGTGCACTTTAGAATATCATTTTAGTGGGTTGTCTATCCAAATTCACTTCTCTTTTATGGATATAACCACGAGCACTTTGAGCAAGTAAAGAGTAAACATAACAGCTGCCAATTGTCTGTACTCATTTGTATGGTGATGCTTTTGCTTAAAAATAATTATTTAGAGCAAGTTAAGAGTAATTATTTAGGATTTCTATCCAAATTATTTAGGATATAACTATCAGTATTTAGAGCAAGAGTAAACATAACAGTTGCCAATTGTCTGTACTCATTTGTATGGTGATGCTTTTGCTTAAAAAGCAATTATTTAGTGCTTATGAGATTTGCCTTATTGTTTGAAACAAATATTATGTTAAACTTTAAATTGATAAAGATTTAACATGTTGTCACTGATATGCAAGACGTTAGCCTCTCTTTCATTTCTGGGTGGCATGGGCATCAGGAGCATATTACAGTCCCTGTTGTATATTAAAGCCGGCTACCAGAATGAAGAAAGATATATTGAAAGGAAAGAAATCAGTAAATATTGCCATTCTTATCCTAATGTCATCTTTCATGGGGCATTTACACCCATGGGTTGTACCATTAAGTGAATGGTTTTGCGTCCCCACATTTTGTTTTGTTTATGCTGAACGAGTAGATTAATGTGGAACAACTAAAACCGATATCTCTGTATTGCTTAGCCTGGTGCAGGCCCCATGGTACATTTCAATATACTATTTTTTTACTACTTTACTGGGTGCGTATTGGGTGGACTATCTTTCCATATAAGAAAAGTCAAAATGCAAGAAAAAAGCCCTCCTACCACAGGATCTCTTCCCCCCAGGTCCTCTCCTCATGCCATCCCATCGCATCTACCACTACCATCTCTACCTCTTCCCCTCCCTTCACTCCTGCAGCCCTCTTCCTCTGCTATCAGCTCTCTGCTCCACCGACAAACCCCTTCCCCGATTCCCTTGTCCTAATAGATGGGTTGGGCAGGTGGCCAACAAGATTTTGGTAGTTGTAGTCAATGGAGGCATCCGTTTGTGCTCTTGAGGGAGAACCATTAATGTTAGAGCCATCAACCTTGGGGGCACTGAAGCTGTCGAACTTGAAATGTTGCATTGGAGGTGTTGAGCAAATATCATCAATCGAAGGAAAGCAATCAGAAAAAGTTTTCCATTTCTTTTCAAATTAATGAAAATCAAAGCAAAATAGAAAGAAATCCTTCATATCGCTGCTCTTCTTTCTCTTCCTTCCCAAATCTCCTATGATTGCACTTGTTGTCTGCCGCACTTGAGAAGTGGTAATGGGTTGCCAAGGCCCACCCTCTACCTTCCTCTTGAAGGTGAGTGAGGTAAGGAAAGTTAATTGAATGAATTGAATCAGAGCTAGGTCTGGAAATAAGAATAGAGTTTTAATTTGGAGGGTAGGGTTACGATTTGACATCGGTTATGTAGGTGAGAAAATGGGGGAGGGGATGGCAGTGATGGGAGGTGAATAAGTTCAGACTTTGGAGAGGAGATGATGGTAAGTTTATCAAAAATGGTAAGGTTATCAAAGGTATTCCATTTTGTTGTTTCTTTTTTTCAATGAGCTTTCAGGAAAAATGAAATTTTGACAGCAACTGATAAGATTTTGTGTTTGAAGTTTGAAAGACGTTGAGATGGTCTCTAAAGATTTGAGAAGGTGGAGGAAGAAGAGGGAGGGGCAAGACCATCAAGTTTTTCCTTTTTTTCGATTAGACTTTTCTTAACTTGGAGAAAGTCCGCTGAATTTGTGCCTGAATGTGTGGCAGAAAACATATATCAATCTGTTCTGTGGGGCCCATGCCAATCTGAGCATTTGTGTGATATCAATTTTGGTTGTTTTTTATGTTGGCCTACGCATCTAGTGGTAAATGGAACATAGAGGGGTAAAACTGTCTGTTTGATGGTATGGATCCCAAAGGCATAAATGTGCCAGGAAGATGCTATTCACATAAGACTGATAACTTCACTGAATTTTCCCATAATTTTCCCTACTATTAAAGTTACTTTATAAAGATTAAACTTTTAATTTTGTCCCTCTTTTCATTTATCCTACTATTAAAAAAAAAAGAGATCAATGGACATCATTAATTTTCATCTGTATTTGGTTATCCTTGATTTTTGTTGCTTTATTAATGATGGAATGAGTCAGAACAGGTAATTGCAGGTGTCATGCATCTCCTTAATCTCTGGATTCCTCCTTACATCCACATTGACTTTGTCCAGCTCACTCTTTCTCATTCACCAAAAAGTAAGCCTAAACTCCTTTCATCTGATTTTCTAGTTCCTTCAACTTTTGTTTGAAGATTTATCATAGACATGTGGCTAAAAATCAAGGATTCTATGAATGTTTCAAGAATGTTGGTTAATACAAACTGCAATCGATGAGAAATTGTTTATAGTTTCTCAGTGAAAATTTCTATGTTCTATGGCCTTGACCTGTGCAGCCAGCATTGTAGTTACATATAACATATCAATGCAACTTGAGCAAAGTGGAGTTTCTTCGTTCTCTCTGATGTCTCCAACTCACTCCTTTTTATTTGTATGATATTTTGATGCAGCATGCACTAATAATTTACATGAGGATGGATTTACCCTATAGCATATAATAGTCTATAAGAATGAAAGAGATCAGAGTGTAATAACAAATACGTCTTGAGAAAGATTGAATTGAAACATGCCATGGTGTTGGCTAATATTTAAGATGATGATCAGAATCCATAGACAAATGACCTAATGCTTGTTAGGAACTGCCAAATGGAAGTTATTGAGGTTTGTTGGTTGAATTAACAGCATCACTGAAGACAAGCTGTGATGTAATAGGAAACTAAAATTTGCATACAATGATAAAGGTAACGGGATTGAAGTTGCTGTTAGGTAAGTTCATAATTCAATGAACGCTGGCCCATGTGGATCTGCTGGTTGTCATAGTTGATGATACAGAATTTGCATCAAGGCGTAAATGCTAACAAACTTAGCTGGCAGTGGAGCTTTGTTGGTAAATTTGACTTAACAAGATAAACTACTATATGAGGTTTAGAATTGTAATTTGATACTATAACAGATGATGCCAATTATCTACTTAAAGCCACCATGAATGAGAGAAGAGTGAAAAAATGTAGCTTAATATTATGAATGAGTACTTAAATCAAAAGACTAATATGGCGTGAAAGGAAAATGCATAGAAAGTGATGACCTCAAAATTTATTTACCTCGAAAGAAAAAAAAACTTGCTATCATGCTAAGTTTGTTTTTTTTTTTTCCTTTTTGTGGGAAGCATAACATGCTTGTAATATAGGTGTGATAGTTCTTGAACTATGAAGTCCGATTGATATTGCCGGAAGCATGGTGCAAGATAAAACAAAGCACTATGTATGTGAACAGATGTGAACTGAATTGATGAAAGCGAGTGATATTTCAGATATTTCAGAAAAGGAGAAAACAAGTTACTTAACATGCTTAATAGGTGAGCTGAAATATATGACGCTAAGGTAGTTATATGCTAGAGGTCTACACTCTAAGCAAGAAATTTGAAAGGTGCAAGGATGGACACAAAATGACTTGTGGCATACACTAACGTAAAAGCTGTCATACTAAATTAATGATTAACATGGTGTAAGCATACTAGTCAAACAAGCTGATCTGAAGGCAAATTGATGACTTGTGAAGTAAGGTGAAGCATCAAACTTGAGAAATGAACATTGCTAGGCATGTGTTGCCAAGATGTGAAACAATAGGAATGAGATATGTTGGATTAGTGTATTAATTTGAAGAGGCTGAAGGTGGACTTATTGAGAATAAGTCATCAAGTACGAGGAACTTGGACATGCACAAAGGGACTAAAGATAGGTCTCGAAGTATTGTGTTAGCAAATCTGCAGAAATCAAAGAAAAAAAGATTTATGCATAGGAAGTAGGAACCAATAAATATTTCAGATTATTGAATGAAGCACATAGTGGGCCCAAAATATTCAATGAAGCAAAGTTCATAATCTTGGTATTGGGGACCATACTGGCCTCGTATTAATATGATATGATACCGGGTTGAACCATAATGACACTGGGTACGTAGGTGCGTGCAGGTTTGGTGTTGATTCAATATTTTTTGCCCTTTCTTATTTATTCATTTTGGGTTTTCAAGATTATTTTAAAATTTATAAATCTTCAAATAATGGTTTTAAGGATTTTTTTAATGTTATTCTATTTTATATTAATCCCAAGAGACTGTATGATTGCTTCTTGGATGCAATTGCATTAATTAAACATAGATTTGTAATAATTAAGATAGATAATACATATTTTTGAGCTTGCATATGTGTGTGTGTATTAAATTGATTTGAACTACAAAATGCATGCTGAGATGAGGCCCTTCATGGAGTGACTTTGCCACTCATAGACATTGGGGTCTTGTTTCATAGGTGGGATATATAGGTTGACAGTAACAAAGATAAGGAACTAAGGTGAATGCAAGGTAAAGATTGGATGGATGGTTTAATTTTGAGGAATGAAAAATCAGTCTAAAAATTGCATCAATCATGGATAAGATTTTAGATCATAACTTTAAATGGTTTGATCATGTACACCAAGAGAGGAAACCTTTATAATGTGGATTTTAGCAATGAGAAAAGGGACTAAGAGGAGGGCTCCATAGTTTTTTGTGCACTTTGTCTATAAAGTTTTCTAATATGATTTTAATTTAAATCATGGGATCCTATCCTTCTCTTGGTGCACTTTATTAGAGCTCTTTTGCCCTAAAATACATTAACAAAATAGTTTGGGAACAGCCACTTATCATATGTTCAATTTTCCTGTTATCTTTGTTGATCCAACATATCCACATTACTTAAGAAGGACAACTTTTAACTGGAAGTCTGCCTAGTTTATCCTACTACTTTCATGGTTTTCTTATAGGGGTTTCACAACTCAATTAGCTGTCATTCATCCATTTCTAATCTTTATAGAATCTCGAATGTATGATGAAACAATAATATGATCCTTTAATTAGACAAACTATAAAATCTTGTGTCTTCAAGCAAATCTGCTATCCACCCTTGGCATAGTGTTGAGTATTTGGATATCAAAAATTATAGCTATATACTAAAGTGGAGCCCAGTAAGGTTCTCTTTCAAACACGTGTCTCGATTGTAAAAAAAAAAGAAAATTTAGGGGGTAAAATTGAGATTTACCATGACTTTTCTCCAGATGTCTCTCTAGCTACTGGGTTCCATTTCAAACACGTCTTGATCATAAAAAAAGAAAATTTAGGGGGTAAAATTGAGATTTAGCATTGACTTTTCTCCATGTGTTTGTCTAGCTCAAAAAAGTTATATAATAGATCAATTTGAAAAAAACACTCCTTGATACAGAGAAAAGAATTTGAAAAAAATCAAGCGTTTAGAGATGATCAACTGGCAAACAAAGCAAAACTCATTATTTACTCTACTAAAAATGTTAGAAATCACGAGAAAGGTTCCAACTTTAATAGAGTTCAAGAACTATAATTAAAAAACAAAAAATTACCACAACAATCACCTTAAGAATAAAATTATCAAACAAATCATTGCACCACAAAGGAACTGAATTTTGATTGAAAAAAAAAACAACACATGATAAGACCAAAAATCCAAACTTTCCAACAAATAAAAACTAAAAGTTCAAAAAAGTTATAGAATAGATCAATTTGAAAAAAAAAAAAAACTATCTGATACGAGGAAAAGAATAGAAATTAAATTAAAAAAATCAAGCATTTAAAGTAAATTGACAAAGAAAACAAGACTCATTATTCATTCCACTAAAAACATTAGAAATCACGAGCAAGGTTCCAAATCCACACACATACTTAAAATTAATTGCAATTTATTAATTTTAATTTTTTTTAAAGAATAATAATGTTTGAGTTCCTCCAAATCGATAAAGAGAGAAACAAGATTTAATTTATGTCTAAAAGATAAAAAAGTTCTAAAAGATAAAAAAGTTCTTAGGCTTATAGTTGCATCTCTCAATATCTCCCTCTAATTGTTAATTGTTACTAGCCAATTTACAATCAACATCCAATAGAGAGGCATTGGTCTAAACAAATATTCTTAAGGTTTTCTTAAGCTTTCATTTTGTTGGTTAAATCATTGTTCTCATCAGGTTAAAATATTATAGGGGGTCCCAAGGTTCCTTAATGACAAAAGGCTATGTTAAGGTGCCTTTTGTTCTTTGTTATTATCAACATGTGAGAACTTGCCTTCTCTAATCACCATTTGCTTAAAGTGTTTTTCTTTGTTGATGGTTCAATTAAATAACACAAAGCTCAGATGGTGGCACATTGGGTACTTAAGAGCATGGCACAGGTTATAAAAAAGGTTATTAATGGTGGACAAGATTTTTCTTCAAATATTAAATATTGTGGCTGTATATTCAGTAGTCACTCCTCTAGATGAATTGAAGAGAGCCTCTTTCATGAGGATCTTTATGAGATCTACATGTCCTAACATATTTCATTTGGAAACTGATTATGATCCCTTTTAATGCCTTTTAATTAGGGTAGCAATTTTAATTCTATTATGAACCTAATCTTGTGATAGAATATATGGGTTTTTCCCCCCTCACAAAGCCCACCTTTCACAATTTTTGAAGAAAAGAGAGGAGAATGACATCCCATAGCCTTCTCTCTTTTTGGTCACTGATAGCTCAAAGTGACGTAAACTAATCTGAACCGAGCAAAACCGGATAGTTTCCCTAGGTTCCTAGTGGTACTGGACGGTTCACATGAGTTCCCAAACCAAGAGGCGAAACCAACCTAGCTCCACACTGGCTTGAATGGGTTAGGAAGACCATGGAATGAAGGCTTCAAAACTCTCAAGTTAGGCTAAAAGAAAGAGTAGGAAATCCATACTTGGAGCTAATGAGGTTCATGAAGATCTAGTTAGCAGCCAATGGAATGAGCTTGGGTTAACAAATTAAGGGATGGGAACTAGCTTTTTTCTGGGATCAAGAATAACATAGAATAGTTAGCACATGCAGCTTAGTCAGGAAAGAAAAAGGAAATTTCTGAATTTGTTTGTTTAAGCAAATAGGACTGAAAATGGATAAATCCGTAATCAATATATCTAGCTTGTAGGTTTCACTAGGTAGGTGAAGAGCGCATTGCACTTAAGGAGAGGAAGAGAGTCTCAAGCACTTTGGATGATAAGTTCCTCCATACAGTTTTGTCAGGCCTTGTTGCAAGCGACTGTTCATAGAGGCTTTTCAAAGCTTCACCATTGCACAGCATTTATTAGTTCAACAAGAAAGTAAATGTAAATGATCTTTAAAGATTTTTTTATATGATTGAAGACCACTAGTGGACTGCTTTCGGAAAATCATATGATTCAGATTGATACTGCTAGTTGGTGGGTGTTCTGCTAATGAGTCTACTTGCATGAATGATGTGGACTACTAGTCTCAAACAATCTTGAATCTTTGAAGGTCATGGGTTGGTGATACCCAGCTGTGATTCATGAAACTTTAGTGGCAAATATTGGATTGTATGCATTAGGCCATGATGGCATTAAGTGAAACGATTGGGCACCATACTAAGGGAAGTGTATTGTAAAACCTACGTGCATACTCTCTAATATATGACCCATGTATAGGCCATTTATTGGATGAATAAATCTGTGCATAACAATTATTACCAGGACTGCATGAGTTTAGGTTACATTTCCTCTCATGGTCTACCTACTATATATTCTTTTGGAACTTACATAAGAAACATGTATATTTCTTCTTATATGTTATAATATAGTTTTTCATTTGATGTGAGTTTTCATCAAGTTGATTTTGTGCATCCTTATATAAAAATTTATGAACCTTGATGATTTCACATTTGCTTTAAGTTTCATCATTGGATTTATAAAAATGCTACCAATCACTAAAAGTTTAAACCTTTAACAAATTTTCGTTGTTTTCAAAGATATCATGCTTAGGTAATTTCTATGGTCCCAAACTCTGCTGTCCTAAGAAGCTTTGGGCAAAAGTCCTGTTTGTGCATCTCTTCCTGTGGATCTTCTACTCTCAACTTTCCTGAAAGTTTGTTGGTTTCTGGAAATATTTTTGGTGTTGCCTGATTTTATATTAGGAAAGGTGAGAAAGCCTCACTTGACAAATTTGTTTTTATTATCTTAGCATTTTATTTATTGACAATGCAGAGAAAACTTATGTTCAATGGAACCTCAGAATTGCAAGCATACATGGACAGAGAGCCCCATTACCATTTCTCAAATCAGTGGAGGTAAAATGTAGAAATAACGTACATAATTCTATAACTTGTACATAGGCAGGCACACACATATTTACATGCAACATACATATATATGTATATAATTAAATACGTTTATATATTTAAGTGTGTTTGTTCATTAAGATGTTAGCTAAGTTTCATTTGTGGTCAGAGCACTTTATTGACACCAGATGCAGTTCTTTTCTCTGTTGATTCTTGGCTGATTGGTGAGGTTTTGGAAGTAGTTTTGTACTTGTATGGACAACTTAAGTTGCAGCAAACTTTCTTCGTGTGCATGTGTGATACTTGAAAACTGAAAATTTCTTTGTACAGTTTAGGTAACTACTGATCTATCTATATAATAGAGAAATCTTAGCCCATCAAAAACCAGCAAGAAACATTATTGGGAGGGTCAAGTGTGTTGCTAGTTCCTATTTATACCACCACCTTCCACTACCAGGGCATATTGTTTGCCCTAGGTCCATCTATAAATTTTAAGAGTATCAAATACAATGTTTAAAATCTCAGGAGCAATGCATGTACAGGTTGCATGCAAGTCCAAAATGGTACTAGTACGTACTGTACCATGCCGACACACACTGGTAGTTGATGCTGCCAACATAGCAGGCATAAATTCTTCTTTGTTCTTCTTTGTGCCAGCATGAATGGCATCCCTAGTATCAATCCTTCACTGGTTTAGTGCAAACAGTATGGACTGATAAATCATTGACCAAAGCTTTATGACATTTCTCCCAATCTTGTTTATATTTTAGGTCTTGCTGTAAGAAATTGCTCTCTTATCTGTCCTCCATCACTTGTTCTTACTGTTGCACCATTCTTGTGCAAATGTATTTATCTGAATTGTTTCTGGCTGTGCATTTTTGCTGAATTGTTGCCTAAGCCAAGCGACTTGAATGCCAACAAATACTAATTGTTGTTGGTTTCTTGTGTTTCTTTAGGGTTTTCTGTGCATGATTCTTTACTGATACCATATCAGTGGTATGTTTAATGATTAGAGCACAATGTTAGGTTTGTGGTTCTCTTTGCATCAGTGAGTTGCAATATGAGTGACATTGACAAGAATGCATTCTCTGATCCCAGATGAGTGTCTGATGAAGTGGATTCCCAAAATCTGGATGTGGCAACATGCAGGCACATGTGGACAAGCATGGATGCTCTAGTATGAAATAGAGTGTCACATGCATGCCATAGTATTTTAGTACATTATGCATGTTTTCTGACACGTTAATTAGACCTAGTGAACATGGGCATGCATATTCACCATCATATCTTCTTACTCCTATCCTTGGAAGAATAACGAGCAGTTTACCTTCTATGAACCTTCAATACCCTAATCTTATAACTAGTTTGTTATTGCTTTTGTTTCCCCCTTTTTCATTGAAATTGTAAATGTCATCATACTTTTGTTCACCTTTCAGCTTATGGATGTTCAGTTTACAAAATTGTTGGCCACTGAGTTCCCCAGTTTAAATGGTTATTCATTTGATGTTTTGGTTGTTATAATAAAAATACATGGTTCCATAGTCTTGCAGAATTTTGACCATTAGACCCTGACATCAACTTTATTTCTGTAAGGTTTCTTTTCCTGAGAGACCAGATTTGAAGACTGCTCTCCTACACAAGCAGCCTTTTTATTTGAAAAGGTGTGTTGAATAAGTTCGTTCAATGGACAACTAGGTTTCTTGCTCAGTTTTTGTATAGAATCTTCTTCTTTTTAATCCATTAAGATATATTTTCTTGACCTATTGTTTATATTGTAGAGAGACATTAAGGAAAAGGCCATTTAATATGCTGTTGACGTTCAACTTTAGTGATGGCTGTGGCTGTCCATGTACTACTATTGAGTGGCCCATCAATTTTCAGGTGAGAAATTCTAGGTTAGTCCATTAGATGTTCTTTTCTGTTTTACAATTTTTACTTTGTTTGAAGTTCTCTTTTGAATAAGAAAGACAAATAATTTTGACCTGTTACTCTTGACTTATTGTAACATCTATTCAGTAATCTTTTGGTTCTTCAACTGATGCACTCTGAAGTATTTGTATTAAAATACTAGCTCTCCATTGTTATGTGTCAGAAGTCTTGAACACATTGACCTACACTAAGATTTCTATTATAATGATCTTGTTTAGATCCACCTGTTGACAAGATTGCATACTAACGCATCATGAGGGAATTAATGTCTGTTAACAATTACTGGACTTGGCTCAATGTCCTTGCATGCTGATACTATATTAAATGCCACTGACATGTTTTTTATCTTGTTTTAGATGAATTTTAGACTGAAAATTGACAAATTTTACTCATGCTTTTGGAACCTTCTTGTTTTGGTATAATTATAAGGTATGCTGTACCAGTTAATATGCCGCCGTGCTAAGCATCTCATATCATATCATACCAGTATTGTATCGGTGCTGGTGCAAGGGGCATACCAAAACTCACTATGGGGAGGCGTATTGGGTGCACCAACTCAGTTAGGATTTTATTGGTATGCCCCTTGGTACCAAGATGGCGAACCATGGGTGTAAATAATAATAGCATATAAACTGGTTTGCAGACCTTTGTACTAATTCAATAGGATTGCTTTTAATCATAAAATTTCTGACATATATGCTATCATGTTCTTTGATTATGATGATAATTACATACCTCTGAATTATAACTGAAGCACATTATATGAAATATAGAATCTGAATAAGATACAGAAATTTATAGTCTCGCCATGCTGGTCTCTGTGGGCAGCTTTTCATTATAGGACCCAACTGCTTCCACGTTGAAATGATGAATGTCCATACATTGAAGAAGTAGAACTGAAACAACTACCAGAAAGAAAAAGAAGTTTAAACTATTTCTTAGATTCTTTGTATTGACAGAAATGTTAAATTATGGTCTGCATTAGTTTATGCCATCCTTCAGTTTAGTCCACACATCTTAAACTGACAACTATGATCCTACTTACGTATTTGTTTTTCACATAATGGGATGTCATGCCTGGACATAACGAGTGATGTTAAACTAATTATTGTCCTGGAAAGAATAAGAACAAAGAAAAAGTGCAGACACAATTTAAATTGAAGATAATGGGCACTTCATGCTGTGCAGGTTACAAAAGACAATTTAGTTCGTGATAAAAATGAAGTACTTCAGGAGCTAAGGGATGCAGCAGACAAGGAATCTCACTGTGGACAGCATGCTGTTTTGGAGAGGAAGGTCAATCCCAGGTCTGAAGTCGTCATATATGCTATCGTGACAAACATTCGTAGGTATAATGGTCCAGAAGAGCCCAATGGAGTACTTGATATCACCCCTAGTAGCAATGGTAATTTTGTGACTCAAAGGTGCGGTGAAGTTGTGAATGGCAGTCACACATCTCAGAAAAGACCCAAGTGGTCGTGAGCACCAACCTTTGTTCATCTTTGGCTCTTTGTTTTTGTGTATATATATAGATACCGGCATTAGGAAAATTCCAGTACACTGATAGAATGGAATTTGGTGCACAAACATGGATATATTGGGTGAATTTTGCGTGCTACCACCCAGTCTGCAGTTGTTATAAAGGAAAAAAGATGACTTGATAGATGATCCTGTGAAGCTCCGTAGTTTTTACAAGCTATAATATATTTAAGCAATGATATTCCCCAAAATTAGTTTAAGGATATGCTTTAATTCTGCTGCTGCTGTAAATAGCGAAATAAGTAATGTCTAGTTCCACTATCTTGAAAAATGTTGATTCATGCGTCTATCAACATCTTTGTGCTTATGCTAACTAGATGAATACCTAAAGTGCAACCTATTTCTTATTGATTGACTTGATCATAAGTTTTAAAGGATTTCAGAAAATGTGGATAGCATTCACAGAAGTTCCTGTTGGATCACACCTCAATCCCTCTTTGGTGAGGAGATATGCCAAGAAAGTAATCATTTGGCTCCAATTTGATCGTCCGACAAAAACCTTTAGACAACTGTTAATGCAGCACTAGCTGCAGTGGGGATCGTTCCTGTGGTTGCTGCCCTAGAAAAATCTATTCCGATCCTAAACTAGCTCAAATGCAGTTCAAGCTTCATTTTAGAGAAAATTCTGTTGGAATAATTCATGAGGGCTGTATTATATATCACAGCTGCGCTTATCTTACTCTGTATTCTATACTTTCATCTAAGTGCGTCGGCTGCTGCTCTGCCTCCCTTTCCGCGTTGTTGGAGCCCGTTCCGGTCAATGAAAGCCGCCCACGCCAACCAAAACCATCCATCAGAGTATAAGGTAATATTATTAATTTCGGGACGCTAGAAAAGCGCCGTTATATGATACATCCCGACTGCAGTCTGTCCTATGGTAAAGAACGTCCTTTACTTTTCGTTTTTTTCTTTTCTTTTTTTTTTTTTAACCTTTTTAACATTGTTGGTAATTTAACCATCTATAAATTCAACCACATCATTTTTTTTTTATAAAAAAAATAAAAATAATTTAGTGGAAGTAAACTAACAACACATTTTGAATTTATAGATTGCTGAGTTGTCAGCAATCTATAATCTATAAAAATAAAAGAATGCATGCTTTATTTTAGATAAAGAACTGAAGCCAGACTAAATACGATGCGTGGAGCTAGGACGTGTCTCTTGGCTTACAGCTAAAATGTAGGTTGTAATTGAATTGGATTAATTCGTTTCTGGAATCAATTTGACCCAATCTATATCAAAATTATTTAGATTAGGTTTAGAATCGAAAACATGTCTCCTTTGAGATATAGGTTAGATTTGGATCCTTAAATTTCTAATAAGAACCTGAACCAATCCAAATCTATTCATTATCAATATACTATATATTTCGAAACAATAATCTTCTAACATTAGAATGCTGATAATTCATATTGTTAGCTACAATTGTATGTGAATTATGAATCAAATGTTATGCAAAATATGTTTTTGATAATGTCTACATGTTGCTTAATATTATTTTATCACATAACATATTTACACTATAATTAGCTCATAACATATGTATATTATGAATTGTGCTGAATTATTTTTTTTACATGATTTGAGCCTAAAAATATGATGAATTGATAAAACTAATTAGATCTGATACTATTCAATTTTTTAATTCGACTCAAATATTGATAGATTTTGGGCTGAGCCCACTTCTAGTCTAATTTGATCTATTTGTAGCCTTGCCTAAAATTTATTGTTTATTGTGATTGTACCTTGAAATCTTTTAAAGTCAATAGATTTCTTAGTTTTCATAGGATACAATTTTTTTTAAAAAAGCTAAAAGGATAAGCGTTAAATAAATTTTTAAAAATATATTTTTAACTCTAAACTTACTTCGAACTCATGTACCATGATTTCTATGTAAAATAAATATAAAATTTGGTTAAAATAAAAAAAAAATATTTCAATATGGATATATGTTTCATAATTAGCTTATAACTTTCTTTTGATCTTTATTTTGAGTGATTTAAGATAAGAGAAGAAAAAATGAGATCCAATGAGAACAAGAGAGCTCGGTAAGATGAGCATTACAAAGGACAAAAAGGTTGGCTTCTAAGAAGAGTCAAAGTGATGGGAATCATAAGGATAATAGTGGAATAGGGTGGTAAGGGAGAACCAAGGGTTTTAGGGTTTTGAAAGAGGTGGTTGACGGGGATGAAAGAGATTGTCACAAGGAAATGGACCAAGAATACACTATAAAATTAGACAGAGAGTAAAATAGAGTAGACAAGAAGACTACGATTATATCTGCATCAGCATTTAAATCTAGAGAAAATGATTGGAAGTAATTCTTTGAAAGCATCAAAGGGTAAATTGAGACAAGGCTTAGTAATTTTACAGACACACCATGTTAAAATATAATAAAAAATATCTCAATACAAATAATGATAAATTCTACCAAAGGCTATCCACACTCAACATAGATCACTCTTAGGATTCATATATCCCATGGAAGTGCATATATTGCACTTCAAGTTATAAGTAGGATGCCAGTAGAGATTCAAAAAATCCATGTTTCTTTTGTAACTAAGCCTCCAGATCTAGATATGTCAAAGAGGTGAGTCGGCTTTGGCCTAGAATAGTCTAGCACAGCACAGCTGCTACAGTAGTTGTGCTGTACCTGGCATGGCCCCTCGTGGTCTATGCTAGCACAATGACTCATCACGAGCTGGCACAGCATGGCGGTTTGTAGCTCATGATTGAGCACAATCGGCGCTAATAGGCTGGCTTACGGCGTGACCCATGTTAAGCACATCAGGCCCAACAAGCTAGGCTCATTGAGTTAGCATGTCAGGCACGACCCACTGGACATGCCCTTGGCACTCTTAGGCTTGGCTGCTATTTTCTAAAATACCCCTCAAAATGGTTAAAAATAGCTAGTTAGGGGGTATTTTCATTCAATTATCAAAATACCTCTTTTCAACTGCCATAATTGGCTAGTCTTCAAGGGTATTTTGATCTTTTGATCAAGAATACCTATTTACTTTTTTCAGCGGCCATAAACGGCTAGCTTCCAAGGTTATTTGAGTTATTTGGAAGCCCCTCGACCTCTTTAATAGGCTCCAACCCTTCTTCCTTTTCCCACACTAAACCATAAACTCTCTAAAGCTCTCTTAAGGTCATCCTCTTACAAGCCCTCTTAATCTTTCTAAGATATCTTAATTTTTCGCTAGTTTCTAATTAGTTGTTTGAGTCTCTCTCTAGTCTCTATTCTTACTCTCTATCCTCTACAATCGATAATGTCTTATATTGGTAACTTTTACCAAACCTATGGCTAAGAGTTCGAGTTCGATGTTGACATGGTGAAGTATGGGGCATACCAGTCACAGACTGAACTTAATATCTCCAAGCTCACTACTGCTACTGGTGTCACATTGACCACCACGTCCAGAGATAGACCCAAAACTTTTGGAGTCTAGTTGCACTTCAACATCGAGAAAATTACTAATAAGGGGCTCTGTACAATCTGTAAAGTCTGCAGGAAATACTATTGTTGCAACACTTTCGGAGAACCTGTCACCTAGCTCGACATTGGAAGAAACATGAGAGTGTAGTTATTGACACCACCCAATCTTAAATTAGGATTAGCTAAGGAGGTGAGTTAGAAAAATTTTCTTATTTTCAAGAATTAAATAGAAAGAAATAATCAAAATTTATTACAGATAGTGAAATGTTTTTTGCTTTTGCTGAAAATTCAAGATTTGAAAAAATATATGAAACAGCTTTAAATCATATATTTAAAAAAGTTTTCCAAAATACTATTAATTCTAATTATTTTAAAAAATATTTTAATTATAAAGAAAATATAATTTTATATTTTAAAAATTTTGATAGTAGAATAGCACTTACGTCTAATATTTGGACAAGTGCTATTGAATTATCTTATATTTGTATTGCTATGCATTTTATTGATTGCGATTGGGTAATACAAAAAAGAATTCTTAATTTTAAATTAATTAAACATCTACGCACTACCACCATCCATGCTCATATCATGCAAATAGTATACGAGTACCATACACATGATAATTTTTTTAATTAGTTTAGATGATACATTTAATAATAATATTGTTGCTGAATTAGTCAAACCGCATCTGTATCCCATCTTAGATAAAAAATTATTGCATATTAGATGTACATGCCATAATATTTAATTATACAAGATGGTTTGAAAGTTATTGAATCATATATAAGTAAAGTTAGAGATATTATTAAATATATATAATCTTTAGAAGCTAGAAGATAAGAATTTAAATGTTTATGTTCCATCCAAAGATTAAAATGCAAAATTTTTTTATTAGATATAAAACATAGATGAAATTCTACATATTTAATGTTACACTTATGTTTTAAATAGAAAGATATTATTATGTATTTTATAATAATTAATTCTCTAGTGAACCTATATTATATTCTCATTGGATTAATTCTACTATTATTACACAATTTTTACAATGTGTTTATGAAGTTACTAATATTTTATCCTATGCTTATTATCTTACCTCTCCTCTAGTTTTGTAATAAATATATAATATTACCATGCTATTTTCCAAAATATAGGGAAACTGAAAGTTTTGAAAATATAATTTTATCAATGGAAATAAAATTTAATAAATATTGAAAAGAAATTTATATTTTCATTGTTTAGCTTTAGTTATAGATTCTAGAGTTAAATTAAATGGTTTATATATAATATTATAAGTCATTTATAAAAATATGAATTATAAAATAAATATAAATAAATTTAAAAATAAAATAAAAATAAAATTTTATTAAATAAAATATTTATATTACATAATTAAAAATATAATAAAGATAAAAGGTCTTCTATTTCTAAATCGAGCCTAGATAGTAATGGGGGCGGTAGTGGTGGTTTGGACTTCGTTAAAAAATTAAAGAACTGCTATTTCATCATCTTTATGTAATGAATTAAATATTTATTAAAGAAATAATTTTATAAACTTTCTAACTCAGGAAGAAGAAATAGATAATTTTGATATTTTAGTCTAGTGGAGAGTGCATGAGAATAATTATCTTGTACTTGCTATCATGTTCCAAGATTTATTTATTAGGCCCAAAGTAACTCAAGAGAAGGTGCATTGGTTTGATCAAAAACCTTAAAAGTTCAAAAACTATGTGCTTAAAAATAAGTGAACAATTTAAAACAAAGCATAAGTATAACAATTTAAAATTGAAACACAAAAGCCAAATGCTAGTTGCAAGGGATTCAATATAAGAGCATATAAAATAAGTTATAAAAATATAAATTAGCAAAAAAATAAAAGAGATACCAAGATTTTTATAGTAGTTTGGCACCTCCTACCTACATCCACTACCTAAGACTCCTCGTTGGGATTTTCACTATACCAATCTTCTTAACCGGATGAGAATTAAACATTTACTGAGTCTTTTTATCGGGTTTATGAGGAACCTTTACAATCTTTTTTTTGGGTTAGGGATAAACCCACTCTCTTCTTTTCATGGACTTAGCAAGAACCCTCAAACTTCTCTATAAGAGAAGGAAGAAACAATACTATCACAAAGAATGTAGATTTTCAATTATAGCAATAAACTTAGGAAAAGGAATGAATATGCATATTAGGCTCACAAAATTTCTTTTAAATTTTTTTTTTAATGATTTTTAACTTGTTTTTCCATATTTAAATCAGTCCACAAGTCCTCATTTTATAGGTTTTTTAAAATATGACCATTGGAGCTCAAGGGTAGCTCCAACAATCAAATAAAAATATGATCATTGGACTATCAAAGCCCACTGGTCTAGGGTTGGTCGATCGCTGGCCTATGGCTAGTCAATCGCCCATTTTGCAGTGATCAACAGCTAAGCCAAACAGAGAGCGATCATTTTGATTCTTTTGTGATTTGGCCAACTCCCGTCGATCGTTTCGAGGTCAGTTGATCACACGCATTCGATTTTAGATTTTCATGATTATTTTACTTTAATTATTAATTCAAAACCTAATCTAATTCATTTTAAAGGGTTTTGAGCCTTGTACACTTATTCTCCTATCAAATTTTATAATGTGACCTTAGAAAAAATAAAATTACAAATGAAATCTTTCCTTTAGACATTCTTGCATTTGTTCGTAGATAATCTTCTATTGTTTTTCTTCGACTTGAACTTCTTGCATTTTACTTGAGTTCTTTACAAATTGAGTATATACCAGATAAAATTTGGTCATATCTTGTTTTATTTCGATCATGGTACCTATCTTATCATTACAAACTCAAGCATTGCATTACCCTTCAATCAATATCTTGTTATCATCAAAACATATATAATGGAACCTTTAGGTTCAACACTACTAACCTCTTCGGTGTCCATAATATCATTAGAGTTTTTTTTTAGTGCAGAAGGATGAATAGTCAATGAGAGGAGAAGCCGATTGAAGCTCGATACGGTGAAGATGTTGCTCTGCCTCAAGGACTGATACAACTCAAAAGAGATGATAAAGAGCTCTCTCCAAACAATAATGAGTAGAGTAATAGAAGACTAAAGATGAAAGATGATGCGATCTATCATAGTCTTGAAGGCTAGGTGAGACAAATGACTGTGATGGTCATACCAATAGCAAGCCCTTAAAAAAGATAAGTATATTTAATTTATTTTATTTAGTTTTCAAAATTAATTTTAAAATTATAAAAATAATAATAAATAAAAAATTATCTAGTAGGTTAACCCATCAAGTTTGACAACTCAGGGTTTGGGCTATGTTAGATAAGAGATAAAGATGAAGATTGAAAACTTTCTTCTGAATGGTTATAAGACGAAGAAGAGGAATAAATAAAAGAGCAATGAGATGATGCGACCGTGATGGTAAGTCACTTGCCCACCTATAAATAAAGATATGCATATAATTTATTTTTTAAATAATATTAAAAAATTAGATGGGCTAGCATATGGGTCGGCACGTGAGCCATCTTGCGGGCTAGGCATGTGGGTTGGTGTACATGGGCCAGTCCAGCCCGAGATGGTCCACCTCGAGTTGGGCCTATGAGTCGAGCCGAGCTCATCCCCCGGTCTGATGGGTCATGCCGACATGGCCCACTAAAGGGCCTGGCCACCTCTATCCAGATCTCAATGTCGTGTTTTGGGATTATAAAAAACAAAGAAAGAATCAACAAACATGCATTGAAGTACACTAGAGGGCCAGGCCACCTCCATCCAGATCTCAATGTCGTGTTTTGGGACCGTAAAAAACAGAAAAAGAATCAACAAACTTGCATTGAAGCAAATTTTTTTTTGGACACTATAACCTCGTAACGACAAAGGAAAATTTTAATAAGATCTGGTTCCATTTCTAGTAAGATCTTCTACGAAATCTTATTTAAGATTATGATTTTAACACTAGCTACCTTAGATTTATACATATTTAAATGTATTTTTTGAAATTTCAATATTAGAATATGGGACACAAAATTTCTTAAAAAAAGTGAAGGATAAAATGCAAGAAAATTATGAAGTAGAGTAAAATCTATCTTTGCTCATGGGATATATTTTCTGCTTTGTGTCATGCTTTTATAGTTTCTCCACTATAGAGTCCCTTTTCTTCTTATAAATGAAAAAGGTATAAATGGTCCCTAGGTGGTAACAAATTCGGTTGGAAATATATAACATCTCAATTATATTCCCAACAATGTAGGTGCATTAAACCCATGTGCATATAAAAAGAGCAATTATTTAATAAACACAACTTATTTCATCAATTACACTTTCAAATAGTTAGTACGATGCATGATTAAGAAAAACATTAGCCTTTTGACATAACCATCACTAAAATTTAGGTACATCTATATTTGTTATTGTGTACCTCATTTTTTTAAAAACAATTTTATGTGACATTTAAACATCAATTTGTTCTATTCTTTAGTTCTTGAAGAGTTTTTTCATCTTATTCATTGTCAACAACATCCCGCAGAAAGAATTTTGTATATATTTAGTAAGGTTAAAATAGAAATTAGATGGCATGTATGTGAATGTTTACATGATGATCTCAACTCATGCATAGATGGCATGCATGTTAAGAAAGACTAGCGCATCAATGTAGCTATCTAGTTTATTCATAGTGTTCCATGCCAACAATGAAACCCCATCGAGAAATCCATCTATATATACATCCTAGTCCAATTTATGTTGAGGAAAAAAAAAAAATAGTAATAATGTACTCAAGAGAGAGAATACAACTGAAACAAAATGTTACCTTCTGATGTACCTTTTCAGTGACATCAGTCTCTTTGTACAACGTTACATCTCTGCTGGTGTGGCTTTAGCTTTACGAGCCTCGCTGACTTTTTTGTTGTTAGCCTCACTAAACGCTAGTGGGGTTAAAGTGTGCAACAAACTTTGTCATATGTCAATCAAAAGGATAGAAACTCTACATGCATACCTCAAAATAATGAATTGAACCAGACACAAAAATTTATTTTTATTTGTGAACCCAACTCATTCCAACGTAATGCCTGGGCTGTAAATTTGAAATCCGTCTGCTGATATTCATCCAACGAGGTAAAACTGTTTGGTTTGCTCTCGTCCATGGTCACGTACTTCATCTAATCTCGATGCGAGGATTCAATATCGGCTCTCTTGGATGTTATTGACCGTCCGATGTTGAGTTTTTTAACCGAGCAATGCCTAGGGATGGTAGCATATTTACCCCATGGGAGTGTGAAATTCTTTTGTCATGTTGTTTCTTCGTCTTCACCCTCCCGAGCATGCCAAGTGGATTAACGGACCAGTCGGCATTATATAAAAGTCTTACCCTCCTGGAGTTCATCATCCCCACCCCCTTAGAGTGAGCGAGACAGAAGAGAGAGAAGAGAGAGAGAGGGAGAGAGCAATGGCAGGAGGCAACGATCGCATCCCAGTCTTCCCATGGCCTTCGATGATCAGCTCTGGTAACGAAGAATATACCTATATGTAGAAGTACTAATGATGAGTGTTACTGATGTCTTGATTTCTTCTCTAGAGGCTCCCACTTTCTTCTCTCTTTCATCAAAGCCCACACCCTTTGCATGTCCACTGAAGGAATTTTCATTCTTTGGTTTCCAAATATACGCTAATTTCTCTCTCTTTAGCCTTTGATCAAAAAAACATTCGCATGGCATGTCCTTTATAGATATTTCAATTGATCTTCTATTTTCCACTCTACAATCATTTCCACGAAGTCTCTCTCTCTCTCTCTCTCTCTCTCTCTCTCTCTCTCTCTCCCTGTCGTACCTTCGTCAAAGCCCATAACCATCCATGGCTTGCCCAAGAAATAATATTTCCATTATTCTATTCCTAAAATATCATAATTTTTTAATCGCTCTCTCCCCGAAATCTCGCCCCCTCTTCTCCACCGCCACCTTCGCTTCTGCAACCATGTTATAAACATTATAAGGCGTTATGATTCGTTGTTCCGAGGTTCTGGATCTACATTTCTTACATTAACTTCTAATATGGACTCCGTTATCTTCTCTCGTCCCTCAGCCATAGTTGTGCATATTACGCTGCAATTTTTCATTATTTTCTTTGTGAGTGCTTTTGCTTTTGTCTTTTCTTAGCCTTTTGAGTTTACTTAGACTAGTTTTTGTTGATTAAATGCTAGACGACGCTATCAGAGCCATCGAACTGACGCAACTATTTATTTTAAAAATAAAAGGTTACCATAACAAGGCAGTCTTTTTGTTTCTTTCTAACATTCTCTCGTTTTCGTTTTTACTGACTGTAACTGTTGCGGCTGTGCAGAGCTGGTCGGGCCGAACGACGGCGGCGGGATCAACGCGAGCCAAGCCGATCCCACCGGAGGAGTCAGCGACATCCTGCAGGCCGGTCCATCCACCGGCACCCCGGTCCCTCCAGACGGCGCCGCCCCAACCGCCGCGGCCCCTGCTGCACAGCCCCAGGTCAACCTCCGGGAGCAGGATCGTCACTTGCCGATCTCCAACGTCATTCGTATCATGCGCAGAGTCCTGCCGATGCACGCCAAAACTTCCGACGACGCCAAAGATACGATCCAGGAGTGCGTCTCGGAATACATCTCCTTCATCACTAGCGAGGCCAACGAGCGTTGCAAGCGGGAGCATCGCAAGACCATCACTGCCGAAGACGTTATCTGGGCCATGGGAAGGCTGGGCTTCGACCACTACGTTGCCCCCCTCAGTCTCTACTTGCAGCGCTATCGCGAGAATCAGGGCGACCTTCGCAGCGGCCTCCACGGTGAAGATTTTCAGATCATCAAGCACCGCCACCGCCCCCCGATCACGGACACCGTCAGCGCCCCAGTGCACCATGCGCAGCGGCTCCAAATACGCTCGTCGATGCCACCGCTGCAACTGCCGCTGCCGCTGCCACCGTCACCTTCATCAAGCCTCAACGTGCCACCATCTGCGCCACCTCCTCCCATCAACCATCTCCTTGAACAAGGCTCTGAAGCAGGCTACTTTCGCAGGACGTATGGGGGCGGCAGTGGTGCCGGGACAAGCAACTCCGAGGCTCCACCCATGCCTGACTTCTTTCCCTAGAAGCCCTCAACTATTATATATGGTCATAGCACATAATATTAGTATGCAAAATATATGGTAATAAGTGATGGGAGAGCAGGGATGAAGGCCTTCTTTGAGGGATTAGTCACGAAGAACAGAAGGTGGACGAGCTTTTTTTTTTTTTTTTTTTTTCTTCTGCTTTTTTAACCGGGCTTTAGCTGTTATACTCGGGGTTTGTTGGGAAGGGTTTGGGAGTGGAAACTGTGGGAAGAGGGTGATGAACATGCATGATTTTGTGGGGTGTGGTCGATCTTCTGGTTTGATATATGGTATTGTGATGTTTGTAGACTCTGTTGTTCTAAATTTTCTTGTAAAAGAAGAGCATCTTCAACACTCGCAGTTTGAATTCTTATAAGGAATGAAGATAGCTTGTGTGTCTCTTTGCCCTTGTCTGCATCTCTCCGTTATGGTTTTGTTCTACCTCGTTTCTATCGGGGATGGAGCTTTCGTCCAAGTTACTTCCAAGTGGAAGGAAATTGTTCAACCGAGACAATGTTTGTTAGGTTAATTTGGCACCTCTCTTCTAAGGACCTGCACTTGGAGAAGGCGCACGGTTCTCTATGCAAGGAGTAATGTTTGGTGGACTATACTACAAGATAACTTTAAAGAAATAATTAATATATCATACGTTTCATTAGCATGATACCGTCTGAATCCAGAAAATGTAAAATCCAAGTGTCCTTAATTGGTGCAACTAGTGCCATGTTGAAGAAAAATGATTATCATGTGAGGTGGACTATAAGACTTAGCGTTATGTCCAATTTTGTAAGGATTGCCACAACATGCCATACTTAGGTTGATAATTTTATGGAATGAACAACTTGCTACGAAATGAATGTAGACTATAAGACTTAATCTAATAAGAAAAATGATTATAATGTCTTCTTGTTTTTATGGTACCGTGATGATTGGAGACTCTATTGTTCTAAATTTTCCTACAGAAGAAGGGCATCTTCAGATCTCGTAGCTAGAATTGATACAAGGAATGAAGATAACTTATGCGTTTCTTGGTACTCGTCTTCATCTCTCTTTCATGGTTATGTACTATCTCGTTTCTGTTGCGAATGAGATTTCGCCAAACTTACCAGCCTACACGTGGAAGGAAAGTTATTCATCCAAAACAATAGTTGTTAGATTAGTTTGGCACCTCTCTTCTGAGGGCCTGCACTTGGAGAAGGTACACGGTTCTCTATGCATAAGTGTAATGCTTGGTGAACCAGTCCACAAGATGGCTCTAACAAAATAATTAATATATCAGTATGGCATCCTCTGAATTCATCAAAAGTAAAATTAAAGTATCTTTATTAGGCAGAAGTAGTGCCAGGATTCGCATGACGTGGACTATAAGACTTTATCTTATAAATTGGCGTGTCGAATAACATGACTCTATATAACAACATTGCTAACAGCTCTGATTTCAGCAACCCACTACAGTTCTCTATGCACAGAATATTGCTTGATGGACCAGAGAATGAGATGAGTTCAATGACAAAGTCAACATATCATACCTTTTCGAGTAGCATGATAAAGTGGCCTATCAAATTTTATTGCTCTTTATATAACAGCAATTTTCGGGGCTGTGACTTCAACGACCCACTATCCTAAGTAGATGCTAGAAGGGTCAAATTTGGATCAAAATCTTAGCTTTAAGTCCAGTGGGAACAATGTACAAATTGACCTATCTTGCCTCAAAGGCGTAGCTCAGTTAAATCCTTCAAGCCGTGTCACAACCACACTTTTTTTTTTTTTTTGACTGAGGTGTCACAACCGCACATTGAGATAAGCTCAACTGATATTATCTGAGCCGAACACCGCGAGGACCTCATAGTGGAGATGAGCTCGGCCCTCGAGGTAGAGTTAACCACCATGTGGGGCCTAGATGCCAAGAGTTATCCCAACTCGATGATGCTAGTTAAGCTCTGGGCAAAGCAACAACTCCCCTGCAAAAACAAAGAGGTTGGTGACTTGAGACAATGGCCTCCTCTAACACTTGGCATGGCCTCTGGTCTCATATTACCTGCTAACAAAAGGAACTAAATAAAATTTGTTTTAAGCCGTTACCTCATAATAGCATCACTTAGATGCGTTATGTGTGCATGCTTTCCTGGATTATGTGCAACTTGAAGTCTTCGTTTGGTTCAACCGCACGAAAGGGTCAATTAGTATCACCATCTGGTCATCATGCATGTGAGTCGACTGCATGATAACTTCGTTTCTATATAGCTTCCTTTCTATGCAGAAGACACACATACACACACACACACAGAGAGAGAGAGAGAGAGAAAGATATATATATATATATATACACACACATACATACATATATACATATATAAATACATACACACACATACACCTATATATACCTATATATATACACACATACATACATACATACACATATATATATAGACACACACATATAGTTTTCATATTTTATCAATATCTTTGTTGTGGTAGAATTAGATAAGGACAACTTTGATTAACATAATTTGATAAATATGAAAAGATAAAATACAACTAGGGCTGATTGGGTATTGGTTACAAGAGAGAAAAAATAACCTCAAAATAGGAGGATAAATTGTACCATGCTTTTGGCTACATATATGGATGGTACTATAAATAATGAGAAGTCAAAAAAAAAAAAAAATTCAACCTAGCTAAGAAATATTATAAGGCAACTGCCAAGTTAGCTTCTTCAATATTTATTGAGAGGATGAAACATGACACATGTAAGATAGGGACCTGCTTTTTTTTTATGAGGTATGCCTTCCATCTAGCCATGCCATGCTCATCGTGAAAGTTATATAATAAGTAAAGGTAAAACAGGGAGGTTCAAGAACGTAGGAAAAACTAATGCATGGCAAAAGATCTCAAGATGCTGAAATATTATCCAGGAGCATTGGATGTACAATAAATTTTGAAGGGATTGGAACCCTTCCCAAACAAGTTTCAAAAGTAGTACATGTTTTGTTGAATTGAATTTTTGTGTTCTTAATTGAAAGTATAAGTGCACAAATTTTATAATAATTCGAATTCTACAGTAAAGATGAAATTATCCAATAGTTATATTGTGTATTTAGGAGTAGTCAAAGGTATAAAGTGTGCATTTAGGAGTAGTCAAAGGTATAAAGTATGCAGAAGATAGCATTTCTCTGTGCTACTGTAACTTCAACAGCTCACTACCCTAACAACTCCATTTATCTCTTACCGTGCATCATTGCCTTTCTTTGTTTTTTTTTTTTTTTCAGTACTGCAATAGTGATGTCAAACTAGATTTGGCATTAAGGTCGGCTCTCTCTTTGATATGTCAAACTAATTTTTTGTTTTTATTTTCTACCTTCATTTTTTTAAAATAATTTTTATTTTTTTATTTTTTATCTCTAAAAAATATGTTTGATATATGAAAATAGAAGTTATATTCTATTTTTTATTTTCATCATTAGCAATATCTTTTAAAAGGATAAGAAAAAAAAAATTAAAGATAATATCATTCACTTTTATGTTTTTAAGTTTTCCAACTTTTGCTTTTTATTTTCTTCTTTATTTTGCTCGAACACAATGAAAACATCTTTAAACTGTTTTCTATTTCCTACTTTCTTTTATTTAAAGTTACATTTCCTAAAAGCTACTTTCATTTTTACTTATCAAATGTATTTTCATTAGTATTTTTTATTTTCTATGAAAATAAAATGAAAAATAGAATTACTCTCCCAAAAAAAAATCTATTTTAATAATTAATATTTTCTAGTATTATAATAATATTTTAATATTTTTTAAAGAAACTTATATTATAAATTAAGGATGAGTAGGTGGTATTGCCAAGGCAAACTTGACTAGATGAGAACTCTTTCTTTTGCGCTTATCCTCAAATCATTCAACCTCCATTTTCTTATCCTTAAAATACATCCAAACAAGGAAAAAAAATTATAATTATTACATAAAATAAAAAATTCAATCATTAATGGCCAATTTTAATTAAATCTTTGGGCCCCACTTGGGCTATGCTAGCAGAGCCGTGGCCATAACCCTTTATTTCAAATATAAAAACTCATCATTTAGGGTGTGTTTGATGCTTACCCTGAATTTTGGTGGGGTTGGATTAATAAAAAGTCATCATTACATTTAGAATGTATTTAGTGCTCATCTTAAATAGAGGTGGGTTTGAATTAACAATCTAATTTTACCAACTTTCCAATCTCAAATTTTCATTAAATTTGATAATTCAATTTCTTTGTATATACCAAACTAATATTTTGATGGAACACGTGATATATAATTTTTTTATTTTTTTAAACACTGAATTGAATTAAAAATTTAAATTCAATCAACCCCATCCATCATCCCAAAAACGGCTTTACTGGGCAGTCTTTTTATCATTCTCTCCGTCTTTTGACGTCCTGCCCTTTCCTTCCTCGCGGGCTTCTCCGACATTCTTCGGTCCTCCTCCCCAAATAACGTGCAGGTCGTCGCTTAATAGCCAATCCGCTTTAAGATTCCCGTCGAAAATGCTGGAAACTTTCTCACGTGGCAGCCCTAACTGGCCACCTGTCCTCGTGGAAAGCAAGCCGGTCTTGTTGCCTTTTGAGCGCTCGGTGGCCGAAAAAGATATTAATGCCTGACAGCGAGGGAGAATGCCGACCACGTGTCCCCGTGGCAGGGGATGCACAGGCGGCGCTTTGACGCCCCTCCTTGGCTTCTTATAAATGAATTCCTTAACACTGACTCAACGCTTGCGGCGGAGAAGGATGTCGAGGCCGTTCGCCGGCGGAATCAAGGCGAGCCAGAACGGTCCCGCCGGAGGGGTCAGCGGTCCATCCGACGGGACCCCGATCCGACCCGGCGGCGCCGCCCCGACCGCCACCCAGTCCCGGGTCGGTTTCCGAGAGAAGGACTGTTTCCTGCCGATCACCAACGTCATCCGCGTCGCGCGCAAGGTGCTGCCGAGACGCGCCAAGATTTCCGAGGACGCCAAAGAGGCGATCCAGGAAAGCGTGTCGGAATACATCAGGTTCGTCACTGGCAAGGCCAAAGAGCGGTGCCAGCGGGAGCAGCGCAAGACCATCACCGCCGAAGACGTGATATGGGCCATGGGGAAGCTTGGCTTCGGCGACTACGTAGCCCCCCTCAATCTGTACCTGCAGCGCTACCGCGAGATTGAGGGCTACCAGCGCATCGACCTCCGCAGCGAACATTTTCCGATCGTCAAGCACCGCCACCACCCCCAGATCGGGGACACCGTCAACGCCGCCCCGCTCTGTACGCAGCCATTCCTAATACCCTCGTCGACGCTGCGTCCGCCACCTCCATCGAGCCTCATCATGCTACCAACTGTGCCATCTATTCGTACCGGAGCAGGCTACTTCCTCGGGTTTCATGGGGGTGGGGACGGTGCCGGGACAAGCAACTCCGAGGCTGTTCCCATGCATGACTTCTTTCCTTTGAATTCATCAAAGTCTCATTTGCGGAATTGGTCACAAAGAAAATAAGGTCACGACTTCTGCTTATTTGATGGTGCTGTGATGAGTGAAGATGTTGTTGACTTGCTGTTCTAAATTTTCTAATAAAAGAAGAGCGCCTTCGGCACTCGTAGCATGAATTGTGACAAGAGATGAAGATTAGCTAGTGCGTTTCTTGGTCCTTGCTTACATCTGTCTGTTATGGTTATGTACCATGCCTCTTGTGTTGGGAAAAAGGAGCTTTTCTCCAACTAAGGCGATAGTTTGGCACCCCTCTTCTAAGAGCCTGCGCTTGTAGGAGCTCCATGGTTCTCACTTTGAAGGTAACACAATTATTACTAAAAACAGGCAAAACCAGGTGAATAACTTAGTACTAGTGCTTGTAGGGGTGCTCCGTGCAACGGACTCTATATGTTTTCTCCACATAGTGTAATACATAGAGTTACACTTAGTCGACCATTCGATCAGATAAGTCTAACAAAATAATTGATGTGTTATAATTTTTTATTAATATGACAACATCGGCATTCATAGAAAATAAAATTTAAGGTGCATCTGATGCCATTTAAAATCATTTCGAAGCAAAATGATTGTTAATGTCATTTGGTTAATAACACTTATATAATAACAATGGTCAGAATTATAACTATAGCAAATCACTATTTCTATAAATAAATAAATAAATAAATAGAACGATAATAATTTTTCAATCCATGTGCACTGTATCCGTCCTTTAATATATATGGTGCACGTAGAAAGAGTGATGCCAAGAATAATGCTCTGACAAAACAATAAATGTGCCATACCAGTTTCTTATTAATATCACATCATTTACATTTATAAAAAAATAAAATAGAATTTAAGGTGCATTGAATGTTAGCTGACATCGTAGCAAAGAAAAGTGATTTTATAGGATTTATCTCATAAAATAATTCATCAAGCACGATTACTCAATAAGAAAAATCTTAAATCAATATATATCTTTTTACAACCTTGAAAATAAAACATCTCCACCAAAAGCCATATAGTGTTCCTGATTGCTAATATGATTTATTTATGCAGCTACTCATTTACCATTTAAGTATGTATGGAGATAAAAATCCAACATGACTAGCGCATCAAGAAAGACGTCTCGAGTGGCTAGCATGTTAAAATTTGTGAGAATCAATAAATAGCAAATGGATTGATGCAAGTTTATTTAGCCTCTATAGAGGGCAAGGTTGTATAAGTTTATTTCTTACTACTCCAAATGATAACTTCATTATTTAGCAAGAACATATAATCTAAAATTGATTAATGCTCATCCAAATCTCCTACCCAAATAATATCTGAATAATCCACTAAAACATAAATCATTTCCTTTATAGCAAAGATAATAGTCACCAGTGGTTTTGAGGTATCTAAAAATCCTTTTGATAGCTATCCAACACTTTTTCTCAGGATTGGATTCGAAACAACTAATCTTATGGCATAACAAATATTGGATTGAGTACACATCATCACACATATTATAGTCCTTATAGTATTGGAGTTAAGAACATTATTTTTATGCTTTTTGGCTAGATTATAAGGATACATTTTGAGACTAAGGCCCTCACCTTTAGCAATAGGAGTGTCAGCGGGATTGCCATTATGTAAATTAAATCGTTCAAAAATCCTTTTAATATAAGGTTCTTGTGACAGAGCTAAAAACTTTCTAGAATGATCTTTATTTATTTTCACACTAAAAGTATAAGTGGCTTCTCTTATAACCTTTATTTCAAAATTGGAGGACAACAATTCTTTAATGGTCAACCATTTTCACTTAAGAACCCATTTGTTTCTTATCACCTTACGATCAAACAACAAATCCACTATAGTGAGCATTCTTAACTTAGTTGCAGAAGTGCCCTCAAATTTCTCTTAGAGCTACCCAAATTTTTCGCGCAGTTGCATGCCCCTCGTACTCACACATGAGGTCACTCTACATGCTGCTCAACAACATTATGCGAGCCATGCTATTCCTCCATTTCCAAGCCTAATAGGCCTCTGAATCCCTCATGTTGAGCAGAAGTACCTTGCTTAGGTTTAACCATGGTGTGGTTTAGGGTCTTCAAAACTTGTTATTCTTCAAGGATGTATTAAACCTTGCAGTGCGAAATGCCATAATGGTCACTGTTAAGTTTTTCACCCTTATTCAACTCAACCACAATATTTTTAGAAGCAGATACCATAGTCAAAAACAACTATGTAGAGACATAAAAGGTATAATAAATACCAGCACAATGCATAACATATTAAAACATGTACATTTATTTTGCAGCAAAAACAAATTAAACTAATGATAGTCAAATTTAGGACATTGGATCAATAGTTCGCTATGCTTCCAATCATCACCTATGTTCAAAGATTCAATCACCATTAATCTAATTTAATTTATGCAAAATTAAAGTTCTGGGTGAGAATTGTATTGAATCTTACTAACCTTGGAACTCCTACTAAGTTACATATTCATAGTATATTGCAAAATATATCAATAATTTAATAAAATATAAAACTAACATTTGCAATTATTTCAAATAGAACAAGTTATTAACTTAAATACATCATATATAAAAATAATAAAATTGCAAATGAAACCTTTTTTTTAGACATTCTTGCGTTGATTGGTAGATGATCTTCCGTTGGTTTTATCGGATTCGAACTTCTTGAGTTCTTTATAAATCAAGTACATGCCGAATGAAATTTGGCTCATGTCTTGATTTGTTCTGATCATAGTACCTATCTTATCATCACAAAGTCAAGCATTGCATTAGTCCTTTAATCAATATCTTGTTATTATCAAAATATGTATTATGAAACCTTTAGGTTCAACACTACTAATCTCTCCGGTGCCCACGGTATCATTAGAGTCTAATTTTAGTGCAGGAGGACGGATACTTAATGAGAGAAGCTGATTAAAATACAATATGGTGAAGATATTGGTCTGCCTTAAAGGCTGGTACAACTCAAAAGAGAGGCTGTAAAGTCAGAAGAATGATGATAAAAAGCTCCCTCCAAACAATAATAAGTAGAGCAGTAGAAGACTAAAGATGGAAGATGATACGATCTATCATGGTCCTAAAGGCCAGATGAGATAAATGACTATGATGGGTCATACCAACAGCAAGCCCCTTAAAAAGATAAGTATATCTAATTTATTTTATTTTAATTTTTAAAAATTAATTTTAAAATTATAAAAATAATAATAAATAAAAATTTGTGTGGCAGGTTAGCCCATTGAGCTTGATAACCCAGGGTTTGGGCTGTGTCAGATAAGAGACAAAGATGATGATTGAAAACTTTCTTTCGAATGACTATAAGATGAAGAAGAGGATCAAATAAGAAAGCAATGAGATGATTCGACCGTGATGACAAGTCACTTCTCACCCATAAACAAGGATATGCATATAATTTATTTTTTTAAATAATATTAAAAAATTAGATGGGCTAGCACATGGGCTGACATGCGAGCCATCTTATGGGCTAGGCATGCGGCCCGATATACATGGGCCGACCTAGCGCAAGATGGCCCACCTGAGCCGAGCTGACCCCCCGGTTTGATGGGTCGTTCCAGCACGGCCCGCTAGAGGGTCGAGTAACCTCTATTCAAATCTTAATGTCGTGTTTTGGGATCATAAAAAACAAAGAAAGAATCAAGGAACTTGTTCTGAAATAGAATTTTTTTGGACGCTATATCCTCATAACGACAAAGGAATATTTTAATAAGATTTGGTTCCATTTCTGGTAAGATTTTCTACGAAATCTTATCTAAGATCATGATTTTAACACTAGCCACCTTTGATTTATGCAGATTGAAATATATTTTTTGAAATTTCAAAATTAGAATATGGGACACAAAATTTCTTAAAACAAGGTGGAGGATAAAATACAAGAAAATTATGAAGTAGAGCAAAATCTATCTTTGCTCATGGGATATATTTCCTGCTTTGTATCATGTTTTTATAGTTTCTCCACTATAGAGTCCCTTTTCTTCTTTTAAATGGAAAAGGTATAAAAGGTCCCTACTGGCTAACAAATTCGGTTGGACATATATAACATCTCAATTATATTCCCAACAATGTAGGTGCATTAAACCCATGTGCATATAAAAAGAGCAATTATTTAATAAACACAACTTATTTCATCAATTACACTTTCAAATAGTTAGTACGATGCATGATTAAGAAAAACATTAGCCTTTTGACATAACCATCACTAAAATTTAGGTACATCTATATTTGTTATTGTGTACCTCATTTTTTTAAAAACAATTTTATGTGACATTTAAACATCAATTTGTTCTATTCTTTAGTTCTTGAAGAGTTTTTTCATCTTATTCATTGTCAACAACATCCCGCAGAAAGAATTTTGTATATATTTAGTAAGGTTAAAATAGAAATTAGATGGCATGTATGTGAATGTTTACATGATGATCTCAACTCATGCATAGATGGCATGCATGTTAAGAAAGACTAGCGCATCAATGTAGCTATCTAGTTTATTCATAGTGTTCCATGCCAACAATGAAACCCCATCGAGAAATTCATCTAAATATACATTCTAGTCCAATTTATGTTGACGAAAAAAAAAATGTACTCAAGAGAGAGAATACAACTCAAACAAAATGCTACCTTGTGATGTCCTTTTCAGTGACATCGGTCTCTATGTATAACGTTACATCTCCGCTGGTGTGGCTTTAGCTTTACGAGCCTCGCCAACTTTTTTGTTGTGAGTCTCACTAAACGCTAGTGGGGTTAAAGTGTGTAACAAACTTTGTCATATGTCAATCAAAAGGATAGAAACTCTACATGCATACCTCAAAATAATGAATTGAACCAGACACAAAAATTTATTTTTATTTGTGAACCCAACTCATTCCAACGTAATGCCTGGGCTGTAAATTTGAAATCCGTCTGCTGATATTCATCCAACGAGGTAAAACTGTTTGGTTTGCTCTCGTCCATGGTCACGTACTTCATCTAATCTCGATGCGAGGATTCAATATCGGCTCTCTTGGATGTTATTGACCGTCCGATGTTGAGTTTTTTAACCGAGCAATGCCTAGGGATGGTAGCATATTTACCCCATGGGAGTGTGAAATTCTTTTGTCATGTTGTTTCTTCGTCTTCACCCTCCCGAGCATGCCAAGTGGATTAACGGACCAGTCGGCATTATATAAAAGTCTTACCCTCCTGGAGTTCATCATCCCCACCCCTTTAGAGCGAGCGAGACAGAAGAGAGAGAAGAGAGAGAGGGAGAGAGCAATGGCAGGAGGCAACGATCGCATCCCAGTCTTCCCATGGCCTTCGATGATCAGCTCTGGTAACGAAGAATATACCTAT